>CM077218.1:45261936-45779436 GCA_039654775.1 Spinibarbus caldwelli | reverse complement strand
GTATAAATAAAATTAATAATACATATATTTTATTTTAAATATAAATGTTAAAATAGATGTTATAATAAAATAAATGTTATGTAATAAATAACCTATGTAATAAATGTTATTATAAAATAAAATGATAAAATACGTACATATGAAAAAAAAATATGTAAAAAAAATAAATGTAATAAATAAATAAACAAATCTCACCGATTAGCTCAGATGCTTGAGCTTCTTATCATGAGTTTTTGGTCAATAAACATTCCCCAAAAAAGACCTGACGGCAAATTATTTGTACATAAAATCTAGATAACAAAGGTCAGCATCAGTTGCAGTCTTTGTGTGCAAGAATTTAATTAACCGTCATGAAATATCATCCACAGGTCATATAACAAATTGACAAACCTTATATGACCCATTTACTTTATTTTCTTAAATAGGTAGTTAAAACAAATGACAGCACATTTAAGTAATAATTTATTTTTTTACTAGGTTTAACAGGAAATCTGAAACCTCTGGAACATCCTAGCACTCTCTGGGGTATACCTTGGGAATGACTGGTCTAAGATGCTTGGTTAAAACAGAAATGAGACGTGACAGAATTCCCCATATGCTTTGTCACAGTATATAAACTATTTATAATGCAATGATATATGAACGATGGCATCTTAGTAAATTTACCTAATGCCTCTTAACAGTTGCTTTCCATCTTCCTCATTGTGACTTGCAAATAGAATGTAAAGGAAATGCAATTTCAACTCCCACCCCTAGCACTGATCTGTATTCTAGCAGAACTTTATAAGTCTGGCTCTTTAGAAGCCATTGTTGAGCAGCTTGGAGCAGATCAAATTCTATCCAGCATTGCGTGCATGTTTCTCCGAGGCAGGTCTATTTTGGGCAGAGAATCAAACATCTAATCCTCCTTACAGTCCGAGAGGATAAAAAAGCCACATTTTAACTAGCTATGTCCAAACTACACTGAACGATATCTGCTTCTTTCCTTCTGATTCTGTCTTGCCATCTCTGCCTGCACTTTTCTCCTCTCTCTATTTCCACCCTCCAGTTGCTCTTGATGCTGAACTTTTTTGGATTAAATCTGACAGACTGAAGGCACAGTTGGAGAGGAAAGGTCCAGTTGTGCTGTTGTGTGCATTACGGCAAAGCCTTTCTAGGAAACAATAACCAGACTTAGTCACAAGTGTCTTATCGCTGTCATACAGAGTTCAAGATGGTGCAGCTATTTGACTCAATCCAAAAGCTAGGTTAGGGTACTAGATATTTTGTTTTAAAAAAAATTGATACAAGTTACAATAAAAAGGAAAATGTAGCAGAGGCTTTATTCATAATGCAATGAAAAAAATGTTCAAAGTGAAAATGTTACAGAAGATTTCTATTTCAAATAAATGCTGTTCTTTTGACTTTCTATTCATCAAAGAATCCTGAAAAAGATCATGGTTTCCACAATATATGAAGCAGTGAAGATATGAAGAAACGTTTCTTGAACACCAAATCAGCAAATTAGAATTATTTCTGAAGGATCATGTGACACTGAAGACTGGCTTTGCCATCACAGGAATAAATTACATTTTAAAACACATTAAACATTGAAAATTTATTATAAAATGTATTTATATAATAATATTTCACAATATTACTATTTTTATTGTGTATTTGATCAAATAAATGCAGCCATGTGAACGTAAGACACTTCTTAAAGGGATAGTACACCGAAAAAAAAATACTGTTCTCTCATGATTTATTCAATCTCAAGTTATTCCAAACTTTCTTTCTTCTGTTGATTATAAAATATGATATTTTGAATAATGTGGGTAACCAAACAGTTGTTTATCCCCACTGACTTCCACAGTATGGAAAAAAAAATAAAAAATACTATGGAAGTCAATGGGGACCAAAAACTGTTTGGTTATTCAAACTATCTTCATTCGTGTTCAGCAGAAGACAGAAACTCATAAAGGTTTGGTACAATTTGATGGTGAGTAAATCATGACAGAAGTTTCTTTTTTGGGTGTAGGCTTACTATCCCTTTAATGTTTAACTCTTTCCCCGCCATTGACGAGATATCTCGTCAATTAAGAGCCAACGCTTCCCCGCCATTGATGAGTTTTTAAGGCAATCCGTGTTCTAGGTGTATTACGGTAAGGAAAGCCCTAGCGCATGTCCTGAATGAGTTACGGGACTTCCGGGTCTTTAGGGTGCGAATAGAAGACGATCGGCATAAACGGAAGGATCAGAGAAAATGTAGATCATTTATAGATCATATATGTAGATCATGTTTTGACCATTTTGAATCTGATCGGGACGAAGTAGTTAGTGAGAGAGATGCCTTTACAGACACAGAAACATCTCTAGTTGTAACCGATAACCCGTAGGTGTGTGTGTGTGTGTGTGTGTGTGTGTGTGTGTGTGCGCGCTATATTTATCTATATTTAGATCTATATCTATCTATCTATTTATCTATATATGTGTGTGTGTGTGTGCGTGTGTGTGTATGTGTGTATAATCATATGTATGTATATGTTTGTGTGTGTGTGTGTGTGTGTGTGTGTGTTTGTTCTGTTTATTGAATGCAATTTCAGTTATTCATATAATTATTTACAGGTGAAAGAATATGACACCTGAATGTATTTTGCTTGAAAATACTTTGATAAAAATGCATTTTTCTCATTTTTTTGTCCAAAATGTTGTCGAAACCTATCTGCATTCAAATGGTGATAAAACATGAACACATGAAGATAGAATAAAATAGTTTTTTTTTTTTTTTTTTTTTAAAGCAGAGGCTCGGTTCTTTATTTTGATATATAATATGTTCTTATATTTATAGCAAAAAATATTCTGAGGGCCGTCAAATTTAGGTGAAAATCATCAAAAATGCTGGCGGTGGATGGCAACTTTTTTTTAAAAAACACTGGCGGGAAAAGTTAAAAAATAAGTACTTAAAAATAAATCTTACTGACCCCAAATGTTTGGTACTTTATGTTTTCTTCACAGCTGTTGTAAACACCAGGATTGGAAAGGTGATATAAACAGTCAAACGTTCCAGTGCAGTATCAGAACTCTTGGAACACTTCTTGTCCAATCAAATCAATGGACTGAAACTAACCGTTGCATAAAATCTTAATGACAAACCCTGGCACTAAAATAGCTACTGCTAATGAGAACACTATGATTTTATGAAGACCAGAATAAAACACTATTACATGTATGCAATGCTTTTATTAATATTTATGAATTAATGGGTTGATTTTATTGTATTGTTAATATTTTTGTGAATGACTTTACTGTCTAGTCTTATCTGTATTTCACTGATAAATAACTTTAAATTTAAAATATGTATCTTTAAGAAAAAATGCACCATTGTTTTCTATAAAAGTAGAGTCCTGCTATGGAATTAGTAAACTCGGTAACACTTTACTTGAAGGGGTGTGCATAAGACTGACATGACACCTTCATAATCATGACATGACACATGAATTTGCACAGTGGTACAAATTCAATTTGTACCACTGAATAAAATTGGTCAGAAAAATATTCATGACATAATTATAATGGCCTCATGACAGCCAATGTCAAAACCAACCACATGACAGTTTAATGTAATGTTAAACCACAAAGCTAAGTAATTTCTTAAGTTTGATAATTAATCTGCTGTGTCATGTTTATGACAGGTTATGTTGTCTTGGTAATGTCAAGTTGTCATGACAAAGACACTGACAGGTTATGATGTGTTGGTTTATGTCAAGTTGAGTTGTCATGACAAAGACATCTCAAACAATGACATCTTTGCATTAAAAATGACATAACTGAGCGAATTACACTTCATGACAGTTGTCATAAACATGCATAAAACCTCCTTCATATTAATGACATGTGTCATGTCATGATTATGAAGGTGTCATGTCAGTCTTATGCACACCCCTTCAAGTAAAGTGTTACCGTAAACTCTATTTATGTAATTTCTCTAGTCGTCAGAAGATATGCATGTCTCTAAAGTTGTCTATACATAAAAGTATTTACAATTTAGATGCTTTCCAGTAAACTTTGCGTGTAAATAGTATACCCACAAACACTAAAAAGGCATCTATTTCCAGCTCAGTGCAATATTAAAATGACTATTAATAAAGCATTTAATTTGTGAATAAATAAATATTTCAGTGCTGAGGTTTAATAGAACACATATTATGCAAAACTATCTCACCAATCTGACTCAGTTCATTTGAATTTCTGGCCCTGGAGAGTCTGTTCTCATAATAGTAACGACAACAACCGTAAGCAGAGTGTTGACCCTGTTTTGCAGTTGTTTGAAATTAGATATTATATTTTGTGGTCAGTTCTCTGAGGTCAGCTGAGGAGACTGGCAGCGGTTCTCTGGCAGCAGTGTTGGTAATGTGTAATCCTGCTCTAACAATAGCCTTTAACACACAAGAACAGCACACGTAGCGGTGTGTTCCACACACTTCTCCTCTGTCCACTGGCTCAGCCTGCACTGAGACAAATGGCTTGATTGGCTGGAGCCAGCCGCTGTGCTGTCTAAAGCATAAGCCCGAATCCTTCCAGTAAAGACTGCACGACGGGCTGCTGAGCCACAGGCGCTGGATATCGCCAGTCAGCAAAGGAAGGATGATCTTGGGATACAAAGGCTAGAAATCCTAGGGATTGATGCCAGCCTGCTGGTTGAAAGCTTAAAGCCAGTGTGATCCCACAGCTCCATCTGACAACTTCAGTCTTTGGGGATTTAAATCTGAGGGCCAGAGGTAGTATAAAGGCAGTTTATTAAATGTTCTGTGGGTTAATAGAACTGCGTGTAGCTTATGTCACTGATCACTGATATACTCTCGAGCCTTCAAATCTTAAAGGTACATGCTTTTGAGACTGCTACGAAGCAAGGTTATGACTGGTAACACAAACTATTCTGAAGACCAAAACTTTTAGTGAAAAAAAATATGGTCAGCTAAAAGTTTGCAAGAGTGAAAACTAAACAGACACTATAAATGTATAAATGTGCAATTAATAAACAAAAACTCAATGAAATGAAAGAAAGCTACTTTGTGCGCTTTCAAACTATGTTAAATGATATACTGTTTTATAAAAGAGATAACGCTGAAATAAATGAATGGCTGACCTTGAAAAATTGAGTCAACATCATGCTATGATAATCTGTAAAAAATGAAATGAATGAATGAATAAATAAATAAATAAATAAATCGTTATGTATGCACTCAAACACATTTTCGTTCCCATTAAAATACATACAGTATATCCATTTATAAGTAATTTTCCAAAGATTCAAAAAGATAAAAAAAAAAAAAAAAAAAAAACTATTTATAAATACATAAAAATAAGATTACAGAGATTCAGTGATCATTACCTGGAAAGCTTCCACTTTTTACAATGGTTAAAAACTACTACAACTAGAATTATACACAGATTTGGATATATATAACAGAGTTCAACAGCTGCAACATATATTAAGAACCGTTCACAACATGTATCACAGTTTGATACATGATGTTGTGATTTATCATATTGTGTACAGATACATGCAGTCACAGACTGACACAGACAATCTTAATTTGCCTCTCAATCTTAATTTGCCTCACAGACACAATTAACCAGGGTTCCTTTTTTAAGGATCTTAAAATACAGTCTAGCATTTACCAACAGTAACATTCAACAGAATAAAGTGGGTTTACATGGCCATTTAAGCTCATATGAATTGTGGTCCACTTCTCTTTTATCTTTTTTTTTTTTTTTTTCTCCCATAGGTCTCTCTGATGAGGTGTCTGGCAGTGCATCGTCTCAATGTGACTTCAGACTTTTACAATTCAACACACTGCCATTCACCTGTGCTTGACTGTCTTAGTGCCAAGCCACAGACCACACCATGACCATATGGCCTGGTATGAGATGCCAAAGCAGGAGAAAGAGAACACAAGAAAGTAGTGAAAAAAATACATATACTGCAATCAAATAATTTTCATGACGTGTGTTTACATTAACAATTTTTAGATGTCTACATTCATTTGCCAATGTAACTGGAATGCTGTACTACAATACCAGTGTCTGTCTCTGAAACCAACCCACAGGCTGCCCACAGTCCATTCAGCGCCATACATATTGCACACAAAACTAGAAAGCACTTTATCAGTGTGGAAAAAATGTTTGGTTGACTTTACTCAACCTTGATACAGTTTTGAAGATGAATCAATCACTGGAAGTTACTAATAACAATGTTACTATATATTCATAAGCAGAGCTGTCAAAAATAATAAACAAACAGAATAAAAATTATTATTTAAAAAATCCATTTTATTTCAGGTCCCATAATGGTTTTGTGTGACTAACAGACTGAAATTTAAGTCTTCATTCATTGATAATCATAATTAAATCCTATATTACTGAAGTCAGTGAGTTGTACTCAAGAACTGGATCAACCCATGAATGATTCGCTCAAACCAGTTTTAGTGAACTAGATCAAGTTATTTATTGAAAAGGTCTGACTCAAAGTAATGAACTGTTCACAAATCATACATTCATGATTCTTTGATAAAAAGTAACTTTTTTCAATTTAATATGTCCTTGCTCAATAAAATAATTTTAATTTCTTTCAATAAATAAAATCTTACTGATCTCAAAACTTTTGAACAGTGATGTATATTGCTACTTTTCTTAGTTGATGTCAATATAGTAAATACTTTCCAAATGTGGTCTGTTCCACGAAGCTATCATATGGCAACAGAGGACTTGGAAAATAGCTCACATGTCATTTCCATGACACATTTATGGTGCTTTTGTGTCATTTTGGAGCTTGACAGGAGAACAAATTGAGTATAAACACCTCTCAGCACAGATGTGCTTGCGCCTGCGGTGAATCATGAAGTGATTCACCAGAGCACATGAGTCAAACAAGGCTTAACTCACGCACAATGCTAAGACAGCATCCCTACCAACTGCTGATTTCATTTGGAAGGATTTTTAAAATCATTTTTAATTGCTGTTACAAGAAACAACACTATATTAAATTCAATCAAAACTCATTAGAAACACTGGTAAGGATTAATCACAAGTCTTCGATAAAAATATTTCTTTACCATCCTTACCCAATACTAAGCTCATGATTCACGGCCCCTAGAGATAAAGAGACAAAAGCATTCACGCTAAAGGGCTTGGAGGCAGATAGACAGACCCCTTATTAGAGCAATTCCTAGCAAAAAGTGAACACAGAGTGATTGTTCCTAACAGCCATATGCGCTTCTAGTCAGTCTCAGTGTTTTTCCTCACAAGGATGCCCTGGGATGATATTTTGCTTGCAACGAAACGTCAACATCGCTAGTTAACGAAATGCGTCATCACTACTTAGAGACATGCAATCCCCTACACTTAAAATGCTCGGCCCATCCTTTCCGTCTACTGTTCTGAAACCAGCGAGTGACTCATGGGTGTTAATTTGGAAAGGGTGCAAGAAAACAACTCTCCCCATCTATCTTGGGCTGGCTTAAATGGCCAGGAACATGGACGGGGGTGGGTGTCACTTTTTTTCGCACAGTGATGATGATGCATCTTCATCTGCCCACAGAAAGCACGCTCCTGTCTCTTCATCTGCTTTAATGACTGGTCTGGTTGGCGAGGATGGCTCATATGCACATGCCGTTGTGTATGTGTGATTAGCTCGTATGCGTTTGATTAGTTGCGAGTAATTAGCATGCAGAAGCTTTGTCGTGGGCGACAATAAACAGTGCATGTGTGCGAGCATGCAATTTGGTTTTTAACCTCTGCCGCTTGTCGATTGATTGGCTGCCTGATTGAACGCCTCCAGCACTGCGGTCCTCTGCTATGTGATTGGTGGAGGTAGAGAGTGTAGCTCGGTTTAATTAAATTGGCATTAATTAATGAGCTCTGCGACCCAAAACCATGAAGATCATAAATTACTTGCAGGGCAAAAATTGAGCGCCGTGACGATGACCTGTTTTTTGGTGCTTTTAAGTCTGTCAGTGCCAATAATCATTAGTGTTTTGGGATTGTTTTATTAAAATTTATTGTTTGAAACACTAAAAGAGCCTTAAAGTTTCGGCGCCCTGTGTCTTGTGTTCTTCTGATGGTTTTTAAATGCTAACAGGGGTTAGATAAAATAATGTGAACAGCTGGAAAATAGGCAATATTTCTTTCTTTCTTTATCATTTATCCACCCTCAAGTTGTTCCAAAGCTGTATGAATTTCTTTTTTCTGTTGAACAAAAAAGAAGATATTTTGAAGAATGTTTAAAATGAACAGTTCACAGTAGCCATTGACTTCAATAGTATTGAAAATGCGGGAAGTGCAGTGGAGAGAGCAAAACAAATCACTGGTCACAAATTAGAAGTACAAAACGAGAATTTGTAAGAAAAATGTTGGAGGATTTCAATATAAGCCAAAATGAGACTGTTTTTTCTTTGCTGTAAACAAAACTTGGTTCTCAGAAAACTAGCATATTCTCACCAGACCTCATGCTACACCTACGTCCTACTGTACGTCATCTGCTCAAATGTCACTCTCTGGTTTTTTTTTTTTTTTTTTTTTTTTCAGTTACCTCCACAAATTATATTAACCCCTATACTAATGGGTGTTCACATTATTTTGTCCATTGTACTTTGCTTTTTCCACATATCCGTTCAAACCCTCAGGTGCTTTTTAATACATTCTCATGTTGCTTGATTACAAGCAGTATAGCAGAACTTTGAAATATACTCTTCGGGCAGCAATTAATCTGTTCAGATTTCAAGCAAAATAACCTCCACTAACACTATAAACAATCACTGAAGCTGTTTATAAAATAAAAACAATAATAATTAATAATAATTGGCCCTGATGATATGAAGTATTAATCATCTAGCACTACATTAAAGAGTCATTTTGATTCTGTGAATGAGTGCTAGAAGCTCAGCTTGTCAGATGGATTCACAACTAATTCATGCCTGGCTGGTAATGGATATAGCAAATTATGAATCTAGCAACAAGCCTCATCATCATGGGACCAGACTGATGGCAGATGAAAGAGAACTTCATTATACCCGACTAACACCGCAGGAACTCTGTTGGTGTTCATACTGGAAACTATTCATGGAATAGCATGGCAGTGATCAGTGTTTCCTACAGGATTTAGTCTTGGCATTTATATTTGTGAGGGATGGTATCTATGCCCTCCCACTTCCCGCAAACAAACTGAGCCTAACATCAAACTAAAAATGAAAAACCATTTTATCAAGGTTTTTTTTTTTTTTTTTTTTTTTTTTTTTTTTTTTTTTTTTTTCCCAGAAGGACAAGCAGAACAGGCAAACTTTGTAATTAAATAACTATATTTTTTGTGCCTTAACGTTCATGAACAATGGACCATATTGAGATGTGATTAAGTGTACAGCCCTATTTTTGATATATTCATCCAAAATTTTCAAAATTCCATGACATTCCACGTTATACTGTAAATTCCATTTTTATGATGGGATTCTGCAATTAAGCCTATGTTTGCATGTCTGCATTACGGAAATCATAGTAGGGAATATTAGTAGGGATAGTTCAGTGACAATATCTGCATGTTACATCAATACACCAGTAGGTGGCAACAAACAATTTTAAAAACACTGATCCATTCAGGAACACAAATGGTTTGAATATACTTCCCTACTACATAGTAGGCAAAAAAACAGTGTGTGAAAGAGTATTATGCCCACACAGTACCTACTCAGAGAGTATGTGACTTGGATGCAGCCATACAGTAGCCTTTATGAATGAGTCATTGAATCATTTAGTCATCAAATTAAATCAAAAACACTGGTTCATTCATGAAAGTCTTTATAAGTGACCCATTAATTAATCCATATCACTGGATAAGACTACACAGTGTCACTTAAACAGTCAATAAAATGAACATTTTTTATGTTTATTCTTAATATTTTATTTTATTTTATTTTATTTTATTTTTCACAGCACTGTTTATCAGTTAGCCAACAATTCATAAGCTCATGACTGATTCTGTTGTGGCATGGGAGATTTGGTAGCAGCGCAGGATGAAGTAAACAGATTTGCATGTCAGAATACTTTTGGGCTATATTTGGACAGCTAATGTCTGTGTACGATTTCTCAGCTCTGCTCGCATGAGGTCTAGATGATGGTGGGCTTGATTTGAGTCATCATGCACTGTAGCAGATTCCCGTGCAACATCACACCCAAACTCATCCAGCTTAATGAACGATCACTGTATGATAAGAAATTAAGTAGCTGGAACATTAAGCAGATTAACAGATCAAAGACATCACGCTCTAGAAACATGACTGGCTTCAACACAGACATCAGTGCATGTTGGGAATCCACATACATGAGCATAAATATGACCACAGATTTTAAAAGGCAATTAGATGCTTAAAAAATGTGAAAAGAGGCAAGAAGTACCAGTTTAGCTCCAAAACCAAATGTGTTTTATATCAGTCTCAGTGCTGAAATAGCTAAGCTTTTTTTTTATTTTATTTAATTTTTTTTTTCTACTTTCAGACTTAATAGACTAGTCTATGAAGAACTGAATGAGAATATATTGATGCTTATGAAAGCAAGACAAAAATAGCCTTTTCTCCCCAGTGTGTCTGGGTCTCTACTCTCTGGCATCAATATTATATTGGGGCAGCTGAGCTTAGGGCAGCAAGGGTAAGTTTATGTGTGCACATGCGTTTGTGTGGCTTAGTGCACACACACACACATACACACACACACACACACACACATATATATATATATATATATAAATATGTGTATAGTTTATTTAAAAAAAAGAGTAAGACAAAAAGAGTATTTCACTTCATCAACCTACAATGATTTAAAATAATAATATAATGTTAGCGCATTTTGTAAATGTAAAGCTAACATTCCATTAAATTTGAAACTGTACAAGTAAAAAAAAAAACGTTTACATTCTTAAGAAACACAAAATGCTGTCCCTGTCTCTCAGTGTTTCCTATGACCTCACAGATGTGTCTTATTCCATAGTATCATGTCTGGTTTAATAGACAAATTTTTTCCAGTCTAGATGAGTGCATTTACAGCTCCACTGGAGAGACTTTTCCGTGAAGTGTATAAATCATTTAACCTTTAATAGAAATAAATAAATAAATAAATAAGGCACTGAAAGATTGTACTCTCCTGGCTGCGACATATTCTGAGACTGTAAATTGGTTAACCGTGGACAAAGCAGGAACCCCAGTCAAAAGTCCGTCTAGCAGAAGCAGGAGAGCCGATTTCCTCTTCATCTACTTTCATCTCTTCAGATGAGGTCCTATTGAATGCTAAAACTGCCAAAAATTCACTCTATTCCGAATTAGGGCGATTTGAAGGTAAGATCTGGAGTCTGTAACGACACTACTTGTACCTGAGGTAGTTTCGCATTATGTTTGAACATGTTACTAAAGCTGTCACTGTATATATAGACACATAACATAATTAAATGTGCTGTAGGCAGTATTTTTTTAGACTACCACACATAAAATATTCCTACTACCAGACAGATATTATTGAAATCTCTGTGCTCAGACACCACACGTGTCTGTGACGGCCTTAGGCTCTGTAAACACCAAAAAAAAAGAGCTAAGGGAGTGTCCCACACTGTTTTATCCAATCAGACAATCTGAAAAGCTATCTGGAAGTGAATTATTTTTGCTCATTTCAAGGTGACTTCAGACTGGCTGGCAAGAAGAAAGAGTGTGATATTGAAGTTAGAAAAAAATCACTTACAGAGCTTTCAAGAACTACTCCACCTAAAAAGAAAAGTTCTCTTATTTGTCACTCTCGATCTGTGTCATTGTCTTTCTTTCTCTAAATGGTGAGCTGTTAAACTTCAAAAAAGACAAATGCATCATCATAAAAGTAGTCTTTATGACTCATGCTTTATATTCAGGTCTTCTTCTAAATCACCTGATAACTTTATGTGAGTGGCACAACAGGTTTGAGATCAATGATGCAAACATCTGGTTCTTGTGTCTCCCAATGAATCAAGCCACAACAAAGTTAAATATGTGCATATTCAAATCACTCTAATGCAATTCGAGAGCTACAGCAGAGAAAACATTTTTCAGTAAATAATGTCTGTAGAGCTATTCTCTATAGTTTCTTACAATACATTAGTCACTTTCATTTTTGCTTTAATGCCTCTTTTGATAGCACATGGTTTGCCGTTCATTATCAATCCCACCCACAATTTTCTTAAGTGGCTGAAATAAATCAAGCACAGGTATAGAGCAAAGTGAGCAAATGGTGACAATTTACATTTTAGGGTGAATGAACCCTTTAATATAAGAATGATTGCTGTTATAGTACCACTACAAGCCTCGCAGAAGCAATAATTTCAGGATGAAAGCTTTATGTTCCTTCTCGGGCACACAATTTCTCTTTTCTCTGTGTGTTATGTTGGTCCATTTACAGTGAGAGTCTGGGAACAACAAGAGAATGCTTTCAGTTGTCACATGTCTTTCTGGCAGCAGTAGACAGCTTCAGGCAGAGTCTCTGTGGGCTATTTATCTGTGAATGCAGGAGGACAACTGAAGGATGCTTAGAGACTATGAGACACTAACCTCTCCTAAAATCAGTTCAGTAAGGTCCCACAGCATTTCTGCCTGGACTCAGATGGTTTGTCTCATATGATTCTGCTTGTGTATAATTTATGGCTTTGCACAATGATGATAAATAAGACATTTTAACATAAGATTTTTATTATTTACTTATGCAGTGTTTCAATAAATGATTATCCCTGCTGTCTAGACTGTCTTATTCACAATTTTTTTCATTCAGAAAACAGGTTTTTGTTGGAAAGTCAAAAGTACTGGTAAAAGCGCTGGTTTATTCTAAAATAAGAAAATATATAAAATAAAATTACGTCTTTTGCATTATCTATATTGTATATGAGTGCTACCTAATGTAAATATGGAGGAGAAAATATATAAAAAAATTAACACATAAGTTACTCAATTAATTGTAACAAGCAATATCACACTTGCATTAATGCTTATATGCAGTACAATAATAAAGACTGCCATTTGATTCCTTTTTACCTACAATAGCATTCATAAGTTTGGGGTCAGAATATGTTTTTTTTTTCTTTCATAAAAAAAAATTAGACATTTATGCTCACCAAGGCTGCATTTATTTGATCAAAATACAGCAAACTGAAATATTGTGAAATATTATTAGAATTTAAAATAAGCATTTCCTATTTTAGTATATTTAAAGAAGCAATTTATTCCTGAGATGCAAAGCTGAAGTTTCAGCATCATTACTCCATTCTTCAGTGTCACATGAGCCTCCAGAAATCATTCTATGCTGATTTGCTGCTCAAGAAATATTATAACATAGTGTTTTCAAAAACATTCATTATTTTAATTACCAGTGCTGTTTTTTTATTATCACTGGGGAAAAATAAAAAACAAATATGGGGAAAACTAAACTTAACAGCCAGCTGTGTAAACAGTTTTAAGTGTAACTTCAGCAGAAACATTTTAATTGCCTAAAAGAGGTGACTAGCAAACAAGGAGTTAGCGATTAACATTTACAGCTTATCGCTGTCTTGAGTTACAATTCTGAGAAGGCCAACAATGAGACAAAATTATAATTCCCATTAAATTGTTACATTCAAGGTCAAAGAGAGTGTTGAAAGTGTTAAACACATCTGTGGTTTAAGCACCATTCTAATGAAAACCAAATTTCTAACCTCAGGGGTTCAAACACGAGAGACTCTGCCAGAGAGCAACTTCATGCTTGCAAACCACAAGAAGTTTAGAAATCTGACATTCTTCTGAGAGTTTCTGCCATTAAACAAAGTAAAATTAAAGCAGACTTTACTAACTCAAGAACAAACAGAAATTATGAGGATACGTCTGGTCCTGCCACAAAGTTCAAGATAGCTCAGTGAACTCTGATTAAAATTGACTCCGAACGGCCAAGGTCTGCAGAGTGAGAGATGAGATTCTATATTCGTTTTGCCTTTTCTTCTCTCTGCATGACACCAACAACATATTAAGAGCTGAAGAGAAAGAGCAAAACTAGTCTAGCCGAGTAAAAACAGAAATGCACGTGTATAGCTATTTGTGATGACAATGATGAATGGCTTAGGTACCTTCAAAACAACACATAAGTTCTAGGGCCTTGAAACACTTCAAACGCCTGCACCCTCTCAAATGCTGAAACGTACGGGGAAGGGAATTGCAAAACACAGTGAACGACTCCGAGAGGATCGGAGAGCGTGCTGTGAATCCATCTGGTTCATGTGAGCGCTCCCGCTGATTGCTTTTGCAGGCGGAATGCAATAGGAACCGAATCTTCTAATATGTAGGTCAGCTTGTTGCAAAGTTCTCAAACTGATCCGTGGAATCACCGCCGCCTCTCAGTTGTGGGAGAAGCTGATAGTAAGCCCTGAAAATTGAATCCTACCCCTTTCTGCACTCAAACATTCTCCCTGGCTCAACGCAGGCCTGTGGGGTTGGGCTGAGAGGAGGAAGCGATCCTCACAGGTGGTCAGGGTTAGATTAGCTCCTCTGCGATCACACGGCTCAGTCGCTCTGTGAGAAAATGATCCTCCCCCTCAAATCCATAGTTAAGACACACTCCACCCGTGATGCTGTTGAACGGTCGCCCAGTCATTACCCATCATGGATGCCATGGAAACTGAGATGACAGGGGGAGGGGTTTGGCATGGAGGATCACTGAAAGCTGCGCTCATCAATTAAAGAAAGACGTGGGGAAGACGTACTTTCACTTTAACAAGCCTGAATCCTTTTCAACTTTTCAAAAAATGGACACAGCTTAACTTTCATTAATGTTAACTGACAAATTCACAAGATCAAATTAAATATTGCATGGAGTTTTAGTTTCTATTAATTTTATATGAGGCAATTTTTGCAACACTGTTAACAAAATGTGGGACATGTACTCAGTTTTAAATATGCTTGAGCCATAAATTTGGTCTAAATACAGTTAAAAAAAATAATAAAATAATTATAATAATAAAATAATAAATTAAACTGAATAAAATAAAATAAAAAAAATCCTCTACTAATAAAATCCAAATAAAATCCTGATAACTAAGTCATCCAATAAATAAAAGAAAAACATTTTTAATAACTGAAATGAATGAATGAGTTTGACAATTGTCAATATTATGCCATGAGAAATAAACAAATAAATAATAAAAAATCAATAACTAAATACAGGCAACCCTCTATACCGCATTAGTGGAAAGCATGTTTCTGTTCCTGTAATTTAAAGATTTTTTTTTTCTTATAATTGAAAATAAATGTCTGACCTTGACAAATACTGTTAACATTATGTTATGATAATCTTTCTTTAATGCTTTTAAAAAACATAAAAATATAGAAATAAACACACAAACACACACACACACACACACACACACACACACACACGTTTCGCTATCCTTATGGGGACTTCCATAGGCGTAATGGTTTTTCTACTGTACAGACCGTATATTCTATTGCCCTACACCAACCCTACACCTAAACTTAGCCCTCACAGGAGACTTTTTGCATTTTTAGATTTTCAAAAAACTTCATTCTGTGTGATTTATAAGCTTCTTTACCCATGGGGACCTCAATTTAGGTCCCCACTGTGACACGAGTCCCCATGAGTCTGTGTGTATTCAGGTTTAAGTCCCCACCTGAATAGAAAAACAGGTACACACACACACACACACACACATCAAATGAGCAGAAGTTCTTCCTGTAAATTAAAAAAAAAAAAAAAAACATCTCATGATAACTGAAAATGAATGGTTAAAAATGAATGGCTTCCTTTAATGCCTTTCAAATAAATAAATAAATAATGGCAACCCACGTGTATTTCACTTCTGAAAAGTGTCTTCTGTTTTTGCATTTGCTTGTGTCCAGTCTGTTTAAGATGTGTCTGCTGTTCTTCATCTGTATGAAGGAGCCTGTTTATGGCCATAATAGTATTTACACAGGCTGCCCTCTATTACCCTGTTGTTTATTTACCCCCATAATAATCTGTGTGTGTGTGTGTGCGCGTATGTTTACTCAGGAGGGGGTCCTTTCAAAGGACATAGGTGCTATGCAAGTTCATGTGTATCCGTGTGTGTGTGTGTGTGTGTGTGTGTACTTGTAGAGTATATATGGTTTATGAGGACACAAATGTGTATAATGACATGGGTACTACAACGTAAACATGGTTTATGAGGACACTTCCTGTATCCCCGTAAAACAAAAGGCTTAAAAAACATACTAAACTGTGTTTTATGAAATTCAAAAATTGCCAGTAGTTTCCTGTAAGGGGTAGGTTTAGGTCTAGGGTTGGTGTAGGGCAATAGAAAATATGGTTTGTACAGTATAAAAACCATTACGCCTACGGAGAGTCCCCGTAAACCACAAATTCAAGTGTGTGTGGGGGGGGGTCTATGCTAGAGTGCATGGACAAATACGTAAAATAATTTTCTGTGCGAGCTTCCAGACTTGGGATACTTCACGCTCAAGTGGGACGAAGATGAATGAGTAACCATGTGTGGCATTTGGACAGAGTGTACGGAGTGTGTTATAGTTCATATTTGTGTATGAGTGCATGGATGTCTACAGATACTAGTTGGAGACTAATCGTGACAGTAGCGTAAAATCACTTCAGTCAGTGTGTGAACTGCTCTAACATGACAGCTGGTCTGAGCATGACAAGCAAGCAAGAGTACAGAAATGCCTTTCACATCAACTTGCCAAGTTCCCATAAGGGAAATCATGCTTGATTTTGCCTAAAACCAGTCTCAGATCAGACACTTCTAACTTCAGCCCAAAGACATGGTATGAAAACACACAGCATCTATATTACACATTACACATTTCTCCTCCTCTATATTTAGAACAAATGGAGCAAGGTTTTTTATGGCTGACATGTGCCTAATCTAGATCCTAACCTCAACCTAACCTGACCTCAACCTCGTTTCAAAAATAAACCCAACCAAATCCTCAACTAAACCCCAGTCTAACCCAATGTCTCGAAATTCAACTCAGTTAGCAAAGCCTTCTGCAAGGATTCAGAAGTTCTGCAGAAGTTTTCACTTCCTGCAACATTTTTAAAAGTTATTTTTATGGGGTTTTATTAGAATAGGACAGTAGAGAGATGACAGGAAAGCATTGGGTGAAGAGAGGGAAGCGAGATTAGCAAAGGACCTCAAGACAGGTATCGATCTCGGGTCTCTATGTGCGTAGTTGTGCTGTATGTCGACGCACTGACCACGAGGCTATCAGATTTTTATCAGATATCACGATTTTTTCTAAGCACTCTGGCACAGCAAAACAAAACTCTTAAATGTCTCATGAAATTAGACAACATTGTTGACAACGTCGAAAATAAAAAATTGTCTACAAATATTTTTGTTGTTGAGTAGTCATTTGATCTCATATAACCTAACGTAAGAGCCTGCAATAATGTGGTTTGACCAGTGTGGCGCTATAGTACAAGACTGTAATTCAGCCCTCCTGGCTGCAATTCAAGAGAAGAAGACGACATAGCATTTCAGAGCAAACGCAGCTGCTGAGCAGCATTTAGATGAATATGTAAATATATGCTGCGCGCTTTCCTCTCAATAACAAAATAAACACAACAAAAACTGACAGCGTTGAGAAAGCAGCAGTTAAGAAAGCTTCTGATTACAGCGATGTGGATGTACATGTTGCACAAGCTCTGCAGATCGGTACTCTAGGTTCTTAAGTAGGGCTGCAACAATTAGTCAATATTATCGACAACATCGACAATAAAAAAATTGTCGACAAATATTTTTGTTGTCGAGTAATCGTTTGATCTCATAAGACCTAATGTAAGAGCCTGCAATAATGTGGTTTGACCAGTGTGGCGCTGTACTGCAAGACTGTAATTCAGCTCTCCTGGATGCAATTCAAGAGAAGAAGACACGGCGCTTCAGTGCAAACGCACGAATAAACCTGAAGCTGTTGAGCGGCATTTGGATGAATATGTAAATATATGCTGCGTGCTTTCCTCTCAATAAAGAAATAAACACAACAAAAACTGACAGCGGTGTGAAAGCAGCAGTTAAAAACGCATCTGATTACAGCGATGTGGATGTTTGCACAAGCTCTGCAGTAAAGTCCAGTCACATCACGTTAATTTATATAGTACTTTATGCAATAGACAGCCTTAAATCAAGCAGCTTTACAGTATTAAACATGAAAAACCAGAGTTAGTGTCGATTTGAGTTAGAATTACAGCTTGATTTTCTGTTATAAAGCAGCTCTCCAGTGTGGAGCTAGCTAGTGATAAAATATTTTTATTAGTGGGGAAAAATGTATATTACTTTTCATATAGCTAATTAAATGGTGAATGAGAGAGTTTTGTTTCTCTGTCATCTCATTTTGTATGCCAAATATATTTATTTGTATAAATTACTTGTATAATAGTTGTAATTACATAATATGATTTTCAAAAGCTGAAGTGATTATCTTTATTTGTTAAAATATGTATAACTCAATAATTTAAGTAATTACAAAAGTTTAATAATCAAAGTCTACTGATTAATCAGTGAAATAATTGATTAATTGTTCTAAATAATTGTATTATTAAAATAATTGTTTGTTGCAGCCCTACATGAAATCAAAATATAGTCCATGCCTATGAGCTTTAAAGCCATCTATATGCTAATGTGCTGCTTAAAGCATACAAAATTAAGTTACATATATACACATTTTAAAATTTTCATGCTTTTTCTTCTGGCAAAAACACTAGATGGTATTTTGGATGGGATGAAAGTTCTTAAAGCTGCAGTCTGTAACTTTTTTGATTTTGATTTACAAAATTTATATAATAAGCGAGTACACCATGAATCCATTTTCCAAACTGTGTTTTTGGCTTATCCTGAATCACTACGGAACACCTATAATAAGTGTTTATATTCTGACTATTTTAGACTGGTTTGGGCAGGTGGGAGTAGCACAGTACCTGCGTGATTCGTCATAGACATAAACAGAGAAAAGTAGCTCCGGCTACAGTGTTCTTCCACAAGACGCATACAGTTCTGTTTATTAACTGCTAGAGCACCAAAAATTATGGACTGCTGCTTTAAGTTTATACAGCAGCATGTCATGCTTTTGTTATAGTAGTAGTTAAAATAAATCTGACCATTGATAACATAATGGACATAACATGTGATGCCAAAAGTAATAATATGAAATAAAATAAAAACTAGAAAATAATAATTTAAAATAAATTAAACTGATTAAATCAAATACAATAATACAATAAAGTAAAAAATAATAAACTAAAAATCCTCTACTAATCAAATCCTAATAAAAATCAGCTAATATTTCATTTTTAAAAGATTTATTTATAAAAATATAAATAAATAAATATAAATAAAATACAATCTAGAGCTTGTTTGCATTCTTCTACCGAGATTTAACATTGTGTACTGTACCCCTGACCTTGAGGCTGCACTGCTTGGCTCTACTCGCTGTGGGGCTGTTAATTGTGATAAATGGAGATAACACAGGCTGCAGTGTTAGCGCAAGGAGTCAATATCTTTTATGCCAACGTTCCACACAAGCATAGCTGGGTAATTAATGAAAGATGCTTGGATGCCGTGCCCCTCCACCTGCCTGCACACTTCATTCAGTAACCCCACAAAAGTGAAAGTGAGACAGTATATACAGTACATGAGTTGCATTTGTCAGTTTGCACAGGCATAAATAAGGGTGTTTTCTATTGCCCCAGCATAATGTGTATATGGATGAAAGTCTGTGTGGATGCATGTGAATATGACCGTTACTAACACGTAAGCATTTTCAAACACAGGAAACATGCTCACACAAATAAACACACTGCTCAAGTATGCTTGGAAGAGAGGATGTTGCCATGGCCTAAATTCCATTGGGACATACAATGGGGTCCAAAGGAACACATTGAAAATCTGGGATTCAAAATCCAAGTTAAACCCGCAAATAAACACAAAGTTTAAGGATTCTGAATTGTTTAAAACAAAGAAAAGTTATGGTGTAAACTGAAGACTCAATAAAGAGAACTTCCTGTAAAATTTACTTCAAATTTGCTCTCATGATTTTGAAGGTCATCGGTGCTTTTGAAATTACTAGCATTTCTGAATTATAAACACTGGTCCATATGTGTAGAGTAAAATACATTTGAAGTTGTGTCAGTGTCAACCATGCATAGGGGATATGGTGCACCATCAGAATTAAAAGCAATTTTAAAAGGCACTGTACAATCAACAGTATATGAAAATGTGCTACCTTGCTCATTCAAAATGCACAGACAATAGAGAAAGAAATGCCTTAAATACCCCATCTATTAGATAAACAAAAAGACTGTTAGATACTCAGTACACTTAGTCTTGACTTGCTGTCATGCAACTCAGGGACAAAGAATATATATTTTAATAATTATCTTATTAATATCTGATCTTTTCGCTTTCTGCTGTAATGATTATTCACTAGTGTGATGAATTAATGCTTACTTTACTTTTAATTAAGGCTGTCAATTTAACACGTTAATTTAGTGCAATTGATTAGAACAAAAATAACATGCTAAAATGGTTAAAAAAAAAAAAAAATCCAGATTAACAAACCACTTCAAAGGACAGAAATCAAAATGCATGGCACGAGATGCTGAAAAAAGCATGACAGAGTAACAATATATTTGACTATAACTATAATAATAACAATAACAACAATAAACTTTATTTAAATTGCACCTTTAATTAAGCTCAAAGTGCTTTACATAAAAGCATGAAGATCAATACATCACACATAAAAGACAAATAACAAACAAACAAACAAAAAAACATATTACATGAGAAACAATCAACAAAATACATACGGCAGAAATTGAACTAAACGCTACAGGGTAAAAAGATATGTTTTTAACATTCTTTACTATTTGATTTTACTTGTATAATAATTTACTATAATTTGTAATAACTTTTAAAGCTGATTTTTGTAAGATCTATTCAGTGCCCATCACAATAATTTAATGCTTTTCTTATCGAATATTGATATATGCCATAAATAGTGATTCAGTTAATTAATAATCATTTCATTATTTGAAAATTTTTTTATAATTTATGTATTCTTTCATTAAATACCTAATTAATAACTTAATTCATATAATTAATATTAATAATTATTTTTCAAAACTGATTGACAGCATGTCTGTTAATCATTCTCATTTTATCATCATTTAGCTTGCACTGTTCTTTGTTGCCTGTAGCTAAACTGATGTGTGTTCCGTGTCGTTAGCTTTATTCTTGCCAATGAAACTGAACACTGAAATTGAAAAGTGAACGAGAAGAAATAGACGCAGCGATAAACACAAGGGAAGGAGGAGAAAGATTTGATGAAAGGCTTTGATAATATTTGACAATATGATGAAATCTTCGATTTGGCAGTTAAACAGATCATATTTATATCTCTTCAAACAGAAATTATATTCACAGAATAGAAAGAACAAAAGAATGCAAAAGCCAAATATGCTTTCAACAGAGATCTAATTTAGTCTTCTCAAAACAAACGGCTCTCGCTAATTTGCATGTCTAATCTGCTGTGAGAATACATTTCCCACCAAAAAAAGTAAAAAATAGAAGCAAACAAGAACATCAGTCCCTTTCCTAACGTTGCAGCATTGTGATCAACCAATACGAACGAAGGAAGAAATGCCTTCTGGGAAGCCAATGCAAGCCCCTCTGATGTAAATGTGTTCCGTTTTAAGTGAGACACAAGTTGTGAAAAATGCCGGATGGAAAGGGAAAATCGATTGGAAAGGGATGAATGAGGTTTTGTCTTTTCTTATGCAACAGCTGCCAGGTACCAGCTGCTTGTAAAGAGCCACTGACAGGCTAATTGAATTAATTCACTCATTTAATTTAAAAGAGGACGAGGATCTGGGACAAAGTAGGCATAGTGATCACTGACTCAGTGAACAGAATATCTTTCTTACTCATGTAAAACCGTGACAAGCTGCGAGAGAATCCCACCATTCTCTGTAGCACAAAACGTGTAGCATGACCGCACAGAACGTCATGCCCATCTAAAATGAGGAGGCAAATGAGTGTGGCAGAAAACACCCATTCACGTTTAAACGTCAATGAAACTTGTAAGAGTGGGGGTTGCCAAGTCACAGTGAAAAAGATGCAATTTTGACTGTGATACAGAAAATAATCTGGATTAATATTAGTAACAGTCAGTTCCCTTCTGAGGGAACTTCGATCTGCGTCCTCTAGGATTTGCTATGGGGAAACGCCTTCAGCGTGACTGGTGTCTGAAGCATACATTTAAACACGACAGTAACATTGGCCGGTGACAGCCTATGACGTCATTACCCGGCGCGACCACAGTATAAAAGGGCACTGGGAGAACACGTCATCCTATTCTTCGTCTTCATTGACCGTTTGTTTATGTTAGCATGAGCTAAGCACGACTAGGAGTGCATGTTCTCTCGCCAGAGGCTTTGCTCTGATACCCGCAGTTTCACACGGCTCGCGTGCTGTGTGTGTGTGGTGAAGAGTAAGAGCGTTCAGCTCTCGAGGGAGTAGGATGCACTCTGCATTCATTGCTTATTTTCTTGCGAGGGTTAAGCATGAATTGAACGCGCTCGACTCACGAGGAGACAGTTTGTGCTCATCGTGATGCATTCACGGGTCTACTGAGGGGGAGGTGAGTACTTCACCATTTACCGAGTTTGTAGATAGCGTTTGCATGAGTGCGTTCACCTCTCGCGGGGATAGCGACACATTCGCGGCAGCAGTTTCCGTTCTTGCTTGATTTCCAAGGTAATCTAGTGCGTGGGCGGAGCATGTTTGGCTCCCGCGGGAGCTGAATGCATGCTGTGCGTTGCGGTGAGAATTGTCTGTCCATTGCCCGCGATTCGCAGTTGATAGGCAGAACATGGAAAGGACCTGACGGGAAATTTTTCCCTATCAGTAATTTCCTTCTGTTTATATAGCAATCGTATACTTTGGATATCTGTCTGCAGTTATTGAACAGATGGGTTATATCATGTCCTTATCAGAAAACTACTTTATACTACACTCCACTGGCAGTCCGGACCCAAGTGTAAGTATGATCCATCTCATCTCTCTATTGTTAGTTTTATGTGGACTCACTAGCTAGCTTTTCTCTGCAGCGTTATCTGGTCCTGTCTTTGTACCTCTAATTTTGTTACAGGATTAGAACCTCTACGAGCACCTCTCCTGCGGAAGTCAGAGCCCCGCTGTCAACCAATTGTGGTGATGGTCTCACCCATCGGTACTGGATCCAGGCTGGATGATAGCCGATATCTTCGGCCTCATGCTTGCTGGATCATGTAGCCAAGTCGTTAGGCTTCTGCGGGAGCCTCCTTGGTCATCAGGTCCTCAGTATAGCGCTGCAACCTCAGGACTCGCGGGTCCTCCATTCAGATTGAGCATTTTCGGAGTTTAATGCTTCGTATGTGCTCCCTGAAGTCCTGGCTGGGTGTTTGCTTCGAGAAGCTGCCCCGGCCAGGATGTGCTGCTCATGTCTCGCCCTGAGGGGCATCCTGAGATTTGAGTCGCCCACTCAACCATCATGCACATTCTCTGAGTTAGAGCTCCTCTCGCTGAGGCGTTGAGTGGCTTCACTCCTTAATTCCACTCTGCAGTTCGATAGACGGTCAGGCCCACGGGTCCTCCCTGTCACACTGCCTTATGGTCGAACCAGTTATCGTCCCTCCGCAGAGTGGGCTTGAGCACACTGTGTTCCCTGAGGTACGAGTGAGTTGTGTTTCTGCGGAAACCCTTCCTAAAACTTCGGATTTATAGAGCAGTAGCTCTGTATGCATGAATGGTTTTCGGGTCCCGCTGTTTCTTCTGATCCGATTGGGTCTAGTTATACGGGACCCACACTCTCTATCAAGACAGAGAGCATGAGATTGCGTCCAACTGCACCAGATGACCATCTCTTACTGGGCCCTGCTGGATTACCCCATCTATCTAGCGCCGCCTTCTGGTCGAGCTGAGAAGTGCTCCCCTCTCTGTGAGGGTTAGCTATGAGTCGCTGCCCGTGTGCGCTGTAAGGGCCCGCCTCAGCTTGAGAGCCCAGAGCACTGCTCCCGAAAACCTCTTTGGTGACAATACTGAGTTGTTAGGCCTGTCTCTGTCGCCTCCTTAGTCAATTGCCTCTATGTTGGGACCCTGTTATCCCCTGTAGAAATGTGGATCCCCTTCTAGCTGGATCCAACCCCCCCCCCTCAGCTCCTTGGAGCTCCATTAAGCAGCAGCCTCAGGTTGTCAGGCCTCTCTCTGCCTCTCTGTTAGGCCATTCTCTTTGTCGGATGAGCTTAGCAGTGCTCTCCTCACCCTAGAGGGTCACCTATGAGCACGCCGCTCCCAGACTGAGTGTCTGAGGTCTCCTCTCATTGGGTCCTCAGCTCCTTGGAGCTCCATTAAGCAGCAGCCTCAGGTTGTCAGGCCTCTCTCTGCCTCCCTGTTAAACTGCTCTCCTGTTGGTTGAGCCAGCAGTGCGCTGCTCCCGGATTGAGCATTTGAGTCCTCCCTTCTATTTTTGAAGTTGGGCCTCCGCTATTTTGAGCTCCGAGTAGCAGTCATGCCAGGTTGCTGGGCCATCCCTGGCGGGTTGCTTGCTGAGTGAGCTGGCTGTGCTTCCCTCACCATGTCTATGGGCCTGAGTCCTGTTAGAAACAGCCTCACTGAGCATTTTTAAATGGTGTTTTTCTTAAGTTTTCACGCTAACCTCTGGGCGCTTTCTGAAATCCACGTTGTGGTAAGACGCACAATAGCTCTTGCGTCTTTTCTAAAATCCGGCATGATATGGGTTACGCGCTCAACCTCGTTCCCATTCTCTGAGTTGGCTCAGGCCCCGGTCACCCTGGGCCCCACTCCACTTATGTATCCTTGAGCATCTATTACCTAGGACATGTCGATGCAGCTCCTGGGCTAAAGCTCCCCTAGTAACGGTATTTCTAAAATCCATGTTTATGGTAAGTGTACACGATAGCTTCTGTGCGCTTTCTAAAATCCACATTGTGGTAAGTGTGCACGCTAGGCACCTTGCGCACTTTTTTGAAAATCTATATTGAATGGTTTACGCGTTCAACCTCGTTCCCATTCTCTGAATGAAGGGTTTCCTGAGAGCAAGCCACTCCTATCTGGGCATCTGTGAGCAGATGCTCCGGAGTCTGTTCTGTGACTGCTATGGTTGAGCTGGCGATACTCCCCTCACATGGAGGGTTCTTTCTATGAGTTACGCCTTTCAATCTACATGCGCTCTAAGCACGCGGTCTCCCGCTTAATTATTTGCCACTCCCTGAGTGTGCCACAGTCACGTAAGGTTCCTAGGCCTGTCTTATGACAGCTTCGTTTACCCCTTAATTAACGGTACTTTAAAATTCATGCTATGGTAAGTGCACACACTGGGCTTCTGTGCACTTTCTAAAAATCCACGTTGTGGTAAGTGTGCACGCTAAGCATTCTGCGCACTTAATAAAATCCTGTATTGTAAGGGTTACCCGCTGTCAGCTTCATTCCCTTTCTCTGAGTTGGTTTAGGCCCTGGTTTCACCTTGGGTTCCACTCAACTTATGTATCCCTGTTGATACATTCTGAACGGGGTATCGGTACCTAGGATCTGTCGAGCCAGTTCTTTGAGCAAAAGCACTCAGATCTGGTGGTAGCCCCCTGAGTGACAGGCTGGGGTCTGGTTAGTTCTAGACACCCGGTTGTATCCCCTTGAAGGAGTCTCTTTCAGATTCCAAGCCTTTGAGCTCTGCTCTAGGCCTGGGCTTCCTGACCCAGCCCTTAACAAGTAAGTTGTTTTGGGTATGCAGCTCAGGCTCTTGGCCTAAGGGGATAATGTCACTGACAGCCGTCAAGGCGTCCTAGGGGCAACTGCCATGGCTATGGTAGAGTTGGTACTTAGTGCTCGCTGTGGCCTCTGGCAGGCACTCCCCTCAGCATGGCGGCGTGGGTATACCGTTCCCCATAGCGACCCCTAGAGGACGCAGTTCGAAGTTCCCTCGGAAGGGAACGTCTCAGGTTACGTATGTAACCATGGTTCCCTGAGAAGGGAATGAGACACTGCGTCCTCTAGTTCCCTTGCCATGCTTCGGACACAAGCTTCAGACGAAGAAGCAGATGACTTGTTCTCCCGGTGCCCTTTTATACTGTGGTCGCGGCAGGTAATGACGTCATAGGCTGTTGCTGGCCAGTGTTATTTTTGTGTTTAGATGTATGCTTCAGACACTGGTCACGCTGAAGGCTTTCCCCATAGTGACCACTAGAGGACGCAGTGTCTCGTTCCCTTCTCAGGGAACCATGGTTACATACGTAACCTGAGACGTTTCCACTTCATACCAATGTGACATTTTTGGTTTTGTACTTAACGTATGAATGGCTAAAACTAATTCAATGAAGTGTTTCATGATTACAAATGGGAAATCAAGGACGGAACAATATGTTCAAATTGTGAAATCCTCCAGATGTGGCAACAATGCCTTGGACCTTATCGTATTTCTGAACAATCATCTTTATGCATCAGCTAATACTTAATTTTAGAATGTCCAACGATTCTCCAAAATGTTTCTGCATTCCAGACTATGTCACTCGAAAAGGTCCAAAAACTTTTTAAAGGTCCAAAGGACATTACCTTGACATTAAATTACAGAAAACTAGTTACCACTGCTGCATGAGAGTTTCTAAAACAAACGCTGATGGAGTGTTGACAAAATTGACATCATTCTCTCTTTTGACCAACCTAATGAATCTCTCAGTTTTTTTTTTAGGTTTTTTTTTTACCTTTTTTGGAAAGTTAAGAAATGCTATTATGGATTTTTTATTTTGCTATTGGAGCAAATGAGAACACACACACACGCACACACACACAAAGTATATTTGTTGTAGTGTCTGTTCACCACTATAGAAGTTTACCTAACTATGATGACTTCTGCTTCTGAGAATCCCGGAAATGTGAAAAGGTTGAGGTTCCATTGTGATTTTGTCCCTTTGCACAGTATTTGACTTCAAGTAAGGACATGATTAGGAAAGAATGCTATATTTAGGGTACTTGAGATCTGATGTATTTCCATAGGTTTCCGGTCCATTGTTTTTAAGGACTCCCAGGTTTCCAACTCCACCTCAGGTTCATCTATACTCATCATTTGCTTTAAACACAGACATTGTAAATGACTCATGCAAAATATATACTGCACCCTCGGCTCTTACAGAGTACTTGCCATTCAGCCTTTAACCTAAGTGCACTTCCTGTTCCCTCATCCAAAGCCCATCTCTGAAATCACACCTTCATCAGAGTATGTTCACTATCATGTAATACAGCTTTTGTGCAAGCCTTGGCATTCTTTACACACACTTTCATTCTCATTTTTTACATTGCCAGCTATCTCCACTTCAGGCAGACCGGCTGTGCTCCATGCCTAGACTAATTAAGTGAGTTTAAAGAACAAATGCGTTTTGTGCAAGCCATCCAGCTTTTAAAATATCCAAAAGCTTCCAATTCTTCCCTATAATTACCTTATTACGTAAAGCAAAATATTAATTTTAGTGATTTATGATGACCCTGCTTTTAAAATTGACTATGGCAGTCTGGGGGTGATAAAACCAAGTCTTTAAGTGAGGTTGATATGCCAGCGCTCAAAGTTAAATCTGTTATGTCCTTCTTGGTGAAAGAAGCTACTATGAAGTCATTCTTTTCCGATGTTAAACTATTTAAACCAGTATTTCCTTCATTTCCATTAACCAGTTCATTTGAACAATTTGTTCAGCTAATTTTTTTGTGCAATTTCATGTGCCCCACTTTAGTTTATTGCAGTCATGATTCAGCTATATATATAACTTGCAATAACAATAAACAAAAGCAAAAGTCATTTACATCTTTCATCCAAAATGAATTGTTTTAAATGATTATTTATACCAATACCAATATGTATATGTGGATTCATTTTCGATAATGCAGGTAAACATCAGTCAATCCCTTGGTTCACTCACTTTCAAACATCTGTAGGTTCGTGGCTCATTGCGAACTGGACATGTCTGTACGATCCATTCAAACCAAGAAAAAATAAAATAAAATACATTCACAGATTCAGCGCAATTAATGAATAATTTGTGAACCTGTTCAATCAGTTTCTTAACAAGATTTGACTCAAAAGAATAATTTATGAATACTGTATATACTAGACACATAAATTTGTGTGTGTCAATAATTTGTGTAATACTTTGTGCTTTCTTTCCTTAAAAAGGAACTGAAAATATAAGATTCAATATAAGATTGATCTTGATTTAACCCATTATTATTAGTAGTAGTAGTAGCATTTACCAAATTCTGCAAAGATTCTGCACAGAAGTATTTCTGTTTTATCAATTTAAAATCAGCAGAACAAAAATGTTTCCAAGGACCCTCTGGAACCCCCATGGGACTTGATTGGGAATTACTGATTTAAACTGTGGCCTGTTCTGGTAATGAGAAAATGACAAAACACCATTAATGCAGTTTGCAATGATGAAAGCGATGTGAACAATTGCTTCTAATCTCTGTTTTCATAACATTAATTTCATACTTGCCCCAAATCTCTCCCACAACACCCAGAGCGGAGAACCAAGAAATATTTAAACAACCAATTCAAGACCAATATGATCCGAAGCTATTCAATTCTGAGTGACAGAGGAGCATAGGGTCGCAAACCATCCCTAAATGGCAACGAGCTGGAAAACTCGAGTTCCTCCAATTCTCGGCAGCAAGCTCGTTTTCAGAGTTTGAGAATTGCAGAGGGGATTTGAAAGGATACATTCAGAAAAGGAACTCCCAAATGGCTTAACGTCATTATTATGAGCTATATTTCCAGGAGATGGGGAAGAGGAGCAATCACTGAAAGAGCTCCTAAAAGAGACAAAACGCTGACACAAAATACCTAGCAGGGCTTTAGCACTAAATAAGTCACCATTTACATTGCAATATACATAAAAAAAAAAAAAACAATAAACGCCTTGACTGGTTATGAGAAAGTGAGCCTGTTGTCAAAAAGAACAATATGGCCCAATGCAAAGTCCAGTTCTAAGTACTTAAGAGGTTTTCGCTGCTCTGGGAATCCTCATCTGTGTTTATACTCAGTACATGTTCGATTAGTCACACAAAGACACTGCGGCGCATGAACCATGCTAAATCATAGACACGATATTGACCTCTGGGTTATCAAAACTATAAAATAATGGGCTGTAACTGATGTTGCTAAGTGAGTGCTGAATGCATTTGGAAGAGTCTGAAACCCCTAAACCTCAACAGCACCCTCAAAAAGGTTGTTCAAGCTCTACAGACCACAAGCATATCTTGAACAGCCTTTCTCCTTCAAAACAGAACATAATGAGACATGTACACCATTCAATGTACACACTATTGTGTGAGAGAGAAGCCAAATAGCCACAACCACAATGAATCAAGGCAGCAAATAAATAAGCCAGACTGTGACGAATAGCACAAAATAGACTGTGGCTCTTCTGACATTTAAATTCTGACATCTTGAGGAGAAACTGATAAACCCACTTCATGCATCTGAAATGTTGTTTGTGTGTATCTAAAACCTTCAGCTCGAAGCTGTTGGGTCTGTGGAGAGCGAGAAGCCTTTCTGCTCCTTACATCTCTGTGATGAGTTAATTAAACTTGTGTGCTTATTGAACTGCACTGGGTCGACTGTAATTTGACAAAAGTTTCCGGTGCTTAACAAGGCCGAAGGAGTCGTGTGTACAGGTGAAATTATTCTTCCTGTGGGGTGCTATGAACACACAAACAAACACATGTCCTGTGGGGCGAATGACCTCAAAGACTCTCGTTTCCTGCAGGACGGGTTGTAAAGGATGCCTTCCGAGCTCCCGTCAGATGTGCCAAGGTGTAAATGAAGGTCAAACAATTGACTTTTAAACAACCGGCGGCATCATGATGGAAATATGCTATCAAAAGAGCTAGAGGGAGGAGAACGAAATGATAACGATGTCATTCATGGCTAAAGAGGGCAAGATTACACATTCATAAGCCTTTCTTCCTCGCAAATGGCTTGGTTTTCCTCTGGCCTCAATTTTATCGCAGTCATCAGCACAACCAGTCAATCATCTCAGATCTGACCTTTTGACCTCTGTAGCTGCTAGAAAAAAAGTTAGTCAGCCTTGAAATGCCAGGAATGAAATGTGGGTATCACATTTTTTGAATACAAAATTTCCTCTGAGATCACAGTAACCACGCTGATGTGCTGAGGCAATGAAAAAGAGTAAAATATAAGTCGATTAGCAGTTGTACAGAATCCTAATTGCTTCTTTGCACCCCTGCCAGCCACATGGGACATTTCATAACACTGGCAAAAGCGGCGAAGCCAAAATCACAGGACCGCGTCTTCACTCTATAAGTATTTCAAAACTCAGATACGATCAATCGTCACTCAAATAATTTTTCTGGGAAAAATACTATCCGCAGTGCTGAAAGTGATAAAACACATATTAATGGTAGCAGAAAGCTTGTATGTTTTGACTGTCAGAGTTTCAGCACATTACTTCGTAATGGTGCCAAACTGGGCCACGGTCCAGAGTGGAGACTAATAAACTTGCTGCATCCTTTATAAGGCTAAAAATAAAGGCTCTTTTCTTCTTTACCTTTCAGTGATGTCATTTTATATTAATTAGAATCTATGATATGCTTCTGATGCATTGCCAGGCTTCTATTATAAGCTAGAATTGACATTCTTTTCAAATGTCTTGCGGCTCAGCTGAGGACTGGCAGGGGATTGTGTCCTGTCCCTGCTTGTTTTTACTGTCTACAGAATTCAATAGCACACCCACACACTGCTGACTCACATTGGCAATGATCTCCCCCATCGAAGAATAGTCATTAATTACCTCCACTGTTTCCCTTAAAATCTCAGTGTCAAATTATAGTTTAATGACAGGTGTTATTCTACTATATTTAGACAAGACAAACAAACAAATAACAAATATTAGGACAAAAAAAAAGCCTTTTTAAATCCAACATCAATTTAAGACTTTTTAAATCCGACATCAGTAATAATAATAATAATAATAATTACAATAAATGCAAATAGTGCTGAAAAATTTGAATGGCAAAAATGTGCACTGTAAAAAAAAATACTTTGTTAAATGTTGTTAAAAGGCATATTTTTGAAGACCGTATATGTAAATTACAATGTAAAAATACCAATCTACTTGAGTCGTTAAAATCTATTTGATACTGTACTGCACTCACACCAAACACTAGTGATACAATGAAAAGCCATACAATGTACTTGCATAAAGATAAGCCTCTATAGTAACTGTCACTAGTACCAACAGACTGACAAGAGCACAGTGTTACCCACACAAACAAAATACCATTAGGTTAATACACAAAATATTAAAATAATGCTTCAAATATGACTAAAGCAACATAAAATGCAACATAAAACACTCTAGTGCACATAACAATAAACACAAATAAGGAGAATCTAACTTTTTAAATGGCATCTTAACTGTGATTGTGTGTGTAGAGGGTTCTGGGAAAACCTCTTTCTCGAGGAAAAAAAATCGTGATTTAATAATTTGTCATACACGTATGTGTATTGCCCCTTTTTTCAACAAATTATAAGGTAATTTATACGTTGTAGTTTAAACAGTGTTAAAACAAAATTGCACGTGTTGTCTTCTACAATTTTTCACCGTATATGAGGGTAATTTACAGTTAACCAATTAAAAGGTTTTCATTGCATTGTAGCATGTTTGCATTCTCTTCGCTGTTAAAATGACTAACATTTTACCAGTTAAGCTACTATGCGCTTTCATGGGGTGATAGTCGTACCTGTGGATGGAGGATGCGACTCATTGCTCCAGTGTTTTTCTGCAGAAACCTTCAAACAGCGCAGCGCTCCTTTGCTCCAGATGCAGCTGTCCGGATGCTCCGCTCCGGGGTGACAGACCTCTGTTTGAAAAACAACAGATATGCACCCAAAGGATGGTCAGGGCAGCGCTTACAACTGGTAATAAACGGGGGAATTCTGCGCGCATTTGAACCGCTGTCCCAGTTCCAGATGAGTTATTATTAAAACAGGCGGATATATCCTTATTATTTAGTGATTCAAATGGACGCTTAATCCTCGGTAAAGAATCTTCTGTCAGGTTTGAGTTCTTAAGGTCCTCGGAGGCAGGTGTTTATTCAGACGCGATCCCAGTCACGCGCAACACTCAGTCAGTGTTCCCTGTTAGATATGATAAGCGTTTCGACCTGCTCCCCTCAACTTTTCTGAGAGTACTGCCACTATTTGCTCTGTTTCTTCTCGAAAACGATTCGTTCCTTGTAAACACTGCAGAACCTCTTCACATCAAGCTCCTCACACCCTCTGTTTGTGTCCCATCGGTCAACAGTAATGCGTTCACATGAAGCCCCTACATGACAGCGAGGAGGCGTCACTGCGCGCGGATAAGAGAAATCGACGTTCGGATTTTGCGCGTGCGGCTAAATGTTGTCCTGCGAGTGGAATGCGATGAAAATTGTAAGAAGTCTTGCTGACGCGCGAGCGGAGTTCGCCGGTGCAAACTAACCCGTGCCGTTCCCACGCGGGCTCCGCGTCTTCATCCTATCCAAGCGGTTCACTCTCTCGCGTGCGCAAAGCAGCAGGCTCAATGCTGAACAGCCTTCATAATGAGTCAATTCCATTCCAAAGTGAGCATCACTATACCCCGCGCACTCCGAAGGGGATAGCACTTGAAGTGTGTTCTCTGGAGGGAACTGGGCGCATTACTGTCTTATTTGGAACACCATACACGAATATCTACCGACGTCACTAGCGCTTTATTTTCCATCAGAAAGTTGTGCTTAACTTACATCGCGTTACCGTCGTCGTTTGAGTCAAATGCAGATCAAATTGTGTGGGCTAATGTAGTGTGGCGCTTAAATAACTTTAAAAAAATAAATAAATAAAAAAATAAACAAAAATAAAAAAAATAAAAAAGAACCATACAAATGTGTAAGCGATATAATAGAAATTTCCACTAGCTCACGTTAAATTTAAAATAATTGATTTAATGTCTTGAAAAGAATCAAGAGGACCCACCAAGAAGGAGGATCACGTGAAAGGGCAACATGAGAACGCAAAACAAATATTTGTTTAAATGCATATTTTGACTTCATCTAATCTAATTGTGCTGATCCAGAAAAAATAACAATTTGGGTTGCGTGAGACGCAGATTATAAATCCTGAAAAATAACCTTTGTAAAAAAAAAATCCCCCATATCACCCCGAAAATGCGTTTAATTCACACGATTCAAATCAAAACATTAGAGAGGCGTAATACCTCATTCTCTGCGCTTTGATCGAATTGGGGTTTTTCGTCATGCAAAACTTAAAATTAATGGCAAATCTTTGATATGCTGTTTCATATGCTCTTTTTTTTAGTTCTTTGGAATGAAGGCTGACAATGGATATGCCAATTTATCTCTCATTCATTTTAGGAAGGTATATTAGGAAACTGTGGAGAGGAGAGTTATTGGATGCATATTTTGTCTCACAGTTATGCGTGCGTCATTCTAAACGGACGCGCTTCAGTGGATGCTGCTGATGCCCGCGCTTTTCTTTACGCAGTGACACTGAGTCTGTCAGATCTTAGTTCCAAAGGAAACTGTCATCCCATCTTTCCAAAGAACTACACTAGCCTTTATATAACTTATTATAAGTTAAACAACACGCATGGTAGCCTACTGTTCGTTTTCATTTCCCACTTCAGCTTCATTCATTCATTCATTCATTCATACATGTGCATACTGCATAGCCACTAGATTCGTCACATGATTTAATGACATTGTTATATTTTGTAACATTTGCATTTCTTTAAAGCTAAATCTTTATATATATATATATATATATTATTTGTATTGTTTCTTAAACTCTCCTAATAACTGTTATCGAAGATCTCTCGCAATAACATCTAACTTGCCATTTGAAATAGACAAAATTAGCAAATAAATACTACCTGACATTTTTCAGCTTTTGAGTTCAGAATTGTTTTTGACACTGACCACTCTTGTCTAAAGGTGACAGCACAGCAAACCCTTCTCATGTATTTCCAGACACTGTCCTCTTTCTAGATTTAAATGTGTTCTCAGGGTCAGGTGTTCCAGGAGCACAGGAAGAAAAGAACAGCTGGCTATCCAATCATTCTCCCCATCACATTAACATGGGTGTTAATTCTGGTTTATAAAGACAAAGGAAATGTTTCAAAAATGCATTAACTTGCACAAGCTGATCTAAGAACAGTGACATGTCTGATGATTTAACTTGTTTCACATTATTAAAATGGTTAGGAAAGCGTTGACAGGAACGTCTACTTTTAATATGGAAAGCTGTATTTCAAGATGCCTTTTTAATCTTAAAATTGATAGTTCACCCAAACAACACTGGACTCTAATGACATTCACTGTATGGCAAAAAAAACAACAAAAAAAAAACATATATACATATACATTTACATTTATATTTAGTCATTTAGCAGATGCTTTTATCCAAAGCGACTTACAAATGAGGACAACAGAAGCAATCAAAACCAACAAAAGAGCAACAACATGCAAGTGCTATGACAAGTCTCGGTTAGCCTAACGCAGTACACGTAGCAAGTTTTTTTTTTTTTTTTTTTTAAACAAGTAGATAGAATATAGAAAAGAAAGCTAGTGTTTTAGTTTTTCAAGAAAAGCTAGCAGTTAAGAATAAATAAGAGGGTCAAGTGTGTGTGTGTGTGTGTGTGTGTGTTTTTTTTTTTTTGTTTTGTTTTTTTTTAAATAAAAAGAAGGGAGATAGATAAAATAAAATTAGAAAAGAGAATGCTAGAGTTAGAGGGTCAAATAAAGATGGAAGAGATAGGTTTTTAGCCGTTTCTTGAAGATGGCTAAGGATTCAGCTGCTCGGATTGAGTTGGGCAGGTCATTCCACCAGATGGGAACATGTATATGTGTGTGTGTGTGTGTGTGTGTGTGTGTGTGTGTGCGTGTGTGTGTGTGTGTGTGTGTGTGTGTGACCATGGACCACAAAACCATAAGAGTCATAAGAGTTTTATTTTTTTTTTTAATTGAGACTTATACATAATCTGAAAGCTATATAAATAAGCTTTCCATTGATGTATGGTTTGTTAGGATAGGACAATAACTGGCTGAGATGCAACTATTTGACAATGAGGAATCTGAGGGTGCAAAATAAATAAATAAATAAATAAATAAAAAATAAAAAATTCTAAATATTGAGAAAATTGCCTTTAAAGTTGTCCAAATGAAGTCCTTAGCAATGAATATCATTAATCAAAAATGAAGTTTTGATATATTTATGGTAGGAAATTTACAAAATATCTTTATGGAACATGATCTTTACTTAATATCCTAATAATTTTCTTCATAAAAGAAATAAAAAAAAAAAAACAATAATTTTGACACACACACACACAAAATAAATGAAAAGTAAAATTATTTAAATTATTTTTTTGAATATACTATAGTAATATCTGCCATCTACATACTTCTCATGTCATGATGTCAGAAATATTTTTTTTTTCTCTCGTCCAGACTTTCTGAGAGACCCATTCATGACGAAACCATTCATTATCACAACACCTGCTGTGGCATATGTCTCATTTTACTTTATGGCATGCTGTCATCTCGCCCGTGACATACTGACATCCGTTTTGATGGCGCACGGTGGACTTTTCTATATGGCGCACATGACTCATTCACATCGTCACTAATCATCACTGGGGCATTTTTGAACAGAGACAAAATGGTAAGGGTGATCTTGTCTTCCCAAAGGGAATTGGCTTTTTAGGCAGGATGAATTTATAAGCAAGCTCTAAAAGCAAGAGGAATAGACATTAAAAAGTATGCGCTTGACAAGATCGGATTCTGTTTTCCTTTTAGGCTTGGAAATGGAAATGAGAGTTCTTCTCACTTTTAACAGGCTGGGGAGAGATTCTCCTTATATCTATTCCATTTATCATTTATTTAGGAAATGATTCTACCCACGCACAGGTAATTGGTTGGGTAAAGTGTAGATATGTTCAAAGAAAACCTCTCCTTGTTTAAATGCAATAGCCTTTTTTATTTTCAGTCTAAATATAACAGCCTAATTTGATGCAGGGCATTTTAATGGTTTCAGGGGTTGTTCTGTTTAATTTGTCTTGGTCGTCACTGCTAATTTAAGAGAAAGAGAATGACATCATAAACGCTCTTCTGAAGAGCCAAAGGTCAAGTGCATGAAAGGAATATTCAGTGTCCTCTGACTTCCATCATGCTGGCTACACATACACACACACACACACACACACACACACACACACACACACACACATATGTTGTGTTTCCATACTTTATGGGGACTCTGCACAGGCGCAATGGTTTTTATACTGTACAAACTGTATTTTGTACAGTATAAAAACCTATACCTAAATCTACCCTTTACAGAAAACTTTCTGCATTTTTAGACTTTCAAAAAACTTAATTCTGTTTGATTTATAAGCTTCTTTCCTCATGGGGAACTAAAAAATGTCCCCACAAGGTCAAAATTTATGGGTATTACTATCCTTGTGGGGACTTTTAGCCCCCATAATGTGATAAATACCAGGTACACACACACACATTTGAACTACCAATTGTTTATTATTGGTTATTACTGCTTAAAGGGGGGGGGAAAATCTGTCATTCCAAACAGTGTTATTTTAGTATTATTGAGATTTTATTATATTAATTTTATTATATTATTATATATAAGTTTTAGTTGTTTAGTACACCAAGATAAAAATTAAAATGAGAAAAAAATGGCAAATAGCTGACAGAAGTTTATGATATTTTATATTATTTCAGTTATCATTTATTCTATTTTAAGTAAAATTATTTTAATGACATTTTGATGTTGTTGTTTTCAGTTTCAATTTTAATTAACCATAATAACCCATGGGCCCAAGCCTATTTCTAGTCCATGTCAAAATATGGAGAAAAATAAAAATAAAAAAATTGTCAAAATGAAGGTCAATAGGATTCATTTATTTATTTAAAAATGTGTTTTTCATTAAAAAAAAAAGGAAAAAAATGTTCAGGTAAGCAAATGATAACAGTATTTTTGTTATTGGGTGAACTATCCCTTTAAGAATGTTAATGCGTGTTTTATAGCTCCTACAACTGTCTAAATGGCTTTCTCAGATCACCATTAACCATCTGATGCATCAATTATTTAATCACAAAGTAATAAGAAAAAAAAAATCTATTTTGTCCCCTTAAATGATATATTCTAAGAGTATTGGACACCATGCAGAGCTGTAATGTTATGGAAGCCAATTGCAATTTGCCATTAAACCAAATATCCTGTGGAAAGTTGCATCACTATTTCATTTTAAGTAGTTTTAGAAATAGCTGTAGAGCTGAATGAAAATTTCTCAATCTGGATCGTCTGGAATAAAAGGTAGGCATTCTGTACTTGCTGCTTTGCCACTTTCATCAGCCATACTGAATTTATTTCATCATGAAAAACACAATGGCACACGGAGAGGTCAGTCATAAAAAAAATATTAGAAAGGGTCAAAGGTATCCATGGTGTAATACTGTAATATCACACTCAAAATAGGTTAAACATGCATCAGCGGGTTCATTTAGATCTATAATTTGCAGACCATCTGGAAATATGAAGATAACAGTCTTGCATGTTACTCTGATCCAGACAGAGTGAACATCTCTGGTTAAATCAGCAAACCTTGGCTGCCACCTTAAAATAAACCCAGGCATCGTGCAATGCAATGTGAAATGTGTATAGATATCCAGCAATATTTATGAATGTGGTGGTGACAAGGGGCATACCTGAGAGAGACACTCTCTCAGACATGAGAGATCCACGCCAAAATGCCACTGAAAACAAGGTGAACTCACTATCTGCAAATCCTTTTGAAGCCAAACCACATTTGTATGCCTCGTGGAAAAAATAATGATTGCACTACAACATTGCATGACAGATCAGATAATTTTAGTTTGCAGAAACAAACCAGCAGCACAAAGCAGAGATAGCGCGATCGCAAGTCTCTAATCTTTATCTGAGATGAAAATTATGCCGAGTTCAAGTTATGACTTTTGCCATCCTATTCAAAAATCTGTTCTACACCACCCAACACAGTTTCAGAAATAGAAATAATACATTGACTGTGACTCATGTGTCATGCGGATATGCTATGTCCCAGTTTTCAGCCTGAGAATGATATCTGTAGTTCTCTGAGTCGAGCTATAATGACAGGCTCCAAACACTTATGCCTCTCCAGAGGAGTTAATGACCGGAATGTTGTCTAACTTGCTTCTCTCGTTTCGCAGAGGCCTTTGACAACATTTCAGACCTCAGCCTGTTGCCTCTGTTTGGAAGACACCTTCTGCTTATAAACAAATGCTCTAGTAAAGGACTGTTTGTGACCAATTTAGTTTTCTACCAGCTGCATAAAACTGAAAAGAGTAAAAATAAAATCAATTTATATACCTGTCCTGGTCACTGTTGATGTCAAGAGTTGGATTTAAAAAGATTTATGGTCAACTCTGACAGCACAATAAATACCAAGTCTGACAAAATATGTTTCTCAGATTCAGAACATGCTCGAAGTATAGAGCAAAATTAAAAAATGGTAACACTTTATTTTAGGGTCTCTTAGTTGCTTATTAGCATGCATATTACTAGAATATTAGCCATTTATTAGTAGTAATTAAGCACATATTAATGCCTTATTCTACATGACCTTATTCTACATCCCTAATCCTACCCAATACCTAAACTTAACAACTACCTTACTAACTATTAATAAGCAGCAAATTAGGAATTTATTGAGGGAAAAGTCATAGTTAATAGTGAATAAGTGTTCCCTATTCTAAAGTGGTACCAAAAAATTTAAAATAAAATAAAATAAAATAAAATACCAATTTACTGCTATAATCTGACATTCAGGGTAACAAGATTTTTAATGAGGGGAGAAAATGTTCTGCAGGACTTGATTTCATCCATTGGAAATTGTGACCAAATAAAGTTGAAAAAAGTATTTTCTGACATTAGCCAAAAAAATGCTATTTATTTCAAGGGCAGAGCAAGTTAATTTAGTTTACGAAGCATTACAAAGTCAATTAATCACGCAAAATAAGAATTGAAAGTGCATTAGGGTTACTTTTGATTTCATGTTGACGTTTATCTCTAAATATCTCCGATATAGGGAATTAATGAAATTTTGTTAAAGATGATTAAAGATTTTTTTTTTCTTTTCTTTAATGGTTAATCCACTGAGTTGGGCTTTATTGTTCTATTTATCATGCCCCAACATTAAGCATGTCTTCAGGATGCCATGCATCAAATGCATCTAATCTATCATAACAATGCTTATATCAGACTGAAAGAGAAAGCGAGACGGAGAATGTTTACACAATAAACTGTGCTGTGAATAATTGCCTCTCTCACACAGTTTAGTCTCCAGTTTCTGCTGATTTATTCAGTGTTGTGTGATTTGATATGGTTTCATCCAGTGGTGTAATGTAACAAAGTAATAATACTTCGTTAAGTATTTTTTGTGAGTATCTGTACTTTACTTGAGTTGTTATATTTCAGCCAACTTTTACATTTACTCCACTACATTTCCTAATTAAAATCTATATTTTTATTCTGATACATTTCCCCGAAGCATAGTCGTTACTTACTCCAAAATAGTCAGAAGTCAAAAGAACACAGACTGCAGGAAAGCAGGTTTGATGAATCAGTGATCTGGCGCTTGCAAGTTAGTCTCCTAAAAACACCTTTGCTCATGCAAACAAGTGCGCACACAACCGCGGATGTTTCGTTTTCCACTGAAGTCGAGTCTGAGGTGTGCGATATACAGTATATCTTCTGCGATAATATGGTAAGTGTTGTTGTAATGATGTGCGATCTGACATTATCAAGTAGGCTATATCACCAAATCACACACAGAGTGCACGCGTGTTGATTTATTACAATTCCAGGCATTCTAAATTGTAGACGGGAAAAATGGTTCTGTATGCTTTTTATATTGATATAATTTAATATAGTTAACTTAGTCTATATCACACAAAGAGTACCATTTTTTTCTGCAGATATCAGCATGATAACACATTTAATAATAATTTTTTTCACATTTCGACTATTTTTTTCATGTCTTAAATTATTTCAAATATCAGTATTCAACGTTTTATGTTAAAAACAAAACATTAGGCCTATTTATGCATCTGTAACTGCAGTTTAAATACATCCACGTCCCCTCTGAGATGCATTAAACTGTCTAAATACATCTAAATGCTATTTCAGATGCAGATTCCAGAAATGTTTTCTTATGATGTAATGAAAGACACTAAGTACCGGATGAAATACTCAAAAATACAAAATGGAAAAAAAGAGTTAAAACTGAACACAATCTTGCTACTCAAGCTGTGTATGAACATTTTATTTATATTTATTTTCTTCTTTTGCATTTACTTGTACTTTTACTTTCAATATTTAAGTATGTTTAAGATTAAAAAAAAAATACTTTTCGTACTTAAGTACAATAAATATCACATACTTTAAGACTTTTACTCAAGTAATATTCTAAATGGTGACTTCAACTTCTACCAAAGTCATTTTCTTGTAAGATATCTGCACTTTTACTTAATTATGGCTTTCAGGTACTTTAGCGTAACATGAGAGGTCTACAAAAACACTCACACACAACAAACCCTTGACCCACATCCCAGCCCCCCAGAGATTATTGACAATCAGAGTGACCTGTCCTGTCTGTCATACGCTGAGCCTGGATAAAAGGTGACCGGGCTTGAGTTGAAGCCAGAAAGGAAAGCATAAACACAGCGGTCATTTTTCAGTCATCATCAACAATAGAATGAAATGCTGTCCTCTATAATCAAGGAAAACTGGTTTTCCTCAAAGCTCTATACTTAATGCAGACAACCCTGCCAATTCTACAAAGGTTCTGGACAGCTTTTTAAAAGTAAGGAGAGCGACAAACCCCATGCAAATGCATCGTACCTGAAGTGCTGAGCTATGCAACACATGAGTCAAGGTTACAGCTGATGCAGATGGAGACCAGATGCAGCATTTATGTTCTGCAGTATATTTTCATGTCCTAATCATGAACCCTAATATACTGGATTAAAAAACCTGACAATTTAAAGATAGAAATAATTTGAGTTTTCTATTATCACAAGTATCTCAATCAAGGTGTATATTTTACCTAATTTACTTCGGTTGAAGGAACCAAAAAAATTCCAGATATGCATTCATTTTATCCTTACTGTAATCCAAACATTTCAAGCAGAACATATTTTCTTGGGATTGGAATTAATCACGCTTCTTTGTTTTTTGTTTGCAGTCTGATGGGCAAGTCTGAGTTTGGCAGGTGCCAGGAGGATATTACCTGCCTGACTGCAATGTGCCAATTGTAAAGTCTGCTGTAGGGCTGTCACGATATCAGATTTTTCACTACATGATTATCGTGGACAAAAAAAAAAATCACTACACACACACACACACACACACACACACACACACACACACACACACGTGTATATCGTGACAGCCCTACAGCAAACTTTTCAATTGGCACAATGCAGTCAGGCAGGTAATATCCTCCTGGCACCTATATATATATATATGTACAATGTCTAGACAAATAAATAAATAAAACTACCACCCAAATCCCCATTATTTTAATTAATTAATTTATTTATTTTGGTCTAATTAATCACACCATAGCACAGTGAACCCATGAATCATTCGCCCCACCAACGTTGAACCATTGAACCAGTGTAGGCTTATGTGTTTTTTACCTGATTTCGGATAAGTTTTTCCAGTTTTTAATAAAACATGTAATTAAAAGGAAGAGTAGTAGTAAAAATCTTTTACTGGCCTGTTTAGACACGGCCTCCATAAAACAGACACAACAAACCCTGCAAATTAATAAAAGAACACATATTTTACAAACACTTTTAATGATTTAACAATATATATTTAACAATATTTTATTAATATATCAGACTTTCGATAAAACATTTGAGTTTTTATGCATGTTTAGTTTTTTGTTGCATTTACACAGTTTTGACCAGTAGGCGTCATCAGCATGTGGAATTCCGAATGCTTCGAAATAGTGAATCATTTTGTGAAGCAAGTTTATTTTCTCTCATCACTAATACAGCATTTAAGTACAAAAACACATTAGAATAACATATTTTTTACTCTACACTTGCGTTATAGCATCAATTGAATGTTTGAAATAACTTCCTTCTGTGAGCTGACTAGGCTTCTTATCACAGAATGAGGCAGAAATTATATTATTTTATTACTCCTATGAGTCTCGCTTGAGGATTTTCTGTTCGAGGGCGTCCTCTGGCGTCGAGTATGAATGAAACATAAATTACATGTGAGAGTTCAACTCTGTGTACTTTGTTCATTTTATGGTTCATGGTTATCGCAGTATATTGCGACACACCTAATTGATACGATAATGATATTTCATTTTTAAATGTCAGGTTTATCGTTAATACCGGTATATCGTGAAACCCCTAGTTTGGTGCTGGAGGGATAATTGTATTGGGCTGTTTTTCAGGAGTTGGGTTTAGGCAGGGTTTAGATCTTGTGGAAAGCCTTCCAAGAAAAGTAAAGGCTATAGCTGCAAAGCTAATTCATTCATTCATTCTATAGCTGCAAAGGGGGACCAACTCCATATTAATGCATTTAGAATGTGCGCATGAAATTTCAAAAGTTATCCAAATAAGAAAAGAAAAGCTCAAATGGTACACTATAAAAAAAAAGACCAATTTTAACGGTAAAAGACTGTAAAAATGCTACATTTTTATGTTTCACTGTAAAAATGCTACATTTCCCCCCCCTACTTTATACGGTGAAAAACTGGACATTACATGTAATTTCACGGTAATATACAGTTTTTGGAAGTGGAAAAAGAATGTATAATTTACAGTGAAAAACCGTAGATTGAAATTCCCAGAATTGCCTACGTTACATTTCACATTTGATGTTTTGTTGAAATAAATGTTTCTTCTTAGGTTTTTCTTATTAGTTGTGTACATTAGGGTTGTATGTTACATCTAATGTTGTTAAATTAATATTTATTACATTATTTCAGTTTCATGTGTGTCACCATGATGGCATTTAGTGTTTGTGTGAATGACACTGTGCAACTTATGTCAGTATTTTCCCTCTGGAAAAGCTGCTTGTGATGAGATTTGGTTCATCACGTGACTTTCTCATCATTTTGGTGGTTATCAGTGTATTATAAAGGTACAAAACATATTTCAGTACTTCAGTTGATTGACATATTAACATTATATCAGTTAATGAAATAAATGTAATATATTTTCAGTGTAAATGTAAATTTAAATCCGTAAAACCTAAAATTTTGCTATCGTATTTTTTACTGTAAAATTCTGGCAACCACAGCGGCCAGTTTTTTTTTGTTTTGTTTTGTTTTTTTTTAACTGTAAATTTTACTAAATTTTTTACACTGTATTTCATAACAAACATTCCAGATCATTCCAGCAGACATACATTCAAATGGTTTCAGCTATAATGTACAGACTACTTTACTGAATGATCTAACAATGCAGCTCTGAGACTGCTGTCTTCCTCTATGTCCTGGCAATATGAAAATCTTATAGCCGTTAGTACTTCCTGTCTATTAATTATTCATTGTCACCTGAGGACAGTCCGCAGTGCGCTGAAGTCAGTTATGTTATCTCTCAAATTCTGAATGCCACAGTACAATGCAACCTTTTCAGACAGGCCAGAAAAGAGTCCACTATTTTTAGGTCCTTGTCACTGGATACCTCTGAGTGCTTGATAATGAGGTGTTCTGCGTGTATTCTTCATGCAGTCGTCTTCACTGTCCCCACCGGTTGGCCCGCAGTGACTCAACTGCACTCCCTGATGGTTATGCTGCTGCTTCCTATCGGGATCTTCTTTATTATTCATTATGATGTATTTAGTTTATACCAATTGTTCTTCAAGTGTTGAGCCAGTGATTGATTGTTTTGCTTTGTTACATACATGTCCTTATTGTGATCAATGATTTATTGTCAGCCAAACAAATCGTCTCTTGTTAAAGACTGCAATACCATACTCCTGAGGTCAGTGAGCTTGGTGGACGCACACTGGAGATGATGTGACTCGCACGCTCTCATTTCACACTGAAATGAGCCTGTTGTCCACATAACAAAACATACTCTGCTGTGGCTTCCATTGATTTCAGTCGCTCAAGGTCAGCACTAATTGAGCATAGCAGCTCTCAGACAACAAAGAATTGACCTGGTTACATTGACATACATATACACACATCAGTGGAGACTTATGAAATGACTAGGCAATGTCCTCTCTCTGCTTGTTTAATCTAATACAATTTCTAATACAATTTTTACAATTAAATTCTTATTAAATGAAATTTACTGTACCCTAGATTGTCAACCATATCATCTTTTTTTTCAATATGTACACAGTACAACAAAGCCTCAACAACAAGTATAAAAAAGAAATTAAATAAATAAATAGAATAAATAAATGAATAAATTATAAATATGCATTTTATATATATATATATATATATATATATATATATATATATATATGTATATATATATAAAAACTTTAAAAAATAATATAATATTTTAAAAATAATAATTTTAATAATTAATAGATTTAAATGTAATACATGTTATAATACTAAATAAGACTAAAATTATATAAAATAATAATAAAACAAACTAATAATAGTGTTAGAAACATCTTGTATTTGTTACTACTACTGACTGCTATAATAATAATAATAATAATAATAATAATAATAATAATATTTGTATTAAAGAAGAATAAATATAATATTAATAAAAACAATAATATTATATTTTAATATAAAAAAATTTAAAGAGCATTTTTGTGAATAATTTATTACGATTTTTATATTTAATAAATATAAAAATATATAAAATAGTATTTAATAATAGTTGGCGCTGATAGCCTTGTTGGCAACGCGCCAACATACAGCGCCATTGCGCTACAGTTGTCCCAAATTCAAGTTCCCAAATTGAGGATCTTTACCAATCCTGCCCCCCTCTCTCTCACTTCTTTTCCTGTCAGTTCTGATCTGTCTTATCGTAATAAAGGCGAAAATGCCAAAAATAAATTGTAAAAAAAATTATAATAAAAAATTAATAATATTTGATAATAGTAAAATAATGCAATATAACGGCAAAACAAACTAATAATAGTGTTAGTAGCACTTTATATTTGTTATACTGACTGCTGTTATAATAATAATAATAATAATAATAATAATAATCATGATCATCATCATCATACTATTAGTAGTAGTAGTAAGAAATACAGTTAATATAATAATAAAAATTAAATTTGGGCCATTAATACATTTCTTGGTTAAGGTATGATTTTGCAATTCATCTAAGCTTGGCAAAATCTATTCAAAGAAGCAACCAACTAAAAGCTTACAAAACAGTGGCATATGTCCTACTTTGTCTAAAACATTTTGTAGACATGAAGAAAGTAAGAGTCACCAAAACATGGAGTTTTTGTGTAAAAATACAACACCAGTTAAAGAGCTGCAAAATGTAGGTCACAATACATTGTCCAAAGAGCTGAACAAGACCTGAAATGCACATAAATATTTAAAGCTCTGAGAAGGAGTGAGCACGTTCTATGTCACATAAGGTTAATTTATTAGCAGAGATATGAATATTAAATCATGCCCTGCGGAAATCCTTCAAGGCTTTGCTCCTGGAAACAGTGACACTATATAATCCCTTTTCAAATCTGAGCATAATAAATTATGACAATTTTGATATTCCATCTAGCATACACCTTTCTGTTATTTGATAGCTAGTGGGAATTCTTGTTCTGTCATCCAAAGTGCAATGTCTGAAGCTGAGCTCTTGAGTTTGATTTGTCATGAACCAGTGTTTGGGGAAGATTCTGTTGCTTGTCAGAAGTTATTCGTGAGCTACACTTTTCCACTCAAGCTATTTCACTACACTAAAAAGTGATATAAGGAGACAATATCTAAAAAAAAAAGGATATTAATTAGGGCAAAAACATTAAACTTAATGACATGTCTGCACAATATTACGTTGCTTCTATGTTGCTCATATCGCAACATTTTCATAGTAAATTATCCAGTGAGTGGCACTCAAAGAATATTCAGCTTAATTCAAAGCAGATGAATGTGAATCTGGCCACGTTTCACAGGACTCATAACCAAGTGTTCAACATTGTAAAAGCAATGCTGTACCAGGTGAGCTACCGAGCAAGTTTACTTTGTCAGAAAAGCCATACATATGGAGCTGATTATGCAATGCAAATGCCAAAATGTAGTAGTTGTGAAGGTAACTGTGGGAAAAAGTCTCTACTAATTAATAATCTGCCCCATAATCATAATTTGTGTGAAAAGTACTTAAGTGCTTTCCTGCCACTAGTGTTAATTTCAAATGGAAACAGCAGTGAATTAAGTACACTGCAAAATTTTAAGATTAACCTTTTAACACGCAAAGATCACCAGTAGCCTCAGATTATTATTGTTTCACTTTAAAACATCACACTCTAACTTGAAACTTCACTCTAACAAACTGTGCATCATTAGAAAGATTAAAGGCTCTAGCTTCAAAATTTGACCACTGTTTTGACAAAACTGTTGCAGTGACAGTAATTTATTAATTTATGTCAAGAGAGCAAAATAACAAATCTATATGTGTGATATTTCAAATAGAAAATGCATGAACCGATCATCTCTTCCTCTTTACTTCTAGTTACCACAGCAAATAAACATGAACGACCATCAGAAGGTGTTGAAAGAAACAGAATCACATCTCAAGTAATCGCTCAGTCAGAGTTTCAAGATGTCAAAGAAGCGGCTTGTAAACAATATCACAGAAAAGCCATTGAGTGAGTATAAACTCTAAACTTGTTACTTAACTAGAAAAAAATAAACAAAAAGGATAATTTTGCTAAATATATGCACTAGATAACATCCATTATATTTTTTTACTTAACCTGTTCTTCAATATGTTATGCAATTTTGAATAAATTAGTCTAGTTTAAATGTTTGTATTTCAGCAAACTGGAGAAGAAAAATAATATCATTAGAAATATTATTTAAATAATAATATAAAAACAGCCTTACATGCAATTTAAAAGTTTATTTACAAATCACTGTAATATACTAATGTACCAATTGACGGTTTATTGTATAGTTGCAGTATTAGCTGAGCGAGATTTTTAACTCAGCTTTAGCTTTATGTCTGAGTAAATCAATGACTAATGTTGTGTTTTTGGGATCTTGTTGTTCTGCATGTTTGAAAATGAAGACTAAAATCAACTGCAATTACATCCCGAGGAGCCCAAGTATCTACCTCAATGAAGACATGGAGACACTCATTAAAGAATATGTGGTAACTGTATGTCATCCTGCTCGTTTTACATTATAAATATCTTATGGAAATATTTACATTGATAGTTATGTTAATTTTCTTATTGGCATCACAGTCTCGCTTTGCCCATGTGTGTGTAGTATGCAAATTAGCTCATTTTTGATTTAATAAAACTCACTATTTTTACTCGACTCATTACTTGAAGTGATTAATATGTTTCTGGCATGTTGTGTGTTTGGCAACAATTCTTTTAGCCCTAACTGATGCAGTGTGTAGCCTTTTATTTCTCAAACAACCAGGTCGGAAGTCGTACCCATGTCTATATTCCAGCATAACAATGTCAAGATTCATCAGGCTCAAACTGTGAAAGATTGTCCACCACAGAGTCCTGACCTAATCCCTATTGAAAGTCTTTAGGATGTGCTGGAGTTACATAGCCTGTCCAAAAAGGAGTTGCACACTCTAAACTTCATTTGACCACCTATAGCTTTCATAACATTGTGCTTTGTGGTATCGTTTAAACAACATTATGCAACATCACAACATTTATTTCCATCAAGAGCTGCATTTATTTTTGGCCTGGATCTTGTATTGACAATGAGAGAGTCTAGCCACTCTCTAAAGTCGACTCCACCACATCCTCAAGACATTCAGTAGAGTTAATGTTTAATGTTAATGTTTAACCTTAATGTGCATGTAAATATGAAGGCATTTTTGTTTCTTGTTGCACAAGTGTATGAACACTGTGTAGTAGTATGTCTTGCTAGCTCATATATAGCCAAATGCTTTGAAGCATTACTAAATTGATATAATGTAACAGGGTGGTCTTGCTGTTCTTTTTGTGTGTTGTAGTTAGATTTTGTTGTAGCACAGTGTGATTGGGTGGGGTAGGATTAAATATATGAGTTGGGTTTATTGATAAAAATTATGTAAATGTGATGCATTTTAAGTACATCGGGTTCATTACCTAATAATACATATGCATGTTTCTTATGCATTTAAAACAAATTGGATTTATTGTTACTATTACATAAGTCTTATTACTTGTTTCATTTACATAAGGGTGGCAACTTTGCTTCACATAAAGTTTATTAGTTTAAGTTAAAAAATATGTAATCAAAATGGATGGAAATTTTATATGCAATTGAAATACATAAATCTTAAGAATTGGGCCTAAATATTTTTTTGAGTGTACGGAGTTCTACTCAAGTGCGACTAGGTTCATGAGCATGTCACGTGACTCTCCCAGAAGAACTGAATTCTTTGAATTACTGAGAACGGCTGTCAGTCATACACCAAGACTTCTTCAGTTTTGAGTCAGCTGTTCGTAGAGGTTGTCAAATAATGCTGATCTCAGACAAGTTTTGACATTTATGACCCAGATTACGGTCGCAGATGTAGATGCAAAATCTGACGCTGTTGTCAGAAAACTGCTTTTAGCTCAAGAGCAATCTGGTTGTTCAATCAACCTTACTGTCAGTCCTTATCAGCTAGATGCCCCCAATACAGGGTCATGTGACTGTCTGACATTTGAGGACTCCTATAAGGACCGACTGCACAAGGGATGACGTGGGCCTATTTTTTGAGGGGGTGCCAGTGGCAGTCCGGGATCAGTTGTTGACCCTGGTGAGAAAAGACATGACCGAATTAAAAAAAAGAAAGAAAGAAAAAGAAAGAAAAAAAAAGAAGAAAGTAGCCTACCAAGTATGTATGTCAAATACGGTCTGCTGTTTTTGGCCTCCTTTGCATAATGCCTGATCAAAAAGTTGCATATGTTATCATGATATCTTGTTATATCTAATTAAAAGAGCTTCTCTTATCAGTAAGCGCTACAGTATGTTAAGCTTGTGGGCCAAGTCATTAGATTGTTATCCATAGGCTTACTAAAAACACAAATAAAGTAAATATTTATTTCACATTTTTAGTTTTAGAAATAAAATGATATGTTCACTACTATTATGAATGACTATAAAGTTTGAAGTTGGTAAGATTTTAATGTTTTTAAAGTCTCTTATGCTCACAAAGGCAAAATCGGTAATATTGTGAAATCAAGTAACATTTTCTTATTATTATCAATGTTGAAAACAGTTGAGCTGCTTAATAAACCATGGAACATTTTTTAGGATTCTTTGATGAATAGAAAGTTCAAAACGACAGCATTTAATTGAAATAGAAATCTTTTGTAACATTATAAATGTCTTTACTATCACTTATCAATTTAATGTATCATTGCTGAAAAAGGTTTTAAACTCAAATATAATTTTATTTATTTATTTATTTACAAATACAGTACACAGTAACATAATCATTTCTAATCAGGCACTTAATAGAGTATCAATATTAAGATGTGGGACGACCGGACTTAACAAGGTCACGGTGGAGTTGGTGGCAAACTTCTGGCAAACCTCGTCTGTTTTCCTCATCTGTTTGATCTTTTTATGGCAACCAGGCACCCAGTATATGCCATTCTCCTTCGAACCTACTTTCCTGGAATGACAGCTGTGGGTCATAAAGCAGATGAGGGCTGAGGCACTGTAAACACCTTTTATTTACTGGGCATTCTTGTTGCCAAATTCTTAGCTTGTCTAAATAGAGATTGGGGGAAGGGAAAGTGGGGCTAAACAGTCATGCCAACTGTTTCCATGATGATAAATCCCACCAGAGATATATTACTTATTAAGAAAATAAAAATCAGTACAAGTGGTAAAGTGCAGCTTTAGATAACTAGAAAACTTTAGTTTTTGTAGGATGGTGAAAAATCTGTCCGTGTGCCCATTCTCCACAGGTTTGATAGTCCATTATATTGTTAGCATATGCTAACATGTAGAACAGCTTATTCTACACAAAGCACAGGAATTGGGGAAGATTGGGGTCGGTACGATTTTTAAGTGCTTTTGAAAGAAGTCTCTTATGTTTACCAAGACTGCATTTATTTGAACAAAATACAGTAAAAATCGAATGACCTAACCTAATGGGTCATGGTTTGGCTAATTATCATGGTACTGGTTAGCTGCTGGTAGATGCCATAACTACACCACCTGGTTGTAAAAAAAAATGACAGCCTTTTAAACTTAATGATTTATTCTGACAAAGTACTTCACCACCTATCTCGAACATTTCCAACCTAGGCTTACTGGAGAAGCATGCCTCTACATTTTTTGCAAAGCTCCAAAAATGCAGCAATACATTTGATTCATTGCAGTTTCCTGCTGAAATGTTTCAAACTTTCATTCCTTTTTACACAAATAATATTTACGGGGCTATCAATTAATATCGATTACGGGGTTATCGATAGGGGTGGGAGAAAATATTGATTCTCTGATGCATCGCAATTTTCTCTTCAACGATTCTGAATCGATTCTGAATATTTCAGAATCAATTCTGAGCTTGGTTTTTTCCCCGCATATGGCATGTGTGCGTGCTAGAGACGCGGCGGGCTTCATTGCACAGAATTTGCGCTGTGAGACACGTGTTCATTGCTTGACAGTGTGTGCTTCCACCCAGGGGCGGATTTAGTGAATTGGGGGCCCCAGGCAAATATAGGAATGGGGCCCTATACATTTGCACACATTTACCTAGATCAACCTTGAGGTTTCTTTTTTGTCGTGATACTTGCTGCTGCACTATTTTGCCCCATAGTTGTGTCCAATGTTTCTACATTTTTCATGTACGTTGTAATGGGATTCTTTCATTTACATTTGCATTTATTCATTTAGCAGACACTTTTATTCTTTCATGTTGTAGACCACGAAATAGCAATTGATTTACCGTTGAGATACAAGTTTTAACAAAAAAACAAAAAAACAAAATAAATTATAAAATGATAAACCTCACAATACAACCTTTAAACCATTTTTTTTTTTTTTTTAAGAAAAGGGATGAGTCAGAAGTAGCCTATAAATTATTATATTATTTAAAACGGATTTATGTGGGTGGATTTTTGCATTGGTCTGAACAAAAACTGCAGACTGGATTATTGAAAATGCACATTAATTCTCTGCCAGAAGGAGGTGCTTTTGGAATGTCAGAAATATAGCGGTTTCCCCAGTAACGGCTGTAAACAAAGCAGAGCTCAGCTCATAAATTATACTTTATCAGGTAAAATGAAAATGAAAATTTTTATCTGTTCTAAATGTACCTTAAATTAATTCTTTTCAAGTTTTTAATACTCTAATCAACATGGGCATGGACAAATATGGATGCTTTATGCAATATGTGTGTATTATTAGTGAAACCATAGTTAACATACACAGAGCATGAAGAGTAGACATGTTTCATAGGTCATACATGTTTTTCAAATAACTTGTTCATGTCTATTAGACACATGAAAAAAAAAGAACATATAAATACCAGGTTCCTATTACTTCTCTTTCTTTGCACTGAGCAATTTACTGACACAAACTTGTTTACATTTTTTGCAAGACAGGTCATCACTTCTGAACATGCAAAATGTACATTTATTATTTATTAATACATTTGTTTGCCTCGCTGTGCCACATACTGTGTTTTGATGCAGCTAAATTCTCAATAAAACTGTTTTCATTGGTATATTTTTCTGTTTCTGTTGTCAGACAACGGAATGAATATGAAATAGTGACTGAAATGCGACCCATTAAGACTACATAACCAGATCTCCCTTCCAAAATGTTAGTCTGCACAAAAATCCTGATTTATAATCGTGTTGTCATCTGATAAAATCAAATAGGCTACACATAAGATAAAGACAATAGCTGTGCTGTGATTTCGGCTATTCTTGAACATAAAATTAGAGAAGCAACATATCTGTGTTTTAACTGAAAGCGCAGCTCCTTTCAGCCGCTCGCTGAACAGAGCAGAAGCAGAGATATGGAATGCCAATCCTGCCATGATAATAAATAAATAAATAAATGTACAAAGAAATGTAAAAAAGCAAATATAAATAAATAAATATAAATAAATGTACAAAGTAAAAAATAAATAAATAATTATTTATAATTTTATTTCCTTATGTATTTTTTCCTCACATTTATTTATTTCCACTTTTATTTATTTTCACATTTATGTATTTATTTACATATTTATTTCCACATTTATATATTTCCACATTTATTTATTTCTACATTTCATTGTCTGTAGGGTAATGAGGAGGGCGTGTTTTCCCTCAGGAATAGCAATCGAGCCAGAGTAGGCGAGGTGTAAGCTTTGAGGCCACAGTGACACCTTGTGGTGCCCAAACGAAATACAAGACATGTAGCCTACATGACGCGCCTGTTGATAGTGTGTGATGAATGACTTAGATGGGCAATATGGCCAAAATCTTCACGAGTCAGTGGCGTAACTACTGACAGTGCAGGCAGTGAATAAATACATAAATTTACATGTTTCATTCGTGTGCTTTGATAGTCTAGTAGTGGAACTTCTGTCAAGCATTTCTGAGGTTCTGGGTTCTAATGCACCCTCATATAGAATTTTTTTTTTTTTCTCATTAAAACCAAAAGTGTTCATCAGTGATTGTGTATCAAGAGCTGGGACACATTTGTGTGCATTTTGTTTTGTGCTTTTACTCGATCGTCTCTGTGAAGACTGCGCATTGTGCACTGATAACAGCGGCAACAAGCACTCGCCATGATTTCAAACACATTCCAGCGATAGATCGCCTGTTATTTAACCAATTTCTTATCGAATGGAGATGTTTCTTTCTTTTAGGTACATCCGTACGGCACCGCGAGATGTTGCAAAAAGTGGTGGGGTTGCGGGGACACGTCCCACCGGCAAATTACGCCTATTCAATAGGCTAGTACTTTGAGGAAACTATTAAAAATATTCCACAGAATGAATAGTCTTGTTTGTTATATGTCATTTCCATATACATATAAAGGAGGGAAGTGGTCTGTGGCCAAGTATGGTTACCCATACTCGGAATTTGTGCTCTGCATTTAACCCATCCAAGTGCACACACACAGTAGTGAACATACACCTGGAGCAGTGGGCAGCCAATCCTGCGGTGCCCAGGGAGCAGTTGGGGGTTCGGTGCCTTGCTCAAGACAGTCGTGGTATTGAGGGTGGAGACAGTGCTGGTTATTCACTCCCCCCACCTACAGTCCCTGCCGGACCTGAGACTTGAACCCACGACCTTCGGGTTACAAGTCTGACGCTCTATACATTAGGCCACGACTGCCCTATGATAAATTGATGATTATTCATTGAGTTTCAGTTCATCTTTGAGACAGAGTCTCGCAGAGATGGCTGAAAGTGCACCCTGTTTATTAATAATATTATTTTTTATTTTACAAAAGCACAAGGTTTCATTTTTATTGTGAGTGTACACAAATAAATGTAGACCTCAGAAATGTGGAAATAAATAAATGTGGGAATAAATACGTAAATAAATACATAAATGTGAAAATAAATAAAAGTGGAAATAAATAAATTTGGAAAAAATACATAAGGAAATAAAATTATAAATTATTTATTTATTTATTTATTACTTTTCTTTGTACATTTATTTATATATTTATTCATTTATATTTGCTTTTTTACATTTATTTATTTATTTATTTAAGGATTGGTATTCCATAGAGAGAGAGAGAGAGGTGTGTGCACGCTGGGAAAGAGAGACCTCGCGCTCGTGCGGCAGGCAGCTTCAGATACATAACATTTTCATTTGCTACAAGCAGGATACACAAGAAGCACGTTCAACTCGGACATGCAGACAGTTGTCGTGGTAATAAACACCGTAAATAGCAACCATTCGAGTGTCTGCGCTTAATGCACATCTCGTATATAAAAAGCATTTTAGGGGGCCCTTGGCTTTTGGGGGCCCAAGGCAGTTGATGTAGGCTACACACAGTCAGTTATGTTTTCAGAGCAGGACAAAACATCTGATACATCGAAATAGATCTGTGCATTAGTGTCAATGCAGCCTGTTAAAGCTGTCACTGTCTATGATCTCATCAGTAATAATCAAACGGCAATAATGCTGAGGAAAAAAGAAAAAAAAAACAACTATTGTCTGTAAACTTTCAGATACTTAAAGAACACTTATTTTAAATAAGCATTTTTTTTTTTAAAAAAAAGTAGCCTGCTTATATAATTAAAAAAGCAAAAAAATAAATTTTGCACAAAATAAATTTGATATAAAATTTATATGAAAATGTAGCCATGTGCAGTAATACTGAAAACTGAGAATGTGACGCATCATGATATTGAGCTGATAATGATCATCGTAATTTAATTGAATCGTGAAACCAGTGATTCACACCCCCATTTTTAAGATGGCAGTACTGACATACAGAGATTCCAACTATAAACAAAAAGCACAGAAACTGCAATTTTGGGTAAAATGTAAAGTTGTAAAGATGAATTTGCACAGCAGAAGAATTAATTGGGGAAAAAATGTAGATCAAGAATCTTTTTGGAATCGGATCGTGACTCCCAGAATCGGAATCGGATCGTGAAGTGCCTGAAGATTCCCACCCCTAGTTATCGATTAATATCGATTTCACATGGTTCCTTGCACAATACTGTTATGACCTCAAAACATATACTAACACATGACTTCGACAATTTTATCACATATTCTGTTCCATATGTTTTGCACTTCTTACATAGTAAACTTGCTCGGTAACTCACCTGGTACAGCACTGCACTTGGGATGCGGAGTGTTTGGTTACAAGTTCTGTGAAATATGACACAGTAAAAGAACTTAAACTTGCAGAAAAAAGATCAAATGGCATTAATTTCTGAAACTATGGTGATACGTACATCAACCAATGTTATATAGTAGATTTTCACTAAACTGATCAATTTGTTTGGAAGGCTTTGGGGAGGGGGGAACTGAAAGGGAATTATTTTTTTCCCTGCCTGCTGCCTTTAATGTCACTTAATGTTTAAGTCCATGATAGTCACCAGTGAATGGTTTGGTACTCTGTGTCATTAGCCACATGCATTTCCTATAGTTCTAGAATCTAGAGTATTTTGTTGAATGGTATTTACAGCTCAGCTGATTACAGCAACAATTTCATATTATGTACTTCCAGGGAATCCTGTGATAGCCACGCAACTGCCATTGAGATGAATGGGAATGCAAATAGTTAACTATTTCCAGGTATTATAGACCTCTTTCGGGGATATAGGATTACAAAATGACAAATTCACACACTCTGAACACAACAGCACAATGTTTTGAAGCATGTATCCTAACTGCTATTCTAAAATCTAAATATTATGAGGAATAATACAAATGAACATCGAGCCCATGGTTGAATGCTAATCAACATGTATTTTGCATCATACTTTGTTCACGGAAGCAACCTTGCCATGTTTTTCTCTTGTTGTCAATGATCACTTAACCTTCTATTGCATGAGAGGAATATGTACCTATTTGTTCAGAAACGTACATCTGACAGTTTTTCAGTGACACTAGAAAATTAGACATGGACGTTTGTGAAAATGAACTGGCAGCAGCCTGCAATTAAGTTAATAACAGGAAATACACAAATCCCCCCTTTAAATGCCATTCAATACTTTTCTTTCGATTATTCCTCATGCACTGTAGCTCAGAATTTTGACAAGGTCTAAAACATGACTAACATGCCCTTTAAAAATATGTTTAATGTGCCTGCCACTGCAACGTGTTTAAACGCTCATTTCCGCGTAACATTATAATCAGCTTAAGAAATTAAACAATTGGCTCTATTTTGTGTGTGTGTATGGACCAATTAACACATCATGTTAGATATCCTTTCTTGCGGGCTTTTTAATTCCCAGTTGCTATCTATAATTAGACGTTAAATTCTGTTCTCGGTCAGTTATCATTTTAAAAGTCAGTTATCATTTACTCACCCTCATGTCATTCCCAACTGAATGACTTTTTCTTGTTTTTTCTCTCTTTCTGTCATCGATACAGTTAAAGTCAGCAGGCTCCGACATTGTTTTGGACCCTCATATTTCATTATTTGGACAAAAACAACTTGAGATTTTTTTCCCCCAAAACTTTCCATAAGTTATTTTGAGTTTCGTAGAGTCACGCTGGTTTGGAATGGCGTGGGTGAGTAGATAATGAATTTTCATTTTCAGGTGAATCATGTCTTTAAAAGTTTTTGCAGGAAAACAGACTAAGACAAATTGCAGGGCAAACTGCACATCTAGACAGAACATCGTAGCCTGTTATGTCCAAGTAAAAGTTACATTTGTAGCTAAACTGGACACATTTTTAGGTGGGTGAGATACGAGAAGTGATGCTGAACATGTTCTGATAATGTATGGAAGCAAATCTCACACTTTCATTTCATGTTACGGTGGGAATGTGTGCTAAAGATGGGATTAAAATGCTGAAGGGCTGTTCCTGCTGGATGAATGTTGATGCTGAGAAATTCTACTATGTACTTAAGACCCAGACAGACAGATGAGAAACACTGTCAACGTTTTTTCAGTTCACTAAAGTTTATCAGCATGTTTCTTCTGAGGACAAGCTCTCGGCAGAACACTTCCCTCACTTCTTTCCATTTCAAATAATTGCTATATTTTTCGCCAAAGAAATATAAGGCAGCACAACTGCTTAAACTGATAAAAATAAGTAATGTTTCTTGAGCAGCAAATCAGCATATTAATTTAATTTCTGAAGTATCATGTGACACTGAAGACTGGAGTAATGACGCTGAAAATTCAGCTTTGCATCACAGGAATAAATTACATTTTAAATTATGTTAAAATAGAAAACAGTTATTTTAAATTGCAATAATATTTTATAGTTTTTTTTTTTTTTTTTAATGTATTTCTGATCAAATAAATGTTGCCTTGGAGAGCATAAAATACTTCTTTCAAAAACATTTTAAAATTTTACCAATCCCAAACTGACTGGTGTAATTCACACAACAGAAGTATAGAAAAGATGCAGTGAACTGAAACCTTAAAAGACTTGTATCACAGCATAAATTCACACAAAGAGATTCTAACTACAGCACAGCCAAAGAGGAACCATTTTGGAGAAACATCTTTGTTTGTGATTTCCAGCCTTTGCAATTATACTCATCTGACACCTCCAGACACACACCAGCTTAAGTGCTGCTATCATTAAAGCAAAATATGACATATCAATACTAAAAAATTCTGCCAAGCATGAAAAAAATGTTTCACTCCTGCTTTCCACTCAAATTATTATGCTGAAAATATCTACTAAATTATGCAAAACGGAAGCATTTTCACTAGTGGTCTCAAACCCCAATGTATATCCAGCAAAGGCTTGTTTGATGGACTAATATTAATAACTGGCTTCCAGTCAGTGTTTCAAGCCACAGAATTGTATATCCATGTCATTTGTACATGAGCAGGAAGTCACTGTGGGCAAAACTAAAAAGAATAACAAAATAAAAATGAAATAAGATCAAACCGAACAGGCTATTTGCCTTTAGAAGTAAAAGTAAACAGAGCGCAAGCTGAATAAGAATAAGACTCGGGTTGAGTGAATTAAGTCCCTCCACACGAATGCTCTACATTCAATCAGTCTGACAGGTCATAGGGTGTATAGCTCAATAATAATGAAAAGGGCTTTCTGAAAGCTGTTGAATTCCAATGGAGAGTCACCTTCAGCCCGAAATCCGCCTCATTTCTCCCACAGGAAGCTTTTCCTTAATCTGACATGTGAGAAATTGGGCATCAGCGAGCGAGAGATATGACCACTTCACTTCATTCACTTGTATGGCCATGAAGAAAGAAGGATTCCTTTCATTCATTCTCTCTTCATCCATCATCTCTGTATGTTATTTACTCTACACCTAGTTAAGGTCGAAGGCATTACAAAGGTGGTTCTGAATAATTTTATGTGCTTTCTAGGAAAAAGCAACTGCAATAGACCTGACATTTACCCAGTGTTCGAACTATACCGTGGACTTTGGGGGGAGCCCACTTGTTTTTTTTTGGGGGGGGGTATGCATAACGGCTAACAGAAAGATACATACATACCCTATTATACTTTATCGACACGAATTGATAGGTGGAACAACAAACAGCCACCCACAAATAGTCTATAAACAAAGCATCAGGCTGTCTTTGAGTTCACACGAACAACGGTTAAAGTTACTCGTAATGCTACAGAAGAATACCATAATTTCTCCATTCAATTAGACCTAAGTCACGCAGACCTATAACAACCCAGGCAGCTACAACACATAATTGCGAATAACATGCCTTACCTTAACACAACACAGAATCGACCACAGAGGCCTGAATGGATTTCAAGGACTCCGCGCAAAGATCAATGGCCTCCAACGTTTATACTTTTTCTACGAATCTTTTGAGTTAACGTACTAAACATGAGTGGAATTTGCACCGCAGCGCCCCACACCTTGATGCTCATGACAAGAATAGCATGTATAGTTATCTTTATTGAAGCGAATTAGGTTTAAATCGCCGTCATGCATGAATGAATATTTTTGCAATTTTACACATGATGATCACATTAGACAAAACTGAAACTGCACGTCAAAATAACACATTGTCAATATTTTTTGAGACCCCCCAAAATTTCACAAATCACGTTTTCAGGGGAGCCCATGTCTTATTAAGGGGAGCCGAGCTCCCCCTAGCTCCCCCGTAGTTCGCACCCTGCATTTACCCAGAAGGTGTATTTGTGTGTTTCAGAGTAAGTAAGAGATCTTTCCGAAACCTGACTTGTAGATTTAGAAGCTTGCTAACATTGTTTTCTTTGACAGTTTGTCACTATAAGGTCCACAAAGGCTAAGTGATCTAAAACACACATTTGCCGGACTTCCCCTGGCCATTCACCTTTATCAGACTGTAATCCTCAGGGTGTTTTAAAGCCATTTCCTGTAATAGAGTCAGTTCATATTCCAGATCCAAATGTGTGTACTGTGAGAGACAACAGGGACTTTAAGCAACAGCTGCAGCCTGGGAAGTCAAGAATTGAAAAAATCACTGAGCACCAATGCAGAGGACAGCATAATGGACAATCATCCATCTATCCATTAAAACAAAACAAAACAAAAAAACTGTAATTTAAAACTACAAGAGAAGGGTTAGAAAATAATATACACTAGTGTTCAAATTTTTGGAGTTGGTACATTTTAAATTTTTTTTAAAAAGTTCATTGGAGCTCGTTTTAAGCTGCATCTATGTGATTAAAAAATACAGTAAACGCAGTAATATTGTGAAATATTATTACAATTTTAAATAACTTCTTTTTAAAATATATTTTAAGATGTAATTTATTCCTGATATGGCAAAGATTAGTTTTTAGCAGCCACCACTCCAGTCTTCAGTGTCACGTGATCCTTCAGAAATCTCTTTAATTTGGTAAAAAATTTATTACCATCAAAGCTGAAAACAGTTGTGCTGCTTAATATTTTTCAGTAAAGCATATAACCATTTTTTTTCTTTAATGTAAAGTTCAAAAGAACAGGATTTGTTTGAAATATAAATGTTTTGTAACGTTATAAATATTAATACTGTCATTCTCGCACAATATTTTATTGTGATATGGGCAAAAGAAGCTATTTTTTTTTTTTTTTTGATGCCATCGTTATCTTTACAAGCAGATTTCAATCTTTCTTCCTTTAAGTAGACTAAGCTATACTTGTATGACTGTTACCTACAACAGCCGCTTATTGAGTGAACTGACTTCCCTTAAAGGAATTTTGGTACAGTTCAAAGAGTCTCTTTTTCCTGCATCATTACACTAAAATGTAATGCGGAGGGGAATTATTTTTATTTATTTAATAACAAAATATACAGTTACTGATAAATGCTGTCTTTTGGACTACCCAGAATCAACTTTACTGAACATCAAAATTCTCAATAATCTTTCTGGTCTATTAGTCCCAGTGTGGGGGAATCTAAGATCAGTCCAAAACATGATAAGCTTCTTCCACACACAGGAGGGAATTCATCTAGCCAGCGTAAAATCCAGGGAAAAAGCTTTTGATGTATGGAATGCAAGCATTGTAATGGAATGCAAGCATTGTAATAAAAAAAATATATTTTTTATTTTTTTAACCATACTGCATAAAAAAAGAGGAAATGCTAAATTCATAACATAGTAAATATAATAGGAAATATTTGCATTTTGATTGCATTCTTTTATCAACTCTAAATGAAGCAGTGCATTTGCGTAATTTTTACTCTACGCCACGCATTTTGACCGTGGGAAATAATTTCTAATTAGATTTAATTTCTAATAAGACCTGAAGAGAGCAGAATCTCATCTATCTGCAACAACACGAAGATGAAAGATGGCACTCATTTCACATAGTGTGAGACCTGAAATCCTTGCACAATATTAAACATTAAAATCACGTTCAAACACGTGCTGCTTTTATGTAAAGAAGGATCTTCATGCAAATTGGCTCATGAGTGACTTTAGAAAGGTGACTTTCAAAGAGACTTGTAAAATACTTGAACAGTTTTATTGTAAAATAATCTAGCAGTTTCACTAAACCACCTTCTCAGGGCTGTTGTTAAAAATTACAGGACATTTTTGATTGAGAATATAGTTTGACCAATTCTGACAATTAACGAATTGCTTAGCATGCATATTACTAGCATATTGGCTGTTTATTACTACTTATAAAGCACATATTAATGCCTCATTCTGCATATTTTGGATCCCTTAATCCTTTCCTATACCTAAACTTAACTACCTTACTAGCTATTAATAATCAGCAAATTGGGAGTTAAAAGTCAAAAGTAGCTAGAAATAGTTAATTAATTTGTAATGAGAATACATACACTTGTTCAAATGGTGAGAATAAAATACTTATTTAAAAAAAAAAAAAAAAAAAAAAAAAAAAAAAAAAAACTTCCCATACATAAACATACACATTAAATCAGTCAACCATTTCATTCGTCCTTGAGAAAAGAGGTCTCATCAGTCAGCACAGCATCATATTTAACTTAAAGCAGGATGTCTACATTGTAACCTTCACTAAAGATGGACAGACTGAAAACAGCTATATTGAAATGTCAACCATAAAACCAGCTGGTTTTGGTTTAGAGCCTTAAATAGTCAAGGCCTTTAAAAAAAAGTAATGATTTTACAGGAAATTATGATAAACGGGATGCTTAAAGTTTGTCCGTCTGTCAGTTTTAAAAGACAAGAAAAACTGTAATGCACTATGACTTGTGCAAACTCACTAAACCATGTTTTGGCAACATGACCCTACCTTGACTATTAAGTAAAGTCAAGTTTTGCACTTTGAAAACGGTTTTTAAAAGTTTGCATTTTCAGACCCTCAATTCACCATTGTTGTGTAAACGAATGGCCAAAATGCATAAAAAGTTTACCATTTTTAGTTGAAAACAGTATCGAAAACACTGTATTCATTTAGTATATGTGTACCCATCTGAAAGACTCGCATTCAAAATTTCCGTATACCGCCACACCCCTTGTTAACATCTAGACATCAAACATTTTCTTTGTGTCTGAATCGACCCAACTATGTATGGTTACAGCAAAAAAAATAAATTTAAGGTTCAAACAGGTAGCTTTTTAAAGTAATAATTACGTTTCCACTTTTGACAGCAAGAAACTCATGCAACATATCTATAGCAACAAAGTATAATCCCACTGCATATATGGACACATATAGTGCTCCCCCATCTAACCCTCTTTGGCTGCATATGATTTTCCCCGGTTCCTGGAAACGTCTGGGTTAACCTCCTTAGCATATGAAGCTAAGCGATTACATAACAGAGGAGCAGTTTGTTCTTACAGCGGAAAATCTGGGGTTCATGTCATAAAGGGCTCAGCTAGAGACAGGTTGTATTTTCTTCAAACAGCTGTAATATAGCTCCTGCTCTTCTACAACACCAGTCAACAAATCTTGTTTGCTGCATCACTGTACACTGCTATTATTTCTCCCGAACAAATGTTCTCATTTGCTGCAAATGCTGCTGAACGATCCATATTGAAAGAATGCAAATGGGCTTGTTGATCAGTTAGGATTATGCAGACATAACTATACTTCATTTTTTGTTGTTTTGTTAACAAACATAGCAAAACAACATCCCTTTCAAATGCGTTTCTGTGATTCTCTGTCAGAGCTGTGGCACAAAGAGTAGCACACTGTTCTCGTATAAAAAAAAATAGAGCGGTTGTGCTTTTGGGGACTCGGTTTTGAGTTCGGTCTGTTTCAATTCCTTGCCTGTTCTTAATCACTCTCCCATAAAATAAAAAAAATAAATAAAAATATATTTTGAAGTATTTATTCATTAATTCAAAAGCAATTCTTGAGCTATCAATATTACTTTGTCTGGGATATAATCAGTAATTTTACTTTTGAATAGGGTTGTGCAAAAAATAGAATGGAAAAACTGTCTTCCTTTCAATCTATGAGATGGAATTTGAACTGAATTAGCTACACACAACAGGAAGTTGAATGGGAATTTTAATTGCATGAAGAAAGTACTGATTTCAATACAGGTAATGCTTTCAATCAATCATTCCTCTGTCAATCAATCATAGATACAAGTTTATATTTAAAATTTCTCTTGACAAACTTCACTTTTGTTAAAAAAAAAAAATAATAAAAAGTTATAGGGATTTCTTTGAATTTCAATTAAATTCTATTTCCTTTACAGTATTGTAAATTGTTAAATTCAAATTCCATCGTTTCAAATTGCTATATCTTGTTTGCTACTGTATATCAACTCAAATTAAGAAACTTAACTGGAATTTCACAGGTTTTCTCAGTTCAGTTCTGAATGGCACACAACCTGTCACAAATCGAGCCAGAGAATTTCGCTGGAGAATTGCAGGAGAACCGTCTGGAGATCTAAAAGTATACACAGGTAAGTAAAGCACAGGAATCAGGTACTGTTCTAGGTAATGAACGGTAGACCAAATGAAGATTGACTGCGTGAAGCCTGTTCTTAAAGGTGACTTGATTGGGAACGGCAGGTGCAGGTAATCAGAAGTCAGGTGAGTGTGATCTGATGTAAGTGGTGGCTGATGACTGTGGTGACGGTGGAGGCGGTGACTGTGTGTCTTCTCTGACATAACCCTGCTTTTGGGCAGAAAGAAAATCCGATCTTAAAGTTTATCCACATTTATTTAGTGTTTTCTGTACCAGCAATTGCGAATTAAGACCCATAAAGGACACATTAAAACAAAATAAACCTTCATTTGTTGCTTCCCCCCCCATGTCAGTCAGATATTCTCTTCTTGTCTAATACAGTATTTTCTGTAGACCTGCTTTAGCTGAATCAAATTTGTTTTGAATTGACAAATTTTGCAACATCGACACTGTTACTGAACTGAATTAAATCACCATTGAACTGACTGGAGCTGAATAATGACACTGTTGTCTTTTCAGAGCTGCTTTACAATAGAATTTGGATTTATATTTGATGAAACTGGCATCACTGATTCTATTACTTCCCTGTTCAATACTGTGAAGCTGCTTTGAAACAATCTGTACTGTAAAACGCACTGTATAAATAAAGGTGACTTGATGGTTCTTGGTCAGAATTAGCTGCAAATGTGAACAAGACTTTATGTCATTAATCAAAGACCAGTTAAGCAGACAAAATCCACCTCTACATTTACCAACACAGCAGCAGAACCCGTTCCAGACGCAAGAAGCTAAAACGCACAACAGTTCAGCAGGAATAGCAATCAGAATATGGGGAGTGAATATAATAATTGCATGTATATCACTATCAAGATTTAATGTGCACATCAGGTGAGCGCTTCTCATATCGGGAATCATGATTCACTCTCATGTGCTCATTCAAAACCACTCAGACCTCTGGCTGGGCGTATGTAAATATGATACTTTCATTTGGATTATGCGGAGGTAATTTTCCCCCGGTGTGATCAAATTGTAATGGAACCTAAATGAACTGCAACAGGTCTGCTAGAAGTATTGGTTCCTTCCTTCATTATATGAGTAAATGCTATTACAAGCTGTTCTTTTCAAGCCTAAACACAATTATAACGTACAATTAACTATTTTTATTTATTTAAATTTTTTTTGGTTCCCTGTCCACAAGGTTCAACATTACTTTCTGATGATGCCAGTGATAAATATTGCATTTGTTCCTACCATTATTGCTTACGGTTAGAACCACTTAACATGCAAATTAATTTCTTGTTTTCTAAAACAGAGAGGAGGAGAGGTAATTTCCATCTGATTGTTTATGTGTGGGGCTCCATCTCCTCTAAACGTCTTTTTATCGCCATTTCAAATGGCATGCATTGATCTCATACAAAAACAATTTGGATTTGATTAGCAATTTAAAGACGATTCGCTCACGCACTGCTCTAGAACCGTGCTTTTGTTCAATTGATGCTACTACAAGTTCAGTCCTCTGGCCGTGGGTGGTTTAACTCATTGTCAGCATTCACAACGTAACAGGATTATGAATGATGATTTGGTTATTGTCTGAACCATGCTAACTTCACATCCCAGATCACAGTAGTTAAAAATGCTGGTCACTTGAAATAGTAAAACAAAAAAAAATAAATAAATAAAAAAACACTCTTACTTAACCCCGCCATTCATCAGTCAGCATTTCCAAAGGAGCATCCGGAGTCAACGGCATGCATTAGGATGTGTTTCATTGTGTAGGACACAAAGACTGTACTTTTAAACCCATGTGCATACTGATAATTGAATTTCCACACAGTTGAGACAGAGTGAGACATAACTCACGCTAGGAGGACGGTGTGGTTATGTTTCCGCTGTCAGCCTTGTAGTATTTATAACAAAAACCACCTCTCTCAGGGTCAAAAAGCAGCTGTAAATAACTGACATTGGTGGGCAAGTGAACAGTTTTGTGTTTTATTGTATTTAAAGTAAGATCCCAGCCAACATGTCCATGTGGGCCCCATGTGGGATTTATCTGGGCTATATGGGCGTCAACTGGGCATGGGCTCAGAGTGGGCACTTTGATGGGCTGAATATGGGCCCCAGCTTGGATAAAACTGTGGGCCCCAGTTTGGTTGCCCATTATTGTTTATTTGTGGGTCCCACATGGGCCACATTTGGGCTATATTAGGCTATATTTATAGTTACAAAAATTTTGTTTTTTGCACTTGGTTTATTTTTATGCAATTATGGGTAACTTAAGTATTGCATGTGTTTTTAAAGGATTATCATAATGTACTGCATATAGGTTACAACAATCCAAGACCATTTACTTTAGGAATAATTTCATTTTATTTATTTATAAGCATCTCCAAAAAAGTAGGCCTACTCAAGTTTTTTCCTTATAATCTAAAATCACTTGTGTTATGCAGTCATTGCGTCATGCGAAGATTGGCGCGCGTGTCTTCCCGCCCTTTCTCATTTAAAAATAATAATAATAAAATAAAAACGGTTTGCCACTCACCACTTAAACACGGGCACCTGCGTGTCAGTGGATAAACTCTAGGCCTAATCTATCAAAGTAAGATTTATATTTAATTTTATATTAGCTGAGTTACTGCTGCTTTTATCTAATTGGATATTTTTTCAACGCGACGCGGCTGGCGGAGAGACTCGTCGTGAAGGTCCTAAGAGTGTGTTAAATGGGTAGGTGTACATTAAATTGCATGTATACACTTTTCTTCATTGTCTTGTATGTATTATTTTAATACTTTAAATAGGTAGGTGAACTTTAAAACACTTGCAGTCGCAGCATTTGTGTTATACCAATGCTATTTGCGATGTATAAATACGTTTGAGTTAATAAATGTCTGTAAGAACATCGGATCGGGACATCGGGTGCTCATTTCTCAGTTAAGCCGTGCTAAGCAGCATTTCTCCCCCGCAGCGGCGCTGACAGAGCGGCCGGTGTCCTGACATTTTATCCTACCCGTCAGATTTTCCTACCAGGGCTGAGGCAGGCGGCCATAAAGAAGACCGTTTTAAACATTTTCAGATGGTATGCGTTCTCTGATTGTTGTATGCTCTTACTAATTAAGTACTTTAACTCTTCAAACTTTTATTCTTATATTTAATAAATTTATTTTCCACTGGCACAATGTGTTGTTAACTGTGATTTTACTTTTAGGTTATACACTACCAGTCAAAAGCTTTTGAACAGTAAGATTTTTAATGTTTTTAAAGAATTATCTTCTGCTCACCAAGCCTGCATTTATTTGATCCAAAATACAGCAAAAGCAGTAATAGTGATTTTTATTTATTTATTTATTTATTTATTTATTTATTTATTTATTTAAACCATTTAAAATAACTGCTTTCTATTTGAATATATGTTAAAATGTCATTTATTCCTGTGAAAACAGCAGAGTAGAATTTTTGTTCAGGTTTCTTTGATGAATAAAAAGTTTAAAGAACAGCATTTATCGGAAATGAAAATCTTTTGTAACATTATAAATGTCTTTATAATCACTTTTGTTCAATTTAAAGCATCCTTGCTAAATTAAAGTATTAATTTATATAACCCCCCCACAAAAAAAAAAAAAAAAAAAAAAAATGACACCAAGCTTTTAAATAGTGCATATTGTTACAAAAGCTTTTTATTTGAGATAAATGCTTATCTTTGGATCTTTCTATTCATCAAAGAATCCTGAAAAAAATACTCAACTGTATTAAATATTGATAATATTAATAAAAAATGTTTCTTGAACAGCAAATCGGCATATTAGAATGATTTCTGAAGGATCATGTGACACAGAAGACTGGAGTAATGATGCTGAAAATTTAGCTTTGATCACAGAAATAAATTACATTTTAACATGTTCAAATAGAAAGTAGTTATTTTAAATAGTAAAAATATTTCACAATATTACTGCTTTTGCTGTATTTTGGATCAAATAAATGCAGGCTTGGTGAGCAGAATATCTTTTTTTTTTTTTATATATACTTTTTTTGAGTATATAACAAAATAAAAATAAAATAAATAACAGTATAACTCTGTAATTCATTTTATAGTGTGCTTAAAACTACTGTACTTTACAGTTTTACAGTGGTATGAAATACAGCAACTACTGGATAATTGTTGCCAGTAAGTTATTTTTAATTTGACAAACATTTTACGGTTATACACTCTTTTGAAATCAAACTGTTGCATTATCATTTAGGCTATTTTACAAAAATAATTCCTAGCACATAATTAAATTTCTTAACTGAATAGTGTCACCTTTAACTTGTTCATATTACCTTTAGTTATAACTATCCCTCTAAGTGACAGTTTTGTCACATAGGGAAAAGTACTGGCACAGCTTAATTATAACCACGCATGCCTTTTAAAGGGATAGTTCACCCAAAAATGAAAATTCTGTCATTTACTCACCCTGAAGTAGTTCCAAGCCTGTATGAATGTCTTTGTTCTGCTGAACACAAAGGAAGATATTCTGAAGAATGTGGGAAACAGAGCAGTTCTGGGACACCATTGACTTCCATAGTAATTTTTTTTTTTTTTTTTTTTTTTTTTTTTTTTTTTTCCTACTATGGAAGTCAATGGTACCCCAAAACAGCCTGGTTACAAACTTTCTTCAAAATATCTTCCTTTGTGTTCGGGCAGAACAAAGACATTCATACAGGTTTGGAACTACTTGAAGGTGAGTAAATGATGACAGAATTTTCATTTTTGGGTGAACTATCCCTTTAATGCTCTTGTAAATGTTTAGTAGTATTTTAAAATAAATGCCTTTTCTCTGTTTTTTCTTTTTTCTTTACTGTTTTTAGGTATGAAGCTGAGGAGTCTGCACAGGCCTAGGAATATCATTTTATCCTGATCTATTCAAGTGTTTTTGTCTATTTTTGTTTAATATTTTGTTTTACTCAATAAAAAAATGTGATTTAGATTGAGTTGAAGTCATTTTCTTCACAGTTGAAATATTTTATTATGTAATTTAAAATGTATTGAGCACCACATGAAATCAACAAATCAGGTCAGGTACAGGTTTCCAAAAAAAAAAAAACATTTTAACTTGAGAGTTGGAGTGGTTTGAAAGATGATTTTGCATATTAGCACATTAACTTTATTCAGAGGAATTAATAAAGAAATATAAATAGGGCCCAGTTCCGACCCACTGTGGTCCCACAAAATCCCCATATATGGGCCAGTTGTAGGTTCAGAGTGGCCACTCATTTGGGCCCCATAAGGGTTCTGTATGTGGCCCACCTTGGCCCCAATTATTACGAACCCATTTGGGACCCATGTGGGCCCATATAATGAAAATCTACATGGGCCCCACTTAGAGCCCACAGTGGACCCATCATGTGCCCCTATGGGCTAACACACATGGGGCCCAAGTGGAGCCGATGGACAAAATTGTACGGGTCCCATTTGGGTTGCCCATGCAGGGCCCAAGTGGCAGCCCATCAAAAACCCACATGGGGCCCACGTGGAAATGTTGGCTGGGATATAGTAGAACACAATGCAAATTACTGGGGTTTTACTGTCGTTTTACTGAGGGGATCTGACCCTTTAACCCCACTATTTTGTGGGCAATTGTTAAAGAAACTGCATGTAATTGTGTGTGTGTGTGTGTGTTTTTGCAATTTTGGAGCCCCCTTTGTCACGAATCTGGTCTATGAACTTCCGTTCACTCTCTATCAGAGGTCACTCTTCAGTCACATTGACTCTCACGCTACACAGACTGTTACACTCACACTGGACTTCAGTTCCCACAATACATTTCACCATAATCACATGCTCACCTGTAACCAATCACGCTGTCTATTTAATACCCACTCAGTTCCTGTTCAAGCTGCCGAGTATTGTTCAGCGCTCATCGCTCAACGTGTGATAGCTGCATTACGGAGCCAATTAGTATTTAGTTTAGTCTAGTCTAGTCTAGTCTTGCCTTGCCTTGCCTGTTTTCCCGTGTCTAGATCTTTGCCCGTGTATTTTGGATTAACCCTTTGCCTGCTGTTTCGGACTGTGTTTGCACCTCGCTTGAACTATTGCTCACGCCATCGGATTTCCCCTCTTGTCTAGCCCTGTTGGATTACGTTCGCCGCCGACCGACCCTCTCTTGTTTATTGGACTGCTCTTGTGTCTTGCCCACGTTATACCTGTTGCCATTGTTTGACCCATGCTTGTTTCCTGACTACTTTGTTTAATAAAAGCTTGCACATGGATCCGCACGCCTCACGTCTCGTCGGTCCAGTAACAGAATACTCGGCCGCATCAGGATCCAGCGGCTTTTCATGTGGATATTGGCCAGGTATGGACACTGCTAGACTGTTATTAACCCTTGAGCAGGGCTTGCGATCGCTCGAGGATTATGTACAAGAGTATTTAGATCTTGCCTATTTTTCTGATCTGCCGGACTGTGTGCTCATAGACTTCTTTTGTGAGGGCATTAATCAGCCGCTCAAATCACGTTTAATCCGTGAGTGTCCCCGTTCGTCTCTAAGAGATTTTATGGACTATGCTTTATTGACTGTCAGTTCTTCTTTCATTGTGGATGTCGTGGAGGAATGCGACACCGCACTCACTCCTGTAATGTCGGCCGTACTGGAACGCGAGCACAAAATGGCGGCTACAGCGGAACCCGTTCGCAAAATGGCAGCCACAACGAAGCTCCGTCATGTCACAGCTGCCATTCATGAATCCAGTGAAGTCATCGTTGATCGTCATGAATCCAGTCAAGTCACCATTGATCTTCGTGAGTCCAGTCAAGTCACCATTGATCTTCGTGAGTCCAGTCAAGTCACCGTTGATCGTCATGAACCTTGTCACGTCACAGCTGTTTGTCCAGAGCCTCGTCAAGTCACAGCTGTTCGTCACGAGCTAAGTCAAGTCAAAGCTGTTCGTCACGAGCCAAGTCAAGTCACAGCCATTCATCACGAGCCAAGTCAAGTCACAGCCGATCATCACGAGCCAAGTCAAGTCACAGCTGTTCGTCATGAGACAAATCAAGTCACAGCTGCTCTTCACGAGTCAAGTCAAGCCACAGCTGCTTTTCACGAGTCACGTCAAGTCACAACTGATCTTCACAAGTCAAGTCAAGTCACAGCTGCTTTTCACGAGTCAAGTCAAGTCACGGCTGATCTTCACGAGTCTCGTCACGTCTCAGCTTTTCATCCAGAGTCACGTCACTGCTGATCGTCCAGAGTCACGTCACGCCTCAGCCGATCGTCCAGAGTCACGTCACGCCTCAGCCGATCGTCCAGAGTCTCATCACGTCCTGTCTATTGCACCCAAATATTCAAGGTCAGTCTTTCGGTATCCCAGTCTGGTATCTAGCGTGAGGGATGCACCACTGGTGTCTACACGCACAGCTGGTGTTCCCAAACCCACTCACTCTAACCCTCCTGTTCCTGAACTTATCCCATTGCCTGAAACGCTTCCCATGATGGAGATCGCTTTATGTTGGGTTTGGGCTGCGTACACCACCACCGAACTGCCCAAGGTGGCAGCGTCCACTGAAATGTCTCCAGAGGTGGTGGCTGAAGCTGCAGAACCTCTCGGGGTAGTGACGCGTGCTGCTGTGTTCCCAGAGGTGGCAGCACATGCTCCAGAACCTCCTGGAGTGGCGGTGCTCGCTTCAGTTCCTGGTGTGGTGGTAGTGTCCAACAATGTACTTTCAGCCTGTCATGTCGTGATCAAGGAGAGGGTTACTGCTGTAGAACCTCCAGAGATGGCGGCAACTGCTGCAGAACCTCCGGAGGTGTCAGTGGTACCCATTCACCAGCTCTCGTCCTGCCCTGTCACGGCTATGGAGGCCGTCTGTGAACTCTCGTCCTGCCCTGTCACGACTATGGAGGCCGTCTGTGAACTCTTGTCCTGCCCTGTAACGGCTATGAAGGCCGTCTGTGAACTCTCGTCCTGCCCTGTTACGGCTATGAAGGCCGTCTGTGAACTCTCGTCTTGCCCTGTAACAGCTATGAAGGCCGTCTGTGAACTCTCGTCCTGCCCTGTTACGGCTATGAAGGCCGTCTGTGAACTCTCGTCCTGCCCTGTAATGCTATGGAGGCCGTCTGCGAACTCTTTGCCTGTCTTGTCGCAGCCAGAAGGGTCTCATCCTTTTCTAAACCAGCCATGGAGGCTGACTGTGAATTGTCTGATTATCTAGTCTCAGCCAACAAACCTGATTTAGAACTTTCTGCCAGTCCTGTTTCAGTTCGTAAGTCTAATGTTGAGCCATCTGTCTGTTCTATGTCAAGTAATATGTCTGAACACTCTGTCTACCCTGTTTCAATCAAGAAGTCTGGTTTTGAGCCACTTGTCTGTCCCGTTTCGACCAATGAGACTGATTTTGAACAGTCTGTCTGTACAAATGTAATTGTTGAATCTGCCGTTGAACTGCCTGCTTATCTGGTTTCTGTTAGCGACAAGTCTAATTTTGAACTATCTATTTGCCTCATGTTAATTAATGAGCCTGAGTATGATTTATCTTACAGTCGAGTTTCTGTCACTGAACTGTCTGCTTCAGCTTCTGCCAATGCCCCTGATTTTGAGCTATCTGCCATTTCTACTCAAGCCAATGCAGTTGATGTTGGATGGTCTGTCTGTCCGGTTACTGTCAGTGGACCCGATCATGAATTGTCTGTCAGTCCAGTTTCTGTCAATGAGCCTGATTATGAACTGTCTGCCCGCTCAGTGGTCACCAGGGAAACTGTTAAGGAGCTCTTTACATTTCCTGCCTCGGTCCTTGTGGCCGTGAATGCTCTGTCTGTGTTGTCTGTCTCTGATTTCTCTAGGTCTCAGTCTCTACCATGGTCTCCTGATCAGTCTGGTCCGCCGTGGTGGTCTTCTGCTCTGATCTGGTGCTTCTCTGCTCTGTCTGCTCCGGTCTGGTGGTCTTCTGCTCCGCCTGCTCTGCCGTGGAGATCTTCTGCTTCGCTCCAGTCCCATCCGCTCCACCCTGGTGGGCTCCAGTCCCATCCGCTCCGCCCTGGTGGGCTCCTGTTCCATCTGCTGGGCTAGTATTTAGTTTAGTCTAGTCTTGCTTTGCTGTTTTCCCGTGTCTAGGTCTTTGCCCGTGTATTTTAGATGAACCCTTTGCCTGCTGTTTCGGACTGTGTTTGCACCTCGCTTGGACTATTGCTCACGCTATCAGATTTCCTCTCTTGTCTAGCCCTGTTGGATTACGTTTGCCGTCGACCGACCCTCGCTTGTTTATTGGACTGCTCTTGTGTCTTGCCCACGTTATACCTGTTGCCATTGTTTGACCCATGCTTGTTTCCTGACTACTTTGTTTAATAAAAGCTTGCACATGGATCCGCACGCCTCACGTCTCGTCGGTCCCGTAACACCCTTAAGTGAATGAAATTCGCTTAATATGTTGTAATTAATTATTTAAATATATATTTAAAAAATATTGATAATTTACTCCTATGTCATACAAGATGTTCATGTCTTTTCTTTCTTCAGTTGGAAAAACATTCCAGGATTTTCTTCATATAGTGGACTTCAATGGGGAGGTCCAAATTACAGTTTCAGTGCAGCTTCAAATGGCTCTACAGAATCCCAGCCAAGGAGTAAGGGTCTTATCTAGTTAAACAATCAGTCATTTCTGAAATAAATAAATAAATAATCATATATATATATATATATATATATACTTTTTAACCACAAATGCTTGTCTTGCACTTTGGGGTGAGAATCTTCAGGCACTTCACGATCCGATCCGATTCCGATTCTGGGAGTCACGATCCGATTCCAAAACGATTCTTTATCTACAATTTTTCCCCAATTAATTCTTCTTCTGTACAAATACATCTTTACAACTTTACATTTTAACCAAAATTGCAGTTTCTATGATTTTTGTTTATAGTTGGAATCTCTGTATGTCAGTATTGCCATCTTAAAAATAGGGGTGTGAATCTTCACTGGTTTCAGGATTCAGTTCAATTACGATCATCATTATCAACTCAATATCACGATGCGTCACATTCTTAGTTTTCAATATTACTGCACACGGCTGCATTTTCATATAAATGTTATATGCAAAATTTACTTTAGTTTTTTGTTTATATATATATATATATATATATATATATATATATATATATATATATATATATATATATATATAAAAGCAGGCTACTTAAAAAAAATGAAAATAAAATAAATTAATAAAATACTTATTTAAAATAAGTGTTCTTTAAGTATCCCAAAGTTTACAGGCAATATTGTTTTTTCTTTTTTCCTCAGCATTATTGCCGTTTGATTATTACTGATGAGATCATAGACAGTGGCAGCTTTAACAGGCTGCATTCACACTAATGCACAGATCTATTTCGATATATCAGATGTTTTGTCCTGCTCTGAAAACATAACTGACTGTGTGTAGCCTACATCAATTTCGTATAAAAGTATTCGAAAATGCAAGTGCATTTATCCGCAGCTGCAATCGAGCTTCAGGACAAACAAGCACAAAGCGCACGTGAAAGTCTGTTCGTGCGCGAGTTTTGTGAATCTAATAGTACTGCATTCCAAACGGCATAAATGAAAGCATATCTAAAGTAAAACACGGCGGGTGGAAGCACACACTGTCAAGCAATGCGCACATGTTTCACAGCGCAAATTCTGTGCAATGAAGCCGTCGCGTCTCTAGCGCGCACACGTGCCATATGCGGGGGAAAAAACCAAGCTCAGAATCGATTCTGAAATATTCAGAATCGATTCAGAATCGTTGAAGAGAAAATCGCGATGCATTGGAGAATCGATTTTTTCTCCCATCCCTACTTGCACTAGCTCTGCAATGTGCAACTTCATGCATAGCGTAATCACGTTGGAAAGGTCACACGCAGTTAGTTCTTTGTCTGTGTACTTCAGCTCATTAATGTAGGGTGAAAAACTCTTTCATTTTCTTCCCCAACTTCAAAATAAACATCACTGGTTTTTTGTACAGGGTATTTGACTTTCTTTGCATGTTCGCTTTGTAAACACTGGCACGTCCTGATTTTGCTGAGTTAGATGTGTTCCTAGGTCAACATATTTTGTAACATTTTAATCCAAAAACTTAGTGTTGACCATATCACTACACCTAAACCTAACCTTAACCATGAGTAGCCCAATCCCTAAAATCAGAGGAAAAGATAGATGAATGACACTGATGTACAAGCACCAAAAACTGATTGTAAGCCTAAACTTTACAAAAACTATAAACTGTTTTTTCAATTCTGATTGGGTAATCAAACTGTTGTTTCAGGGTCAACAAAGATGTTGATCCAGGAACATGTCGCACTTGGTAAAATCAGGTTCTGTGTAAACACTGGTCGGTACTTCTGCTTCACACGTGACCTTTCCAATGTGATTACGTAATGTGTGAAGTCGATCTAGTGTAAGAAGAGCATTTTTGGTTAAAGGTATATAAATTTAATTTTTTTTTTTTTTTTTTTTTAGAAAATTACCAATCGTTTCGCTAGATAAGACTCTTATTCCTCGGCTGGGATCCTGTAGAGCCCTTTGAAGCTGCACTGAAACTGCAGTTTGGACCTTCAGCCCGTTGGGTCCCATTGAAGTCCACTATATGGAGAAAAATCCTGGAATGTTTTCCTCAAAAACCTTAATGATTTATTTTCGACTGAAGAAAGAAAGACATGGACATCTTGGATGACAATGAGTTGAGTAAATTATCGGGAATTTTTTATTCTGGAAGTGAACTAATCTTTTAAGCCAAAAAATAGTGATGGCTAACACTAACACTTTGGAGGTATGGAAAGGAGACAAGAGGCCCTTTTCTGAATAGAGCAGCTTTTGTGAGCAAATAGCTTATTTATTGAATCAACAGCCTGTTTGCTAATCTTCAACATGTTTTACACTAAATAATATTTTCGTTGAGAACTATATGCAGACTTTGCCTTGATAAAAATGTTAGTTTTTTTAAGAGATGGCAGAGTAGGGAATGTCGCAACAGGTAGAGCTAATATACAGCATTTCTACCGACAAATGTGTCGCATTACTATTTAATAATAGAAGTTGTGTAATTTTGTGTCTTGACTAAAAATATTTTCTTTCATTGGTTTTTAGGTTTTACCTGAAATTAGACTTGAATTGGTTGTGACTATTATGATTACCATGTGCCTTATGTTGAAATAATGCATTTTAATGTCACCGCCATTATATGATTAGCTAACGGCTCCAAGTTTGCCATTATGCTCTTTGCAGTGGTAAGTACTAAAGACCCTCACATCTCCCAGTAATAAGCCAATCTCTGGCTGTACACAAGCAATCCTTGTACCTGCTCATCAAATTTACATACTTTCACAACAGACATTGTGTCACAGAACACTCTCAAACAAGAAGATCCAATTGCAGCTTTTATTGAGGAATCCAAAAACAGAAATCCAGATCAAGGCAAAAGGCAGAAAAAACATTAACAAGGAAAACCACAAAAAGGAACTCACAAAAACAGAACAACAGAAAACAATGCTCCAGCAACCAAGACACAAAAACACAAGACATAAGGTGCGTTCAAGCCATATCCTAATAACTGTAATTACGAGATACCAACTTGTAAAAATCGTTCATGTCCTTGTAGAACTTGTAATTACAACTTGTGAACTGGGACTTTTCTGAGAGCTACGGCTTGTACCACGTGACCGCTGCACCTCACGCAGAACCAGCGAAAAATGTGGCGCTTTCAAAGAAAGCTATTACTGCTCTAAAAAAGGGGAAAATAGAGATATATATATAGATAGATATTATAATGTACTATAATATAAAAAAAAACATTATGTAAGTGTGCATATTGCTATTATTTTGTTGTAATTTGTTTAGGTTAGCAATATTTATCGCCGTCATTAATAATAACAAACAAACAAACGAGTTGTAATTATATTTTACTTGACACGGTTTCTGTGTTCTGCAATATTTAGCAGTAGCATACAAATGTAATGTTATGTGTTTTACAGTTGCCAGTAACATTTTTTACGCGGTTGTGGGTTCATTTTGTTGACTGTCGCTATAGAAACGGATAATCCTCAGTCTGAGGACGTGAATAGCACCGAGTTTAACATCACGTGTTGTCATCTCGGAATTACGGTAATTACGATATGGCCTGAACGCAGCAATATAACAGGTGAGCAAAGTGTCTAAATTGCACACAGCTGAGGGTAATGGGACCATAATCAAAGCAAAGTGTGATGGGATTTGAAGTCCAGAACCAATAAACAATTCAGTTCAAGTTTATTTGTATAGCGCTTTTCATGATACAAATCGTTGCAAAGCGCTGTACAGAAAATTAAGTTTCTACAATATATTTAGTAGTAGCTTATCATTGGTGACTATGTCAGTTAATGTACATATGGCAGAAATGTACAAAAAAATCAAAGACGTAATCAAACAGACGATGAACACTATTAACAGCAATTATTATATGTTGAAATCAAACTTATAGCAAGATTTGGTAGTTCTGTTTGTTGTTTCAGGGTTGGCATCGTCTGAGGTCCTCTGAGGGGTTGGCATCATCTCTTCTCAGGTGTTCTGGATCCAGACTGAAGCTTGTGAAAATTCTAGTTACACAGAAACAGAGAAACAAATAGAGACATAATTAGCGTAGCTGCTGTTCCAACCAAGCAAAATCGATTTGTTTAACCCAAGCTAAAGAATAATAATGTGCATTTGATCAGATATAACTGCAGTACAAGATTATGAGATGCATTATTTGAAAGCTTGGCCAAAGAGATGTGTCTTTAATCTAGATTTAAACAGAGCAAGTGTGTCTGAACCCCGAACATTATCAGGAAGGTTATTCCAGAGTTTGGGAGCCAGAAGAGTGCCCTCTGGTGGCTATCATAGGCACACCAGCTGAGGGCTGTGACATAACCCCCTATTTAAGGAGTGGATTCAGGCAGGACAAACCAGTGTGGCTCCGGCCAAACAGGAACACCAGTGGATGGCCAAGGCGGAGCCAAAGGGACAGACCAACAAGGCTCCAGCCAAACTGGAACCCCGGTGGGTGACCAGGGCAGAGCCGGGAGCTTGCCAGGTAGCAAGGATGGAGCTGAAGACCACCTCAGTGGAGCTGACAAGGCAGATGACCCCCCTAGCGGCTCAGGCAGGACTGTGATGAAGAGCACAGAGAGGTTAGTAACAGCCTTCATGGCCACAACAGGACAGGCAAACAGCTCAGCAATGGTCTCCTTGACCATAACAGAGCAGGCAGACAGTTCAGCAATGGTCTCCTTGACCATAACAGGGCAGGCAGACAGTTCAACAACAGTTTCCTTCACCATAACAGGTCAGGCAGACAGTTCAGCAATGGTCTCCTTGACCATAACAGGGCACTGAATGAATTCAGAGGCATTCTTTGCAACCGTAATAAGCAGGGCTAAGAGTTCATGACTGGCTTCTAGGCCGGAGACTGGTATGAGAGGGGGATTCACTGACAGTCTCCATGACCTCCTCAGGATCGATGAAGAATTCATAATTGGACACCCCTGTCTTTAGAGGAGCTGAAGTAAACACCCCCGCCACATCTGGAAGTTCTGCAGCAGATACCGCCACCTCGGGAGAAACTGGAGCAGTCTCAGGAGTGGACTGGGACTGGGCTCTGGGGTGAACTCATAAAATTGAGTGGGCTCTGGAATAAACTCATAGACTGGAGAGAACTCTGGAATGAACTCATAGACTTGAGTGGGCTCTGGAGCAGACTCATAGACTGGTGTGGGCTCAGGAGTGAACTCGTAGACTGGAGCAGACTCTGAGGGCTCCCGGACTGGAGCGGGTTCTCGAATGGACTCTCAGAACTCCCGGACTGGCGTGGGCTCTGGAGTGGACTCTAAGGCCTCACGGACTGGAGCAAACTCTGGAGCGGACTCTGAGGATTGCCAGACTGGAGCGGGCTCTGGATAGGACTCTAAGGGCTCCCGGACCGGAGCGGGCTCTGGAGTGGACTCTGAGGGCTCTCGCACTGAAGCAAACTCTGGAGTGGATTCCTGGAATGGAACAGTCTCTGTGACAACCAGACCTGATGCCCTTGAGATGCCAGCTGCTCTGGCTGAAATCAGTGGTTGGTCCGCCAAACTAGAGATCATCCCCAAGTGTCTTTTAGATGCCCGAGTGTCTTCAAGTGCAACATTCACAATGACCGGGAACACAGAAGTGGCATCCATGAAGGCTGAAGACTGTGGCGTGACTTCCATGACGGCTGGAGGTTCTGATGTGGTGGCCATAATGTGAAGAGGCTCTGGAACTGCTTCCTCTGGAAGGGGCTCTGGAACAACAGGAGTGGACTTAGCTGACCTCCTCCTTCTCGACCTCCACTTCTCAGTACGAGTCGGAAGGCAAGGGCTGGTTAGAAATCCCTGCGTAAGGGTTCTGATTTACCTGGTGTTGCCCACTGACTACGATGATGGAGATACCTGTCGGAGCCCCAGAAGTCCAGGATCCTAAGTCCCTCCATCTCCCACTGGGGTAGAGGATCGTCCAGGCAAACATTAAAAAATCTTTGAGTGCAGCCTCATTATAATCCAGCCCTACTGGCAAAGTTCAGAACAACTGGGAGAAGCCTCCTTCTTCCATCTCCTGCTGGTGCAAACCCATCAACCCCCGATGTCGAGCCATCCGCTCCTTCTTGGTGGCAGGAGGAGAAATCCGGAGATCCATAGTCCAAAGATAACTAAAAACTGCTGGATCTTGAAATGGCTGAAGTATTGTCACGGAACACTCTCAAACAAGAAGAAGATCCAATTGCAGCTTTTATTGAGGAGTCCAAAAACAGTAATCCACATCAGGGCAAAAGGCAGAAAAACATGAACAAGGTAAACCACAAAAAGGAACCCACAAAAACAGAACAACAGAAAACAATACTCTAGCAACCAAGACACAAAATAAAAAAAAAAAAAAAATAAAAAAAAAAATAAAAAACATAGCCTATAACAGGTGAGCTAAGTGTCTAAATTGCACACAGCTGAGGGTAATGGGATCATAATCAAGCAAAGGGTGATGGGAATTGAAGTCCAGAACCAATAAACCATAAACTGGAAGAGTGTCCTCTGGTAGCTGTCATTGGCACACAAGCTGATGGCTGTGACACACTGGAAAAATATGGGGGGAAAAAACAGAAGCAATTCAACTTATTAGAAGTCTGAATGATCGGAACTGATTTTTCAGTAGCCCAAAAAGTATCTTAGCCTATTTTCACCTGTCGCCAAATAGATCTTTGTGAGCAGAAATCACGTTCGTCTGGAAAGGTAACCATAGCAACACAAACATCATGGCGCTCAAACGCTCTCCGCTAGGATCAGATTATAACAGTACATCGGCAAAACATAAGTACTGTCATTTTTAAGAAGGTGGCACAATACATCAAGGTACCCAGTCATGCACAGTGAGTTATTTGCTGCTAAATTTCCTCCATCCAAAGAAACTGAATGTCAGAACATTGATTTCAAATATGGCTCCAATTTGGTGTGCATTATGCAGCACACACCTGCTCTGCTCGAGAAATCAATTGAAAATACAATCCCAATCAATACTAAATTCAAAACAAACCTCTTTCTAAGAGTTCATTATACACTGTGCTCCATAGTGATAAATGAAAGTTAACTCCAGAGTAAATATGGTGCAATAATACATGTATTCCTGAAATACAACGCAAACCATACCAAACATAAGCAATCCAATGTGAACTTATACACTGAGCCCAGATAAACTGTATCAGTATTTCTGACAAATGTGAATAATCATAATAATATTAACAATAATAATAATAATGATAATAATAATAATAATAATAATAATAATAGTATTTGCATAATTATTTATTTAACAGATGTTTAGCTGGAAAAATGCAAGCAAAACTGCTCTGAATAGCATAAAGAGCGTTTTTTTTTTTTTTTTTTTTTTTTCAGTTCTATAATGACAAAATGAAAACAAAATATTGGGGGACAAAAACACACAAAAAGTCACTCTGCACTGGGATGTTATTTTTTTATTATTTATTTATTTTATTTTTTTTGAAAGAAATGAATATTTTCTTTCCGCAAGGGTGCATTAAATTGACCAAAAGTGACATTTATAATATTCCGTATATATGGAAAAGCATGAATTGTATTTTCTTTCAGTTCTTTACTGAATACCAAAATACGAAAAAAGTGTTATTGGAAATAAAACATGAAAATTCACTTGTCATGGATGTTCTTTTAGTTTCCATTGATTTTCTGAGTAATAAAAGGTTGATCCTCACTAAAAAAAAAAAAAAAAAAAAAAAAAAAAATAATAATAATAATAATAAAATAGACTGACATTGTTATGTAGGTTTCTGCATTGCAAAAATACATAAAAAATAAACAAAAAAAACAATTTTTATTAGCAATATTAAAAAAATATATGAAGAAATAAGAAAAAAAAGAGAAAAAAGGAAATGCTGTCATCATGTACTCACCCTCATGTTACTCCAAACCCATATGAATTCTTATCAGCTTCTGGACATGCATGAGCAACCCATTATTTATGATATACATTGTGTTAAATCACTGCTATAAGTCATTCTAAGTGCTACAATAACACAGCTGCGCTCTCACTGAAAGTATCTTTTGAGAAGAAGCACTGCATGTGCAAACTGTAAGTGTCCAAGGCTGCAGGAAGAAATACAATATTATGAGTCAAACCATTACAGGGCATTTCTACGGTGGCCCAGTAGTGCACAATACAACGCAATTAAAAAAAGCAAACATAACTCACAACACAGCGACATTAAGGGCACAACACAACAACATTAAGCCATAGCCGTGGGAACGTATTTTATCTGGGGGGTGCTGGGAGTGGGCTTGATGTTGTGGGGCGGGGCAAAAGTTGGGGATTTTAGACAAAATCCTAATATTAAACAGCCCAAACTCTTATAGATGAACATATAAATTAATGAAGACAGAGTTATAGCGAACCAATATATATTTGTGTTTTTGTGATTTCAAGAATTTTTCTTTAATATTTATATTATTTAAGGGGATTTTGCTAAATATTAACATCGCTGATATGGCTGATATAGTTTTTGGTCAGTGCTCTTTGGCGAATTCTCTCATCAGAAAAACAAAGTGCAGATACATACGATGTAAATAAGAGTTTCATTCATCATACACTGCTGACAGCTCCATTTATTACAACTGGAGTGTATTTTTTTAGAGTGCTTACACTCATGCTAGACCGAATTCAGTGATATGTAAATGTTCTTTGCTTTTTGTATAATTTGTTCGTTGTTTGAATAATCGTGGACTTGCGGCGTTATAATTAAACTTAAAATGTCTTTTACTAAACATGTGCTCAGGTTAAATACAAATTCAGTCTTATTAAAATATTTTATAACATAATATGGTACTTGCCTAAAACGTTATGAGGTGCATAGTTAATAGATGACATTAGGCTAGTGGTTTGAGAGCGCGTTTGAGACTAGAGCACAATTAAAGAGCTGTGATTATGTGATTGTCGGTGCTGTCTTGAGAAGTGAGAAAGCTTCGGAAAACGGCTCATAAAAAGGATGAGGATGTGAATGGTTTTTATAAGTCAGAATCTAAAATTACAGTAATATTGCGTGAACATTTCACATGAAATTCTGTCAGTGAGGGGGAGCTGTAGGGAGGCGCGCCACAAGGTGCGCAAGAGAAATACAACTGCACTATATTTCTGGTCAGTTTAATATATAATTAATCACAAAACTATCACAAAAATTAAGTATCTTGGGGATGATTGAGGGGCACAAGAAAAATCTTTGACCCGGCCCTGCGGCGGGGGGTGCTGCAGCACCCTCAGCACCCCTAGTTCCCACGGCCATGCATTAAGCCACAACACAACAACATTAAGCCAAAACACAACGGAAATGCTTCCGACTACTATGGGGCAGTGTTGACAGTTAAACCCCGATATTTCCTCGAGACACCACAAGAAATTCTCAATGTAAGTGATTGATCTTAATATGTGTAATCGATTTTTAAATGAACAACGTGTTTTCACTGAATGTTTTGATATCCTGGTAATCTTAATGTATCGATTCATGAATTGAGCAGAAAATAAATCAATATTATTTTCGATTTGGACAGTTTAGCTCTGCTCCTGCACACAATGAACTCTATGCACGGTAACTTCTGCGTTTTTCCTCAGGGGGCTTACTTAAATCCGGTGCTGTGCCAGAAGTCATTGTTCCTTACGTCGAGCTTTCAAAATGACGAGAAGAAGGTGATTTTTCAGCTTACAAGAACTTCCCCGGATTACTGTAAATGAATTTCATCACACGGAGAAGGGCATTAAACGTTTCAAGTTACATCGACAACTTTAGGGTCAGTATTGTTCTATCGTCTTCTAGCAAATCTAGCTAATAAGGCTGGATAACGCTGCTGCACCGATTTGATCAGTGCTAAAATAGCAGGTCTATGTTAGAGTTTAGCTTTAAACTCCGTCCACCTCAGGTTTTTATAATTTCTAAGAGATAGTAGAAATAACAGCAGAGCTCCCAGTAATCCACGTTTGTTTGCATCTGTGGCTCTGATAGGCGTTTGCTGTGATAGGAATGTCTTCACTTGATATAAAGTATTTTAAATACTGTTCCGATTTTTAGATTGCCATGTATCGTAATAAACTTTAAGCCTGACAGTTTCTGGCAGTTATTGTTATATTTTCAATTTTTATTATCTGTAACCTGAAGCTTGAATTGTTTGCATTTAATATAGCAGTTTTCCAGGGATCCCTAACACAAACATGATGAAGCTGTTCAGTAAAAAGCAAACAAGATCAGAAATGGTTAAGAGGGTTAGGGACATCCTTTGAAATATTACTGAACTCTTTAGAGTGTATTGGCATGTTTGTAACATTATATAGACTATTAATTTTTCATAATTTATTTTTAATGTAGTTTAATTTACAATGTAACAATTTAAAATGCAACTGAAAGTAATTCAAAATGTATCTGAAATAAATTCAATATGTAACCCAATGTAATTATCTTCACAGATTGTTTTAAAGGACTCCCATCCATACTGTTGCAGCACTATGATTAGCCCTAGCAGAAAAAAAGACAAACACAGTCATATTGAATATGGCTCCATTCATAATGTATGCAACATGTAATGACAGTGGTGGAAGATTTTTATTTTTTTAAGGGTCAATTTACACTATACCTCTGTTTTTCATCTCAGGAGAGCGCTTTACAGTGGTGTCACCAGCGATCTGCCTGACCTATCAGTCCTCCAAGTTGCAGAAGTGTTAAAAATAAAAATAAAAAGATACCATTACACTACCACAGTTATTAGTATTTTACATAACTATTGACCTATCAGTCCTCCAAGTGGCAGAAGTAAAAAAATAAATAAATAAAACCATTACACTACCACAGTTATTAGTATTTTACATAACTATTACACTGTATCAAAGTTTCTAAAAACCATATTAAAGTTATATATTTGCATTTACATTATATTTAATTTACATTTTATATTCTAGTCTGTACAAATAAAATCAAATTAATCCATCCCAAGTGTTTAGTGTAAGGCCAGATCTCTCTGTGGAAGACCGACTGAAAGGTGGACCATGAAGAGGAGGAACTCATCAAAGGGCTGCAGAAACTGACACTGTCAAAACAAATTTTAAATAATTATGATAAATGTATGTAACGTGTGCATCAAAAAAAAAAAATAATAATAATAAATAAATATATATATATATATATATATATATATATATATATATATTGTGGCTCAATGTCGTTGTGTTGTGGCTTAATGTCGTTGTGTTGTGGCTTAATGTCATTGTGTTGTGGCTTAATGTCGTTGTGCTGTGGCTTAATGTCGTTGTGTTGTGGCTTAATGTCGTTGTGTTGTTGCTTAATGTCGTTGTGTTGTGGCTTAATGTCGTTGTGTTGTGAGCTTATGTTTGCTTTTTTATTTGCATTGTGTTGTGCACTACTGGGCCACCATACATTTCTCTTGCTGCCTGCAACCATGTTCTTTCAATACATATAAAATCCCCATGCTTGAAAACGAATTCTCCCACTGGGAAATATTCTTATCTAAAACCCATGATCCCCTAAGATTTAATCCTAAACATTTAACCTTAAACGTAGCCTATGACTCACTCCATGTCTATTATAACCAATAATAATGACAAGCCATTCGCTAAATGGAGTTAACATCAAAACATATCAATCACTAAATGAAACCGAGGCATAAAGGTTAACAGCTCTCCTGCAGTGCGCTGCGTCTCCTCTCGCCAGACAGCTATTTAAAATTCAGTACATTCCCAATGTTAATATCACAATGCTTATGATGTATATACTGCTAATGTGACTTTAATTCAGTATACATGCCATGAAATGACCCCTTCAAAGTGTACAGTACAGTACTTGTATGGTCAATCCACTGGGACATCCTGGCGTAAAGTGCCTTGCTCAAGCATACATACGACATGGTTTTCTCTGTAACCATCCATGACCTTGAGAGTTGATGTCTTATCTGTGGAGGAGGGTGTGATGTACAGTACATACTGTAAGGCATTGTGCTTAATCTTTTTTAAGGCTAAAATACTCTCTTTCTTCTTAATTTACTGTGCAGACATAACTATAACAAGCCAGTAAGTGTTAGTAGTATAGGTCTAATAGCCAGGGAAGTTATATGAGCATTACCATTCTTCAATACAGTTGCTCAGCTAGTGCAGGACATATTATAAGGGATCTACTATATATCTAATCTAATTTAATCTAATGGCTATAATCACTCATTACATCCTCACAAACTGAAATAATGGCATTTAATAAATGTATTGTATCAGTATTAACAATACTGGCCACTAATTCTACATTCATTTGGGATTCAAATTGTAGAAATATATACACATACTACTGTTCATAAGTTTGTGGTCAGTAAGACTAAGTTAAAATAAATAAATAAATAAATAAAATAAAATAAAAAAATTTAAAAAAACTTTTTAACAACTTAAAAAACAGCAAGGATGCATTGACTAAGATGACACTAAAATATGTATGTTCCAAAACATTTTAAAAATATTTCTATTATAAAATCTTTTTTAAAAGATTAACTTTTTTTTTTCAAATAGATGCTGTTCTTTTGAACTTTCTGTTTATCAAAGAATTCTGAAAAAAAAAAAAAAAGTATCACGTTTCCATAAAAATATTAAGCAGTATAACTCTTTTCTGAAGATCATATGACACTGAAGACTGGAGTAATGGCTACTAAAAGTTCAGCTTTGCTATCAAATGAATAAATTACATTTTTAAAATATATTAAAATAGGAAACTGTTATTTTAAAATGTAATAATATTTCATAATATTACAGTTTTTATACTGTATTTTTGATCAAATAATTGCAGCCTTGGTGAGCATAGAGACTTCTATACACACTATAAAATACACACAATAATATAATATAATATAATATAATATAATATAATATACATTTTATTTCAGTAATTCAACTCAAATTGTGAAACTCATGTATTAAATAAATTCAGTGCACACAGACTGAAGTAGTTTAAGTCTGGTTCTTTTAATTGTGATGATTTTGGCTCACATTTAACAAAAACCCACCAATTCACTCTATACTTCTCTATACTTCATAAGACCAATAAAAAAAAAAAAATAAAAAAAAACATTTTTAGTGAATTGTTGGCCTTCTGGAAAGTATGTTCATTTACTGTATATGTACTCAATACTTGGTAGGGGCTCCTTTTGCTTTAATTACTGCCTCAATTCGGCGTGGCATGGAGGTGATCAGTTTGTGGCACTGCTGAGGTGGTATGGAAGCCCAGGTTTCTTTGACAGTGGCCTACAGCTCATCTGCATTTTTTTGGTCTCTTGTTTCTCATTTTCCTCTTGACAATGATTCTCTATGGGGTTCAGGTCTGGTGAGTTTGCTGGCCAGTCAAGCACACCAACACCATGGTCATTTAACCAACTTTTGGTGCTTTTGGCAGTGTGGGCAGGTGCCAAATCCTGCTGGAAAATGAAATCAACATCTTTAAAAAGCTGGTCAGCAGAAGGAAGCATGAAGTGCTCCAAAATTTCTTGGTAAACGGGTGCAGTGACTTTGGTTTTCAAAAAACACAATGGACCAACACCAGCAGATGAGATTGCACCCCAAATCATCACAGACTGTGGAAACTTAACACTGGACTTCAAGCAACTTGAGCTATGAGCTTCTCCACCCTTCCTCCAGAATCTAGGACCTTGGTTTTCAAATGAAATACAAAACTTGCTCTCATCTAAAAAGAGGACTTTGGACCACTGAGCAACAGTCCAGTTCTTCTTCTCCTTAGCCCAGGTAAGATGCCTCTAACGTTGTCTGTGGTTCAGGAGTGGCTTAACAAGAGGAATACGACAACTGTAGCCAAATTCTTTGACACGTCTGTGTGTGGTGGCTCTTGATGCCTTGACCCCAGCCTCAGTCCATTCCTTGTGAAGTTCACCCAAATTCTTGAATCGATTTTGCTTGACAATCCTCATAAGGCTGCGGTTCTCTCGGTTGGTTGTGCATCTTTTTCTTCCATACTTTTTCCTTCTACTCAACTTTCTGTGAACATGCTTGGATACAGCACTCTGTGAACAGCAAGCTTCTTTGGCAATGAATGTTTGTGGCTTACCCTCCTTGTGAAGGGTGTCAATGACTGTCTTCTGGACAACTGTCAGATCAGCAGTCTTCTCCATGATTGTGTAGCTTAGTGAACCAAACTGAGAGACCATTTTGAAGGCTCAGGAAACCTTTGCAGGTGTTTTGAGTTGATTAGCTGATTGGCATGTCACCATATTCTAATTTGTTGAGATAGTGAATTGGTGGGTTTTTGTTAAATGTGAGCCAAAATCATCACAATTAAAAGAACCAAAGACTTAAACTACTTCAGTCTGTGTGCACTGAATTTATTTAATACACGAGTTTCACAATTTGAGTTGAATTACTGAAATAAATGAACTTTTCCTCGACATTCAAATTTATTGAGATGCACCTGTAATTGTTGATTGATGTTGTGTAATTACAACATCCACCAGCAGGGATGGACCGTGCTAACGAGTGCAGTACTTTAAACTCAGTTTTAATCTGAAGCGTCATAAAAACATTATTGCTGTCTTGGATGGGCACTTTTCATATGCTCATCACAATGCATTGGGATTTTATTCTTTGTGAAGGATGGGGTGCTGCCTTAGTATGTGACTAAAACAAGGCAACTTAGAAGGCAGCATAATCACAACTCTTCACTCAGAGGAGTGATTATTATTTCACAACTCAAGAGTTCTGGATCCATCATAAAAAACATATGGCCAAGAGCTCTTTTCATGAAACAGCCTTTGATTAGCTGCCATATTGCTTCAGTGATCAGTAAAGTGGAACGGATCCTGACTGGGACCTGGCTGACATTTGCTGATCTCACAGTGGTCCTGAACCCTTTCTAACTCATCTCTCTGGTGATGAGAAGCTCTTGTCCTCGGGGTGGCCACTATTTAGCAGGTGACTAATCACAGAGCGCTATCGATTGGGCTTCATGAGTGTACACTGCTCTCGTCTCTTCAGGGCTGACTGGTTCATGCTTCACAGGACTCATTCTACCCTCTCCTTCCTCTTGCCATATTGGTTTAAACCCTCATTTCTTCACATGGCCACAGCATGTATCATTAACTGAATCTGTCATCAGCTTATTCAGAATGTGGCCTCCTGCCAAGTGGCCATGAAGGCCATTAGCTCTCAAGTAAGACATCTGGCCTCTTTGCTAAGTTCTTAAGAGGAATGTGTGTGTGCGTGATGGTTTCTCTAATGAAAAGGCCACTGCACCATATGCATAATACAGTTAACAGAATTCTCAAAAAGAGGAAATTCTGTCATAATGCACTCACTGTAATGTCATTCCAAAACCTGTATGACTTAATTTCTTCCATGCAAAACAGAAGACTGCACTTTCCCAAGTAATTATAATGAATGTAGACTGAAGCTTTCAAAAAATCACCATAAAAGTACTATAAAAGTTTCATTAAAGTCATCCGTATGACTTCTGTAAATTAACAAAAAGGCCAGCATTTTTACTGAAACGCTGATTTTCACCCATTCACACTTTTGATTTAGCAGGCCTATAGCCACTACAACTGGACCTTTGAGTCAGTTAGGTCAACCTGAGAACCGAATCAGATTTGTGAACAGATCATTCAGCACAGTTTTATGAACCGGATCAACCAATTATTTGAAAAGAATGATTCATTTATGAATCTAATGAAGTCTGATTTATTGTCAAGAAGAGCCAAGGCAGATGTCAAGATTTTAAGTGAATAATCACTTCAATAATGACTGAATGTTGCTTTATTTTGTTTTTCACATAAAGCTAATCCTTATGAAAATTACATATGATTTTATTATAGTAAAAGTGCAGTAACCGTATATATATATATATATATATATATATATTTTTTTTTGCAGTTGCAGTTTTACTACAAATACCATGGTTAAACTATGGTTAGTGTAACAAAACTATGGATAATTTCACAACTATGGTTAATTGAACTCTAGTAACCGTGTTTTTTTTTTTTTGTTTGTTTGTTTTTTTTGTTTGTTGTTTTTTTGGGGGGTTTTATTTGAAGTAAAACCAATGGCAATTTTTGTAAGAGATCATATGAAAATTATCCCTTTCAATGCATAGAAAACACTTAAAATTTCTTCTTTTGTGTTCCCTAGAAGAAAGAAATAAATTACATAATCCCAAGATCTTTTCTAGACATTAAGGGCCAGTTTTACTAAATAGGGCAAATTAGCGCGAGAACACAATTCCAAAACAATGTCAATGGGCATGGAAATTTCTGCAGGTGATTTACTAACAACACGCAAATTAAAGAACACAGACACAACATCTCATTTACATATCGACCAATGCAATATACCAAGCACAGCGCAAATTAGTGTAGTTGCGAATAAACAATAAAGACATAAAGAAGCCACAGTACGTTGAAAAGAACCGGAGACAAAAAAAATGAAGGTTTGTTAGAAGTTTTGATAGGCCTGGTATTGCGTGACTCCTAGTTGAGGGTTCCAAGTCTACTTTTATTTCCTGAAGCAAATAAAAAATAACATGGCTTGGCAAAAGATATGTTCGGATAATGTGTTCTTTCCAAATAAATTAATATGTGTAGAAAAATCCTCTCCCTTCTACCACACGCTCTCTGTTCTCTGCAGTGCCTCTCCTAGCAGCAAATTGCATCCATTTCAAGCGCAAAATAGTTTAAGACATGCTTTTTTGGGGCGTTAAATAATGGTGCAAATGCCAGTAATTTGACTAGCGCAAACGTTAGTAAATCTCGTTGTGAGATTTATTTGAATACTCTCCTCCCATATATTTTGGCTCTGAAAGGGAAACTCCAAGAAATGCATATTCAGTAAGGTCAGGTGCAAAAATGACTGTGTCCACGCCTTTTCAGCGCTAATTTGTCACTGTGCGTCATTAGTACTATTTTAATGCCAAAAGACGGTTTACGCTGGTGCAAGCTGTTAGTAAAACTGGCCCTTAATCTGAGTTTACTCTAGATGGTGCAGGCTGATAGCATCTTTATGGAATCTGCAAACAACGAAATCACAACGTGGCACAAGCTGATTGGTCTCTGCTGATTCTGCAGCCAATGATCTTACTGCTTAACTTTTAAATAGTTTGGTTCTGTGTTTGCTGTTAGTCTTGCAGCATAATATCAAAAACCCTCAACCTCCCTGAGCTCCACCCATATAGATCTGCTACAGCAGTGGTTCTCAAACTTTTTACAGTCCCGTACCCCAAAGTCTTTACAGCACGATTTGCAGTAAGGGTAAAAGTCTTTGCAAGGCAGCTGTCACAAAACCTGTCACCCGGAGGCAGCTGTCAATCCATGTGAGCAAACAGACAATGCAGCCCGGATCTCCTTCTATTCTTTTTTTTGCCTGTCTGGCACCTTACAAAATGTATGACCCTCCGTGTTTGTTTTTTTGCTTTTTTTTAATTTATTTTTTTTCTACCAGTGGGAGCTACAACAGTATGCATTAACCACACGCTTTTCAACTGCCTAAAGATCTTTCGCTGCTACCGGACACGCCGATTGATGCACCTGTTACAACTGATAATGCAATCCTCCTCTCCTTCTACACTTTTAAGCTTACCTATTTGCCAACTTACCTTAAATATTTTTTTCCTCTCTTTTATTCCATAATGGAGCACGCATCCTAAGTGTTGGGCATTCCTTTACACCTCTCACATCACTCCGATTGATGCACGTTAGCAAACAGACAGTGCAATTCTACATTTATTTTCTCCATCCATTACACAAGCAGACAATACCTTTCTTTGAAGAATATTGTTACGATCGTCTAGGGCCAGCCATAACATAAATGAAATGTGCACTCACTACCAAGATAACAGCCAAAATTAAATTTATTAACAAATTTATAATGAAAACAATAGTAACAAAAGGGGACAAATTCAGGAGTGGACAAGGCCAAAATAACAAACAGAAAAAAGAATAACTAGTTTTAATAAACCCTAAATTCCCTACTCAAAATAAATCACACAAAAGAAAAATATACAACACAACTTCCCTAACTCCCTTAACTCAAAACATAGAACAAACAATATATAAAAGAAAAGGGCGTCACACTCCCTACTTCCCCTAAACTAAATATTTACAACATAATCAGAAATTAACTACAACAAAACACAGGTTTCTCAAAGCGCTCACACATAATCACAAAGGAACCCAAAACAAATGGCACACATCTGGCCTCCCTAGAATATTTGAGGAGGTCCTTTTCACTGGAACCGGAACTAGACCAATTAGCAGGCAGCCAATCAGGATCTCCAGATCTCCAATCAGGATGAATGCAGACCACACCTTCTCCTGCACAGACACACTCAGAAATACATACACATTTTCCGGCAAGCCGGAGATGTAACACCCCCACCCTTAAAATAAAACATAGGTTTTTAAGAATGGATACGTGAAAGTGTGTCAGCAATCACGTTTTCAACTCCTTTTTTATGCTGGATGTTCAAATTAAAACCTTGACAAATTAATGCCCAACGCATGAGCCTGTGATTGGCATTTGACATGCGTTGAAGGAAAACCAAGGGATTATGATCAGTATACACGGTAATAGGTTGTACACTGGACCCAATGTATACTTCAAAATGTTGAATGGCCAATAATAACGCAAGAGCTTCCTTTTCTATGGTACTATAGTTCAGTTGGTGTTTGAGAAATTTCTTGGAAAAAAAACTAATCGGATGTTCGATTCCAGCATCATCCGCCTGAATTAACACTGCACCGGCGCCCGTGCCACTGGCATCAACTTCCAACTTGAATGCACGGTCAAAGCGAGGGGCGGAAAGTACAGGTGCGCTACACAACAGAGTTTTCAAAGCCTCAAAGGCAAACTGGCATGCAGAAGTCCATTCAAAAGAAACCCCTTTTCGGAGTAACCCTGTAAGAGGATTAGCCACATCTGAAAAATTCCGACAGAAATTTCTATAGTAGCCAGTCATACCTAAAAAACGCCTAAGCTCTCTCTTCGTCATAGGTACAGGAAAATCCAAAATAACTTGAATTTTGGAGCCAAGTGGTCGAACTTTGCCATTCCCAACCTCTTTTCCCAGATAACTTACAGTTGCGCAAGCAAATTCGCATTTCGCCAAATTCAATGTGAGATTGGCCTCTTTCAAGCATGCAAAAACACAGTTCAACAGTTGGACATGTTCATCCCAAAAATCAGAATAACAGACAACATCATCAAGATATGCATCACAATTAGGAACATTAAGTAACACTCTCGACATCAAACGTTGAAATGTTGCTCCAGCATTCCGTAATCCAAACGCCATCACCCTATACTGAAGGAATGCGTCAGGAGTAGCAAAGGCAGAAACTTCTGAGGCCCTCTCAGTAAGTGGTACTTGCCAGTACCCTTTTAGAAGGTCAAGTTTAGTGACAAATTTCGAATTTCCAACGCGGTCAACACAATCTTCGACAAGAGGCAATGGAAATGAATCAGGTTTCGTCAAGGCATTAACTTTCCTATAATCGGTGCAAAATCTAGATGTGCCATCAGACTTGGGGACTAACAAACACGGTGAACACCATGGACTACTACTTGGAACTGCTAAACCATGTTCCAACAAATATTGGGTTTCATGTTTCATGAGATCCCTTTTGACGGGATTAACTCTGTAAGCATTTTGCTTAACAGGGATATGTGAGCCAACATCAATATCATGTTCTATGACATGCGTTGTCGAGGGAAAATCATTGAACAATGTTGGGTATTTACTGATCAAACCTCTGAGATCAGCTTGGGCCGGAATAGGTAAATGTGATAACTTAGTGGATAGATCTTTCAAGGTTTTAGAGTTTAACAAACGTGCAGTCAAAAATGAAGCACTTCCCATTTTTAAATCATCACTCTCAGGGGTGTAGTCAGACAGGGACACATCCACAGATGTAACCATAGCAGCAACAGCAGCTACATTTGACACATCAGAACGAGTTACATAAGGCTTGAGCATATTAACATGACACACCCTTGATTTCCTTCTGCGATTAAAAGTATTCACCACATAATCAGTCTCTCCTAACCTTGCCTGAATTTCATAAGGACCAACAAATTTAGCTCTTAAAGGAGAGCCAAGTATTGGCAATAAAACAAGAACACGATCCCCTATCTGAAAAGACCGCTGCACGGCTTCACGATCATAGCGAATTTTCATTTGCTCCTGAACAGCACTAAGTGATTTCTTTGCCAAAGTCCATACAGCGTGCAAACGCTCACGAAAACTGCTGACATAATCCAAGACATTCTTTGGTTGAGAGGAATGCTCATCACCTAATATTTGTTCCTGCAGAACTTTCAACGGCCCCCGCACAGAATGACCAAATATTAACTCAGATGGGCTAAAACCAAGCGATGCTTGCGTCGTGTTACGGACAGCAAACAATAAAAGAGGAATCTCCTCATCCCAATCTCGCTCTCTCTCTACACAAAAAGTACGAAGCATCGACTTTAATGTTTGGTGAAATCGTTCAATAGCACCCTGGGACTGTGGGTGATAGGCACTAGACACTTGGTGTTTAACATTTAATTGCCTCATTACTTTAGCAAACACCTTAGACATAAAATTACTACCCTGGTCAGACTGAATATACCGAGGAAGACCAAATGTAGTGCAGAATTTAACAATGGCTTTAACAATAGATGGAGCTTTGAGAGTTCGTAATGGGATTGCTTCAGGAAATCTAGTCGTTGCACACATCAGGGTTAAAAGATAGGAATTTCCAGATTTTGTTTTTGGTAAAGGGCCAACGCAATCAATTAAAATACGCTCAAATGGTTCTCCAAGTACAGGGATTGGTTTTAAAGGAGCTGGGGGAATAACTTGGTTGGGTTTTCCAGCTAACTGGCAGGGATGACATGACTTACAGAACTTTACTACATCAGATTTCATAGATGGCCAGAAGAAATGTTTTAACAAACTATCATACGTTTTCCTAATGCCAACATGGCCTGAGAGTTCATGTTCATGTGCAACACTTAATACCTGCAGCCGGTAAGGCTCTGGAACCACAACCTGGTAAACTGTACTCCAGTCCTCCTCAGCTTTAGGTGGAGACCATTTACGCATCAACACCTCTTCCTCACAGTAATACGCAACAGAATGCTTCGACAAGACGGATTGTTTCACAGCGGTTGCAAAGCAAGGGGTCAAAGTGGGATCAGCATGCTGGGCTTTAATCAATTCCAGTTTACCTAAAGGCAGATTAGGATTAGGAACAGCATACACGTTCAACTCATTCACATTATCTTTCACATTTTGATCCGGCACTTCTGTAGCCAAAAAAGATTCGGAAAGATCCACAATTTCCTCAAACTTACGAGATTGAGCACGAGTCACTGCACAAGCACCAAACACATCAGGAAATGTTTCACGCAACACATCGTTACCTTTATTTACATCGGCGGGGTCATCAGTCACTTCAGGCAAACAAAAAACTCTCTTACCCGCCAGATCATTACCAAGAATGAGTGATACTCCCTCCACAGGTAACTCAGCACAAACAGCCAACTTAACAGGCCCTGAACATATGCTAGATTGTAGAAAAACATTGTGCAGAGGTACTTTAATCACAGTCAAATCAATTCCTTTCACTAGTACATCAGCCCCACAGCTAGAACGGGTAGAAAAAGGCAGTATATTTTCCAAGATAAACGATTGGGCTGACCCCGTGTCCCTCAAAATACATACGGGTTTAGCTTCAGACATTGCCTCATCAAATGATACCATGCCATCAGAAGTGAATGGCTCGAATGCGGACCCAACTGAAGACGAAAGTTCTGGTACGCGACTGTCAACTAAAGCCACACTCTTTGAAGTGTTAACTCTCCTGTTAGCTTTGCGCTTCAAAACAGGACAAACTGCAATGAGGTGCCCAGCCTCATGGCAGTAGAAACATTCACGGCTTTCTATACCGTCACTTCCTGCATTATCTTTAACCGCGGTCACATCTTTAGAATTTCGTGTACGAACAGTAGAATTACGCTTTGTAGGTGATGAAAATACGATTCGGTGAGTGAGCACAAATTCATCGGAGAAAATAGCTGCCCCTGTAAGAGTAGATACCTTCTGTTCATTCAAATAAATTACAATTTTCTCTGGCAAACTATTCTTGAAATCCTCCAGCAAAATTAATTCCTTGAGTTGTTCTAAAGTTGTGACCTTATTCGCAGTGCACCATTTTTCAAACAAGTTTAACTTGTCACGCGCAAATTCAACAAACGTTTGTCCTGGGGATTTTACATGATTCCTAAATTTTTGACGGTACGCTTCAGGAACTAATTCATAAGCACGCAATACAGCATTCTTCATAGCGTCATAATCTAAACTCTGTTCAAGAGTCAAAGCCGAACAAACTTCCTGTGCTTTCCCAACAAGTTTGCACTGCAATAGTAGTGGCCAAACTTTCCGCGGCCATTGTAGCGTAGCGGCGATGCGCTCAAACACAGTAAAGTACGTATCTACTTCGCTTTCACGGAAGAGCGGAACTAACGCAATTTGTCTACTAATGTCAAAACTCTGACTTACTTGCAAATCACGTCGAGGCACAGGGTCAGAAGTCGAACCGGGAGTGGAAGTGTTGATCGAAGAAGATGACACAGGTGTACTAGCTCCATGTGGACCTGTATTTGGAGGCTTGTTAGGAACTCTAGTTTTAATCTCGAGCTCCAGCTCTTTCAAACGAATTGCGCGCTGAGTTTCAAGCTCAACTGTCTTAACCTGCAACAGCTGACTTTGATACTGCTGCCGGCTTAGTTCCAACTCAAGCTCCTTTAATTTAATATTCAACAATGGGTCTTGTGGGGACGGCAGCGCAGCGGGATCTATGCTAATTAGTTCCTGGGGTTTGGTCTGCTCTGCTCCCTCACCCCCGGAACTCGATATAGGATTTGCAACACCCGCTAGCTCGCCCTCCTCTGGCAAGATCCCATTTTCCACCATATATTTCAGCACCACTTCCTTAACCTCCCTCTTTACTGCACTCCGAGACACCCTGATCTGATACAAATCCGCGACTGCAAATAAGTCATCTTTACGACATTTTTCCAATTGTTGCGCCGAAGGCCGAATTGCAAAATCCTCCAAATCAAATTTAGAAGACATCTCAAATCCTCTGCCAAACTCCTCTCCCCTTAAAGCAAAATCCCCAAGGAAAACGATAAAAACCAAAACAAACTTCATTAAATTGAATGATCCATTTGTCTAAACTAAATTTATTTGTTCAAACCAAAAACAGTTTGAACTAGCGGACGAGCCCCCAATTTATGTTACGATCGTCTAGGGCCAGCCATAACATAAATGAAATGTGCACTCACTACCAAGATAACAGCCAAAATTAAATTTATTAACAAATTTATAATGAAAACAATAGTAACAAAAGGGGACAAATTCAGGAGTGGACAAGGCCAAAATAACAAACAGAAAAAAGAATAACTAGTTTTAATAAACCCTAAATTCCCTACTCAAAATAAATCACACAAAAGAAAAATATACAACACAACTTCCCTAACTCCCTTAACTCAAAACATAGAACAAACAATATATAAAAGAAAAGGGCGTCACACTCCCTACTTCCCCTAAACTAAATATTTACAACATAATCAGAAATTAACTACAACAAAACACAGGTTTCTCAAAGCGCTCACACATAATCACAAAGGAACCCAAAACAAATGGCACACATCTGGCCTCCCTAGAATATTTGAGGAGGTCCTTTTCACTGGAACCGGAACTAGACCAATTAGCAGGCAGCCAATCAGGATCTCCAGATCTCCAATCAGGATGAATGCAGACCACACCTTCTCCTGCACAGACACACTCAGAAATACATACACATTTTCCGGCAAGCCGGAGATGTAACAATATTTCTACACACATTTAGGCTATCTTAAAGGGGTCATGTGATGCAATTTCAAGTTTTCTTTTCTCTTTGGAGTGTTACAAGCTGTTTGTGCATAGATAAGATCCCTGAAGTTGCAAAGACTAAAATCTCAAAACCAAAGAGATATTCCTTATAAAAGTTAAAACTCGACCACGCCCCCCTAAAACGGCTCATTCAAACACGCCCCCACATGTCTAAGTCACGGTGTGGGGAAATTTGTAAAACACTGCCCAAGTGTATACGCAATTAAAGAAGGCGGAACTATTATTCTCACTACAGTGTTGTTGCTGCCGCCAGCACCATGTCCTGGAGACGCTGTGTGTTTCGTTGTGAAAGCGAAAGTACTTTATTTGGGCTTCCAAAAGAGAACAGAACTAGAAATCAGTGGTTCAGTTGTATTTACAACATTGTTCCAGAACAGCTCAACCCAAATATTCGAGTGTGCAGCACATTTTACAGAGGACTATTTCCTGAAGCTGGAAGAGTAACCTACAATGCTGGCTTGCACAAAGGCTGTTTCTATAAAGTGGTGCAATTCCAACTTTGCAAGGACAGTCTGGTGCTTCTGACTCACAGCCTGTAAGTACGTTTGTTATTTAAAGAATTTGCCACTGACTATTCAAACGCAAGTTTTGAGCTGTGTAGAGTAGCGCTTGTTGTTTGTCGTTTCTCCGATCACAAATGCAGACATGGTAATGTTTACGCAGCGCGATGCAACGCGACGCGTAAAAAGACAGTATAAGTCATTATAATCAGTAATTATGTCCCCACTGGATGCAACAAATGCCTCGTTTGTAATGGGTTTTATTGTTTTTGTGTCGTCGCACCGGGACAAGGCATCACAATACCGTAAGGGGTGTAACATTTCCATCTCATGCTTGAGGTATTTGGCCAATCACAACGCACTGGATAGCTGGCCAATCAGAGCACGCCTCGCTTCTCAGAACGATGAGCTTTGTAAAAATTGGTGCGTTTCAGAAAGGCAGGGCATAGAGGAGCAACAATGATGTACAGTATGTGGAAAATAATGTGTTTTTTTTAACCTTAAACCACATAAACACATTGCATTACACCAAATACACAAAATAATGTTCTTTTTAGCAACGTCATATGACCCCTTTAAGAAAACAACTTAACCGAAATAAAATCTCAAGAAAGGCTCAACATAGACAGCAACTCATATAAATAGCATTCCTCTCATGTTGCTAAACCAACAACATCAACTCTAATAAGCATACAAACACATTGGACACACAATATTGGGCAAACAGTACATTCTCAACTCATTACAATATCTCATAAAGTTGAATGAATCTCACTATGCAGGTCAACATCACTCCATCAGAGATCTTCTTTGGTTTCTCTCAGCCTTGGGGCACAAAAATCCCCTTTCTTTTGTCTCGTATTGATTTTATGATCTTCTCAGCCAGGAACCTTTTGAGGGTATGAAAGGTCAAAGATCAGTCTTAATAATACATTACCAACATACATTTCATGCACTGACAACCATGTCAGCCTTCTCCAAATTCAATTTTACTCTGAATTTTTCATTTTGAAGATGAAGTGTTAATTTTTCTATGTTCAAATTTGAATAGCATACTAGCATACTACTTTTACTATATCTGCCTGCCTGGTGATGCCAGCAATGTAGAAATTATACAAATTCAGTTGTCACAATCAAAATTCAACAAAATAAATTGTTTAAAGTGTAACACTTTACAATAAATTTCCATTTATTAACACTGGTTAACTACATTAATCTAACTTTAACTCGGGTTAATACATGTTGTAGAAGCATTATTGTTAGTTCATGTTAACTACAACATTAGTTATTACCAATTAAATCAAATGACTTTGGACAAAAGCTGAACAAAAGCACACAAAGAGTAGTTATATCATAAAATACATTTTGGTACACAACAAAGACCTGTTATTGCTGGTTCTAGTCAACTAATAATGCTGTCTGGCTGGTTAAGAAGTTTCTCTTTTTTTTCTATTCTACAGAAATTATTTTCTGTTTGGACATAATATACAAAGATTACAGATTATTATTTTTTTTTTATAAAAATGTCTGACGGCTTGTAAAATTACCCCCCCTTGCAGCATTATTTCAGAGACAGGCCGGGTTAACCTAATCTACAGAATTTTTTTCCATATACAGAAGAATCAGGCAGGGCAGGGCAATAGCTTCTCTTAGGAACCTCCGCAGAGCTTCTGAAGGAGCATGAGTAAATTACAAATATAAAACAATCCATCTATAGACTTCTATGACAAAAGGTTGGCACTCTTCCCTTCCTACTCTTTCAGAATCAGCTTTATTCGCCAAGTGTGCGCAAACACACGAGGAATTTGTCGTGTTTTTTAAGGTTCTCTCTTCCTCCGAACCCCCCCCCCCCTTCTCTCTCTCTCTCTCTCTCTCTCTCTCTCTGCATCCTTGATGTTTCAAAGCATGCCAGGTGGGCTAAATATAGCAGATACTTTCTCCCTGTTCAGCAGTCTTTGAGACTGGGAAGCTGGCCCAAGATTTAGGGACAGCGAGCTGACAGAGAAGAAATATATATTTTAGCAAGCCTGAATTCAATCAACAACTTCATACTATAAATATACCTTTGACTTTCTTGTTAATCAATACACTGGTTTCTAGTTCTCACTCAATGCATGATGTAAAAAACTGTGATTACTGTAAACAATATAGTTTAAATATGAACATTTATATAGAGTGGGGAGAAAAAGTATTTGATCCCCTGCTGATTTTGTACGTTTGCCCACTGACAAAGAAATGATCAGTCTATAATTTTAATGGTAGGTTTATTTGAACAGTGAGAGACAGAATAACAAAAATAAATAAATAAATAGAGAAAAAAATGCATTTCAAAAAAGTTATAAATTGATTTGCATTTTAATGAGTGAAATAAATATTTGATCCCCTATCAATCAGCAAGATTTCTGGCTCCCAGGTGTCTTTTATACAGGTAAGGAGCTGAGATTAGGAGCACTCTCTTAAAGGAAGTGCTCCTAATCTCAGTTTGTTAACTGTATAAAAGACACCTGTCCACAGAAGCAATCAATCAATCAGATTCCAAACTCTCCACCATGGCCAAGACCAAAGAGCTGTCCAAGGATGTCAGGGACAAGATTGTAGACCTACACAAGGCTGGAATGGGCTACAAGACCATCGCCAAACAGCTTGGTGAAAAGGTGACAACAGTTGGTGCGATTATTCGCAAATGAAAGAAACACAAAATAACAGTCAATCTCCATCGGTCTGGGGCTCCATGTAAGATCTCACCTCGTGTAGTTTCAATTATCATGAGAACGGTGAGGAATCAGCCCAGAACTACACAGGAGGATCTTGTCAATGATCACAAGGCAGCTGGGACCATAGTCACCAAGAAAACAATTGGTAACACACTACGCCGTGAAGGACTGAAATCCTGCAGCGCCCGCAAGGTCCCCCTGCTCAAGAAAGCATATGTACAGGCCCGTCTGAAGTTTGCCAATGAACATCTGAATGATTCAGAGGAGAACTGGGTGAAAGTGTTGTGGTCAGATGAGACCAAAATCGAGCTCTTTGGCATCGACTCAACTCGCCGTGTTTGGAGGAGGAGGAATGCTGCCTATGACCCCAAGAACACCATCCCCACCATCAAACATGGAGGTGGAAACATTATGCTTTGGGGGTGTTTTTCTGCTAAGGGGACAGGACTACTGCACTGCATCAAAGGGACGATGGACGGGGCCATGTACCATCAGAGCCTGGGCATTGAAGCCAGCCAGGGCATTGAAAATGGGTCGTGGATGAGTCTTCCAGCATGACAATGACCCAAAACACATGGCCAAGACAACAAAGGAGCGGCTCAAGAAGAAGCACATTAAGGTCCTGGAGTGGCCTAGCCAGTCTCCAGACCTTAATCCCATAGAAAATCTGTGGAGGGAGCTGAAGGTTCGAGTTGCCAAACGTCAGCCTCGAAACCTTAAAGACTTGGAGAGGATCTGCAAAGAGGAGTGGGACAAAATCCCTCCTGAGATGTGTGCAAACCTGGGGGCCAACTACAAGAAAGGTCTGACCTCTGTGATTGCCAACAAGGGTTTTGCCACCAAGTACTAAGTCATGTTTTGCGAAGGGGTCAAATACTTATTTCACTCATTAAAATGCAAATCAATTTATAACTTTTCTGAAATGCGTTTTTCTGGATTTTTTTGTTGTTATTCTGTCTCTCACTGTTCAAATAAACCTACCATTAAAATTCTAGACTGATCATTTCTTTGTCAGTGAGCAAACATACGAAAACAGCAGGGGATCAAATATTTTTTCCCCACTGTATGCAAAGGACATTCAAATAAATCAATAAATAAATTCCTTGTAAAATATAAACACTGTGGCTGAATCTGCATTGTGTTTCTTTAAAAAAAAATGCCACTGATAAAATTTTAAACCTACTCCAAATTGATCAACCCAAATTGTGTCACATGAACCCATCATTTTATTACTAGCACAATAAACTGGACTTCCATAATTCAGTGTTCACAGCAATAGCCTTACATTTACAGTGGTGGCTCTAAATAGCAAAGACTTAATTATGTAAAATTGAATTTTCTATTTGCAAGCCATGCTCTTGCCATAGATGCATGATGTGCTATCTTTGAATGAAGGGTATTAGTTCAGAAGGAGCATCGTTGTCTCTTTCCTCCTTTCATCTGGTCTTTAGGGGTTTCACATTTTCAAAATGTCTATTCCTACAACCCCAATAATATTGACTAATCAATGGGACCTGCTGAGGTCCATTTGCTTTGTACTTTGATTATAATGCTCCTTTCAATGAGTCTTATTACTCCCTACAATTCACCATTCTGCTTTGAATCAATGCCCTTTGTTGTATTCAAGAGATTGTTTGATGTTCGATTGTTGTCTCTCATAAAAGAAACATTGATGTAACTGAGGTGACATTTTGCCCTCGGTCAAAGCATCTGCAATCCTCAGATACTGTCAAGTGTTTTAATTATTTAATATTAAAACACAATATGTTATTTCATTCATATAAAACAAACTAAAATAGACTGGTACACTGAAATAGACTCAAGCTTAATACCTACAGTAATTAATATTTATTATTACTAATTAATTAATTATTACTTATTGTTATTTTTCAAGGTTGCATTAAGTAGACTAAAAGTCACAACCAACATTTATAATAATAAGAAATGTTTCTTGAGCAGCAAATCAGCATATTAGAATAATTTCTGAAGGATCACGTAACACTGTAGACTAGAGTAATGGCTTTGCCTTCACAGGAATAAATTACATTTTAAAATATGAATATAGCACCATGGTGACATTTACTATAAGTGAAGCAAGAAAAAGCCATTAGAGTGAAGTTTCCTGAGTAGAAAACTAAACTCGAAACATTTTCTGACATTATATGAGCTGTGTTCAATCCTCATTTACTTGCTCTCCGAATATTGACAAGGGTGGCCCATTTTCTGAGCTTAAGTGATTGGTACACTAAAATGAATAACATGCAACAAATCTCTATCCTAAAATTAACATCATAGCCACCTTTCATACAGAGCTGCATTTAGTCCTTGGCCAGAGGAAAAATGCTTAGCAGTACCTTTTACAATAAGGCAGTCATTTTGAATAACATTAAAATTATGTTCCAGCCTCTTTTTCCCAGTACAGACTGAGAGCATTGGAAGAACACATCAGTGGAGAAAATAAAATGAAAGATATTGTCCCCCAAAGCGCTTTTAGCACCTAGTGACAAAGTGACCCTTTTTAAATATATGTGGAAAAAAGTGTTCGCTTGCCAGTTGATCGTGGTCTTTAAATGGACTGAGGGGAATGCTTCAGTCACAGCTGTCAGGATCTGACAACAGGCATTCACCAATATTTCTTTCCATTAATGAACAGGAAAGAAGACTGTGTATAAAAAATAGTGTTTACCCTGCTTCTCTTTCTTTATTTCTTTTCAATATTCTGTGCTTCAAAAGTCTTAAGATGGTCAGATATTTCCTGCTTCTTAATAGCCTAATTATTATTTTTTTCAATAACTGTCCAGGTTAAAATTGTAGTCCCAGATTTCCAGTGGGGTCTCAGGCATATGATGAAAAGTGTCTACCTAATGTGCAAATGTCCATAAATCATATCAGATAAACCAATTTGAGATCCTGGAGGGAGGGAAGAGAGAGCGGCTGTCTATCATGCTAATGTGTGGGAATTTTACCGGTCGGATGAGTCTCTGAACATGTTTTTCTCACTCTGGAGATTGCGGGCTTCATCTATGATGTCATTTGACTGAGGATTCAATAAGCCGTGGGCTTCAAAAACAGCACCACACAAAGACTCCAATCTGGCCCAGTGATGTAATGAAGGAGCGACTTTATATGTGTGTGTTTACCTTCAGTATGATGAAATCAGATAATTACTCTACTGACCTGAGTAAGAAGAGATTGTGTAATATTATAAATCCCTCTAATGGTTAAACGTTTAACCTGGAATGCAGATGCAGTCCTTCCAGTGGTCCTACTGGGGAAAAGGGGGAGGATGATTTTGGATATATTTAGAATCTGAAGGAGGGACGCCTTCATCTGCAATGATCTGAGGAAGCAAATTACTCATTCACACACTCTAAATGATGTGCAATTGGGTATACTTTTCAATTCTGAATTTACAGTACAGTTTTTTTTTTTTTTTTTTTTTTTAATGTGCAGTTTCTACATAACATATAACAAACGTGGAATGCAACATATAGAAATTTTCAAAGACTTTTTTTTTGGGGGATGATGTGAATAGGATGACCTTTCTCAAGTTGCAACGCTGAAAAAAAAAAAAGTGTGATATTACTCCTTGAGTCTGTGTGCAGCTTCTAGAACCTCGACTTCATGAAGACAAGCTGATTCAGAAATACTGATTCAGCATGACATTAAACTTGTAACCAGAGTGATCTTGCAGTTCCAGTTGCTTCTAGAAAGGCTGATATTTTACTAGACTAAATTGACCCAAAATATATGTACTGTTTATGTTTGAATTGGACTGCAAAATTTGCATGTGAAAATACACTGTCATCCAAATAAAGAATGGCTGATGGACGTCAAAGGACTGATGAGGGTTTTACACCACTAATATTTATTTTAAATACAAAAATATTGGATCATGTCACTCACACAGTCCTAATCTTGATCTCAAAATCTAACAAATTAGAGCAACATTGTTGTGATTAGGTGGTACGAGAATGTTCTGATTAAACCAGATGTGGTACTTGGCTTGAGGACTTTGAGAACCACTGGAGTTGCTGCACAAATATAAATATTACACACTCACCAAAGACAGAATCTGAAGTCTAGACAACCTGTAACAATGAAGAAAAGTGGCTCTCTTTGCTGCCGAGGGCATTGTTTGTTGCCAGGGATCTTTGATTGTCACCCCCAGTGTGAATCAGTGGTGGTTTTATTGAAATGAACCTATGTTGAAATGTAGGGCAAACCTTGTTTGCAGAGAACAAAAACTTTGAAACTAAGGTGTATTTATGATGGCAAAAAAGCAGTCACAGGAAAAAAAAAAAAAAAAAAACCTTTGAAAACACCACAAAAAAGCAGTGTAAAAAATGACCGTAATAAAGGTTTTTACAAAAAAAATTACAAAATGGATTACAAAAATAGAATAGAATAGAATAGAATAGAATAGAATAGAATAGAATTGGATTTCCAAACATCCTTCGAGACAGAATAGTTGCCCTAATTGAAGAATCACCAACTAATGAGATCATGCTGAGCACAAACACACACTAGAGATAGTCAGGGAACAGAGAGAATGGAATGCTATGAAAATACAAACGGAAGCACACACACACATACACGCAATAAACACACACAGACACACACACAGGCTGAGCACAAGACACACTGATGGAGAGGCAATCCGGTGACGTCATAATCTCTGTGCAAGACAGTCATGCATGGAAATGCGCTCTCTCTCTCTCTCTCTCTCTCTCTCTCTCTCTCTCACACACACACACACACACACACACACAAACACAAAACTACCCAAACAGACACACACCCACACATTGAATCTGGGACGCTAGTCATTCATCAGCTTGTACAGTCTCACAACACTTTCCCAGGGTTTTTTCACAGTAGCAAATTTTTAGCATTATATGCAATAAAAAAATTGTTATTTTAAGACACTGTGACAACAGGGTAAACAAATAAATTCCTTAACACCACAGCCACAAATGGTTGTTTTTTCAATACACATCTTGGCTTGTGTTGGAACACTGGTTTGTGTGGGTCCCACTGGACTTCCTCAATCTTCTTCAACAGCTCCTGATGCTAAACAGACGTCCCAGTGGAACAAGCAATGGAACTAGAACAAGCCTAAACCTCCAAAAATACATGTCCTGAATGTTCAATTCGAATTTTATTTTCTGAAATATCAGGATGCTCAAATTACAGCAGGTGGTCTGCGTGCTTGTAGAAAGTCTTGTACATGTACAGGAAGACAACAGCAGGATGTTATAATGTGTTCTGCCTACCATTTTTTCCTGCTTTAATGGTTAGTTCACTCAAAACTGACAATTCTGTCATCATTTATTCACATTATTTATAGCAGTTTCTGCAGCTTCTTCCATTTTTTGAATGATTCATTCTTTTAAGCATAGAAAAATACAATTACAACATTCATTATGCGTGTCTAGATCAGCAGGACATCATGTCCACATCTTTGTACATGCAGACCACCTGCTGGCATCCATGCTGATATTTCAAGAGAACGATTGAAAAATGTTGTTTCATATTGCTTCATCCACAGACCTACCTCAGGACAGACATTCAACACACAACAAACAATACTGTCATAAGTGAAAATAAAGAACAATCACTGAAATTTGTTTTTAACTGTGGGGATTTAGTGCACAAAATCTGCCTGGAGCACAAGTGATAACTCTTGAAAACTGTTTGTAATTGCTTTTATCTAGCTGTAACAGATGTTCAAGAATCTGGACCGTCCTGTGGATTATTTTCTAATGTTAAAATCTGTTCACCTCAGCTGGCACACTCTTCTTTGTGGTAAATGGATACAGAGAGAGAGAGAGAGAGAGAGAGAGAGAGAGAGAGAGAGAGAGAGAATATTAATGTTATACACAAAACATTACATATTTAATGTACTACAACTGAATTGCATTACAGTACAAGCAAATATTGTCCTGGTTAGTCCCATTAGCCTCTGCTGGTAGATATCATAACTACACCATTCTATCACCAAAAAGTATATTTCTCCATTGATAGCCATTCAAAAGTAACACTGTTTTCTGATCAAATAAATTTTATTTGAGAACTTACTGGATATTTACTGGAAATTGAGACTTCTTTTCTGAATTACCCTGGAAAAATGTACTGTTTCTGTATCTATTTGAGTTTCACAGTCCAAAAAAAAAAAAAAAAAAAAAAACCTGTTCTTGATTAGCAGTTTTTTGGACCTCATTTACTAGACTGTTACAGCACTGAAAATAAGTGTGAGAAACCCAATTTTACCCTCACAAGGAACAAAAAAGACAAGAAATAGGATAGAGGAAATACAAATAGCAATAAATATCCTGAAAAATAAATATACTAAAATGTATTTGAAATACATTAATGTCATGCTAAGTATACATTTACAATTACAAATACATTTACATATTTATGTGCTTAATAAAAATACCCTGCAATTGTAATTTTAGTATATTAAACTGGTATACTTAAATTCTGCTAAACTGCAACAACTGCTTTTGTACTTCATGCACTTTAATTGTGCAGAAGTAGTGCTGAAGTCCAACTAAAGATATACAGAAGTAGGCTATATTTGATTCCACTAAAGTGGAACTATTGCAAGTATACTTCAGGTACACTTTAAATATCTTGCATTTAAAGACCGATATTATTCAAAGATAATGCAATCCTCATTAATAGTGACATTAAAAGTTAATTGAACTTACGCCAATAAAGAACCTTTATTTATAAATGCGGATTTCAAATTGTATACCTCTGTGGTCATGCAGAGTAATTGGCATTGCCTGGCATGAATGAGAACATATAGCTTTCTCCAGGTATTATGGACCTCTTTGGCTCTCCCTCATCTTTGCCTTCAGTGTTCTTCCTTCACTCTTGTTCCACATAAACTGAAGAGTGAATCTGTCTAAGTGGCTGCAGAGTGTATTGTGCGCAGTGGCTCATTCATTCCCTCACCATATTTGCCGTAATCTATTTATCGCCAGTGCAGAGTCACGACACGCTGTCTAGAGAGTCTACATTAGGAGTGAGAGTTGAGGCATGAAGAGATTTACATGTTAAATGTCACTTCCTTGGTAAACGTTTTTATGGGAATGTGTATGCAGCACACTGTGTGTCATTAGTTCTCTGCCATGACGGATGATATTCTCTCTAGATTTTATTCTGTTTTCCCTCCAACTGCAGAGTGAATGCACAACATGCCCAATAATATGTGGACAACCTTCAGCTACCAGCATCCGCATAAAATCAAACAAACCTTCAGGTTAAATTTTCAGCTATTTGCTGAATTATGAATGCGTTCTGAAAATAATAGATCTCTGACTCCGCCCACATGCTCATTAGATTCAAATTTCTCACCTTCAAGCAAATTTTTGGCTTGTAAACTTGCTTATTTTTCCAGTAATTACAGCTTTTATGCCCCAGTAAAAGAGTTTTTTATGACTTTGCTGTTTTGGCCATTACAATTGTTTAGTCCTCTGAGGAACCATCTTGGGGTTACTATGGTTCTTGGCTAAGTTTTACAATCGAAGGTAATAGCTTTTTAAAATCTAATCTCACACTTGAATATTCATCATGTGCATACGCATTTGCAGGTGTAAAAAAGTTGAGTAATTCAGCTGAGACAGAGGAAGCAAAATCTCTCACGTAGCACAGAATCACAACAAGGTTTCTGAGTGACAGGTTTGAAATGGAAATGAGTTTGGATCAATGTTTAACTTAAATGCCTCTTTCTGACAGTACTGACTTTTAAACAGCTGCAATATCAATGTCTTAAACTGGTGAGGAAGTGTCAGCAAGTGTGAATAATACATCACACACACAAAGAGACAGACTTAAAAAATTAGATTGGATAATTTTTGATCCCAATCTGCCATGTGTCACTCAAGATAGGCAAAGCTCCCTGTGAAACCTCTAAGGTCATTTAAAATTCATCAATCTCTGAGTTTTGGCATTGGAATATGCTTTCATTCACTCATTATACAGTAAAATGTTAAAGATATCTATAGCTCACTTCTAATCATCGAAAGATTCAGTGGTGCCAAATATCCCCCTAAAACTCCACAACTCACAATGCAAATACTATATTGTATTATACATATTTGTACATGGATGAACAAGTTAAAAACAACAACATAGATATCATAAACAAATAATGCGTTCCGTCAGAACAGACCCTAAGTCTACCTTAAAAGATAAGTGAAAGTTCAATGATGTTCAGTTAAAAACATTGACTTCAAAAGTCAAAAGCATAATGCTTTGAAATAAAAAACAAATAATGTTATTATTATAAACAATTAATTAAATTAATAGTATAATGTTTATACATTATTATAGAATGCAATATAAAATTGTGTTTTACATATTATTTTAATTATATAATTAATAACATAAAACTTGAGAACTTTCAAGATCTTCTCCCACACAAATATTTTGAACTTCCCATAATTGTCTTCTTCTAAAAGTCCCATTAAGAGTCATAATTTATGAGTAACAAACTCTTGAGCATTACACTGACACCCATTAATTTCCATTCAAAAATGACATTGCCGATTTCTTTCGACTTCCAAAAAGTGCTTGCCAAAGCCAGAAAGTACATCTGAGGCAGTCAAGAAATAACAATATCACACATAATTAGATATGGGATATAAAGGCTCTTTGTTAGATGATTCTGTAAATGATTATTAAGACATAGCATGACATGCATACCACTTTGAAGGCATGTAATGATAGGAATAAACAAACTTTGTTTGCATTAAACATTATGATGGGCTGGGTGATTGAAAGCCTTTTTATGTCTGTTGAGTAAATAAAAGTATACTGCGTGCTAAACTTCTTTCTAGATGTTTACTGTTGTTGGTTAAGGAAATAGTTTCCAATCCTCAAGCAGCACTCTTGTTTTTATGTAAATTAACATAATGCCAATCATTCTGTGTCTTGCAGTCGCACCAAAATAAGAACCAATGGGGGGAAATAAATGAAGTTATGCAAAAAGGCAGCTTTTAACCCTGTTCTTTATTAGTACAGACATTTGCCTGACATTTAAAGTCTCAGAAAATGTGAGAATTCAGTGCAGTAATTAAAAATGAATTGATTTTCAATGGAACTGTCTGAAAAGTACGGAGCCCCTTAAAGGACATGGTGGTGGGAAAAAATCGGGGTGGGAGAAAAACATTTTTTTCAAATATTTTGCGTTCTCTCACAAAACTTTTGCATTCCCTTGAGAAACTTTGCGTTCCCTCGCAAAACTTTTGGTCTTTTTAAATCACCGTCTTTGTCCATTAGCCTACCTACCTTCTATGGAAGCAATATTATTAATAAGGTTATTATTAGTAATGTTATTAGTATTGACAGTAATTATTGACAGCCCTCCAATGTCACTGTTTTAAAAGATTAAGCCACATTAAGCGTTTTAGAATGTCCCAAAACCTTGCCTTAAACTAGCACTGACTGTATTTCTTTATACTTTAGTCCAAGTTCAAAATAAAACTCTATGAACCGCTGCATTGTGAACGTACGGAGCTGTATGAACCACAAGCAGGAAATGTCTGTCCGAACTCAACTGGTTTTGCAAGGGAACGCAAACATCTTTGCGAGAGAACGCAAAAGTTTTGCAGGGAACGCAAACATCTTTGCAAGAGAACGCAAAAGTTTTGCGAGGGAACGCAAAAATCTTTGCGAGGGAATGCAAAGTTTTGCGAGGGAACGCAAAGTTTCTCGAGGTAACGCAAAAGCTTTGCGAGAGAACGCAAAATAGTTGAAAAATATTTTTTTCTCCCACCCCAATTTTTTCCACCACCATGTCCTATAAAGGGCTCCGTAGAAAAGCATCAGTTGGAACTGTACACTTTTATTCAGCAAGGACACATTTATTAAAAGTGACAGCAAATATATTTATAATGTTGAAAAGATTTACAATTGCTGTCCTTTTGAACTTTTTGTTCATCAAAAAATCTCCAAAAAAATATCACATTTTATGCAAATATATTAAGGAGCACAATTTTCAACACTGATAAGAAGAAATGTTTCCTGAGCACAAAATCAGTATATTATTTCTGAAGGATCATGTGACACTGAAGACTGGAGTAATGCCTTCTGAAAATTCAGCTTTGCATCACAGAAATAAATTATATTTTAGAATATATTAAAAAAGAAAACAGTTTTAAATTGTAATATATAGAGAGAAAGAGAGCTGCTTAGGATTTCCATGTGGGTTTCCAGGGCTTTCGTATCTGTGTGCAAGCAGATGGCATTCTGCATTTGGCAGCGGTCATTGAGCACGGTATCTGACGTTTAAAAGAACTGGAAGTTCGTTGGTTATTTGTCAAAGTAAAACAGGTGTGAAGAGCTAAGCAGTGACCCAAAGTAAAGTCAATACAATGCTTGCATTTATCATTGGAAGGCCAGATAATGGCTACTGACGTGACTGTGTAAGACTGCTACTCAGCCTGCTTTGGAGAAGGTAATGCTAAGTTCAGGTAAGGTACTAAATCCAATTTTATTGAACTGAGCACATGTAATTATGTAAGCGAGGAGGTCAGCCGATTGTTTTTTTTTGTTTTTTTGATTTTTTTTGTTTTTTGTTTATAAATGCTGAAGAGCCTGAAAAGGTAGCTTTTGTCACCGTTATCTCTAGCAGTCAATGTTAATGAAGTCTTTCACAGGTACTTGGGTCCAAAGTATCAGGGCTTTTTTGAAACAATGTGTAGATTATTTGAGCAAATAATATTAGAGGAATTAAAGCAATCTTGTTGAGATAAGAATTGCTAAGCAACAATTTCCTTGACGTGACATTGTCTTTCACAGAAACATAATAGTCAAGAGAGCAGGAGTGTGTAAAAAGATCTCAGAATTGAGAACTCTTCCTCTCCACAAAACAGCTACATGGAAGAGTGGATGCTATATACAAAAGTGAAGAGCCGTCACTGATAAGCTTTTTATGGAAATACTCGAAGAGAGGTTAAAATTTACATTTGATTGCATAAGTTGATAGGAGAGACTCTATCAGCACTATTGTGCACTAGAAAGAAGGTTTGACCTTTACAGAGTATTTGTCTGTTGGGAAAACAGTGCTTGGGTGTTTAACAGATGGTGTACTTTTCTAGTTTTCCATTAGATTGAACTGAGGAAGTAAGTACATGCTGATGTAACTGCATATGAGATCAGTCTGCACTGCAGTTTTCGTGTTTTTTTACTTCTGCTTCTTGAAGCTAGAATCAAAGAGTGTGCAGTTGTTTTCATACATTCAAAGGACACCAAATTTCAAATTTATATTCATCACAGCTATTTGATTGGATATTGTCAGACTGATGACGGGATACTCATGTTTGTACTGAGCAAAAGAACAATGGCTGTAAACCACAACATAACAGAAATAACAAAAATGAATCACCTGAAAATTCAGAAAACAGTCACATGACAGCATTAAAAACAAAAGCAGAAATGCAAAAAGCTATATAAATGAGCTCAAAATAACCATTAGTGGCAGTGATACACAGAACTGGTTGGGTACCAACTGAAAATTAAAAACAGATTTTTATTTAGCGTAATCACTTACATATTTACAAGAGGCAAGATCCTCTGGTCAAGGCTAATGGTGCTATTAGTGGCTCACAATGGTATGTCGTTCACATGATTTTTAAAGGGAATACATAAATGGCAAGAAAAAGAAGACCAAAACCAGTTCACACTGCTCACCAGCTTACACTGTAGCCATATTCATAACGTCCCTGTGCAGCTATTTCCAGTCATGCAAGTACAACTCTTATCTGCCTAAAGGGGACCAACAAGACAAACAATGTATGTCAAAATTGCATTAATCTGTCAGTAAAACAAATACCTTAACAAACCTTAAACTAATCCCTAAGTCTAACTCTATAGTGAGAACATGTTGTTAAATAATATTACTATTACGCATGTAATATTACTCATTACCTAGTAATATTACTCATGTAAAATTACACTCTAATAAGGACACTGTAAAATAAAGTGTAATTTACAAGGGACGCAACAGCAAAAGTATTAAAGTTAGGGTAGTTGATTTCGGAGAGGCTAGCAATAGCAAGCTAGCTCTTGAAAGCATAAGATCCCACCCTCCTTGCAAATCATTCTTCAAAGCCACGTCTCCTCCAAAACATATGAACACGCACAGGCAAACCAGAGGATAACCAGCAACATAATGAGAGATGGTGTTGGTGAATGCAATGCTGTAAGAATATCTCATGTCTCATTCACTGGTGAGAAAACATTACAGTACAAAGTGCATAATATTACAATAATAACGCCTTCCATTCTCGCTTGGTCTGCAATCAATTGCACTGATGACGTATCATGTCTGTGCGAACATGGTGCGCAGAGATATGCAAATACATATGTAAACAGGCAGGTAGGACAGCCTATCATAGCTCATGGACTGAGGGATATGATTGGGCAAACATTTTATGGTTCTACACCATCTACAGATGAGATACAATCTATGCATACAAGTCTTAATGTATTATGCAGTGTTGCTTCTCAAGGCAATGTATCTTGTTCCAAGAACTCACTAAATACTCGTAAGAAGTCATTTTTTGCAGCGTGTGCATGTACGTTGTCTTAACTAAGGCAGGACCTCCATTTTAAACATTGCAATGACTCTATCAATAAGACAACTGGCTAGTCGGGACTATTGCTGCCATATTGAGCAATGTAATTTTTCATATTCATTGATGCATGAGTGGATCATCTCCATAGTCAACAGTCTCTGATTAAACAGACCACTTAAGTATTACAGAAAACATCCTTAACAGGCCATAACAGAGATTATGTTCAGAGATCATGCTGTGGAGGTCTCAGCAAAATGGTTGTGCACACAAGACACTTAATCAAACAAATTCCAGAGTCCTTGGTTAGTGGCAGGCACGTACACACATAGGTCGTGCTCAGTGCTCAGATCACTCCTTTTTCCAAAGGCTGCCCGCATGTGAAGTTATTTTCATAAATCATGGGCTGCTCGGGATGCACCGCTGTTCACGTCAGTGTTTAATCAGGCAAGTAATGCTGTTCCAGTTTGGAATTTGACAGCCCCCAAGGGCAACTTTTGACACCTGTCAACATTTACAATGAACAATTATTGCATCACAATTAGCATTCAATATTCAAGCACCATTTGTGACGACTGGATTCCAGACTCATGAATCACTGTGTTGCAATTAATGGTATTAGACAATCAAACAACTTCTTTATGCTGTAGCATAATGACTAGAGACAAAATGGGAGGCCTTGGGAAATCTCTCCACCATCATGATTATGTTGTTTTGATGGAGACACCTCAGTGACAAAATCCATCAAGATGTAAGACCAAGGAAAAAATGACAGCAAAAGTAATTAGCCATCATGAGGTGCAGAGACCCAGCAACACAATACGAGCACCTTGTTGGGACAAAGAGGCAGCCCGGAGAGCCAGGTTGCTGCTGTTGTGCCCTCTTGATTGTAGTCTCAAGGCCTCATCTAATGGGTGAAACCAGTTTAGACCTCAGGATAACTGGCTATGCTTTCTTCTCCATCTACTTTATCAGTCTGGAAAATTGAACTGCATGGGTGGGTGGGTGGGGTGGGGGGGGGGGGGGGGGGGGGGGGGGGGGGGTGTAAAAGGCTAGAGGTAAAAGGCTCACCAGCATGGTAAAAGTCACACGGTATTGATACAAATACTTCAGCTAAAATAATGTTTTTTAAATAATGTCTAAGTTAATACTTGTTCAAAACAATCACTTTAGCAAAGTTTGTACTATTTTCTGCTTCTTTTGAGAAATAAAATAATTAATTTCTGTTCAATAAATATACTGTCATTAAAATATGTTAATATAAAAAATATATTTTAAAATACAGAAACAAAATCATTTTAATAAGTAAAGATTCTGAAAGTATTGAAGGAGATCCAATAATAATTGAATATATATTTACATTAGTAACAACAAATGATATTTTATTATATGATATGAATCAATTAAGCACAGAATCAACTTTGCACTGCTGCGTGCAATCGCGTCAAAGATCAGATAAATATACACATGCATCTTGAAAAGAGTATGTTTTGGAAAGTGCTACGCCACGTTTTTGTGCCATCTAGTGGTTTAGATGAAAATAATATCAAAGGTGCCTTTTACCCCAGGGCGCCTTTAGCCCCGTTGTACCCTATGCACACTGCCATACAAACTTTTGGGATCAATCTTTTTTTTCTTTTTTTTTTTGAAAGAAATTAACACTTCTATCCAGGAAGGATGTGTTAAATTGTTAAAAATATAAAGGCTTATATTTTTAGAAAATATTTATATTTTGAATAAAATTTGCATTTGTATGATCCAAATAAATAAATAACTAAATAAACAATTTTTTTAAAAACACTTTTTTTTTTTAATTTACTTTTTTTTTTCAATGTTTTTAAACATTTTTTTATTTTTAGAGGGGTCATCGGATGCCCATTTTCCACAGTTTGATATGATTCTTTAGGTTCTTAATGAAAAGTCTATAACTTACTTTCGTTAAAATTTCTCAATGGTAGTGTAAAACAACACCCTTTTTACCCTGTCAAAAACAGCTCTGTTTACAGCAAGCCACTTTGTTGCATTTCCCTTTAAATGCAAATGAGGCCCTCTCTTCCGAGCCGCTCTCTGAGAGGCTGTAAACTTCAGCCGCATTCATCATGAAACTTGCTAACTAGCAAATTATTAGGAAAGACGATTTGCAAAGATTCATAAAAGAAAACCTTATATTCACTTCTTCTAGAGGTAAAGCTGGATCACGAATGATTTGCACGAAGATAGACGAATTTAGGTAGATCAGGGGGCGCATTCCCTTTAAAAACAAATGTAATCCACTGCGTCTTCAGCAGCTCAGATGTCGGGAGTAAATGATGACTGCTATGTTCATTATTACATCCAACAACAAAACACCTCAATCGCTTAGGAGGCATTCTTGTCTACAACCGCTCTGGTGTCGAAACAATGGCAGACTGATGACAGCTCACTCAGGGTGGAGCTGTGATAAAACCAAAGACTGATGCCCACTGTCAATCAACAATCGTGGGAGGGGCCTGTCAAGAACTATGTCATTCTGCCAAGAATCTGAGATCGGCTTGATATGAAAAAGGGGTTTGGATTTATCGAGATTTTAAAAAAAGCACTGGGTGGATTTTTATCATTATAGGGTGGTCGTGTACACACACTGCCAACACAGATAACTGTGTGTAATGTATCTATAGTGTATCTAGATAATTGCACAAAAACATTGCATTTATTTCCATGTACTGCCTTTAATATATATATATATATATATATTTTTTTTTTTTTATTATTATTTTTTTTTTTATTTATTTATTTATTTATTTTTAACATACACAATTTTTTTTTTTTTTTTTACTGCAGTGTGCATTACCACAACACTTAATATGTACAGTGCTCCACTAATATTGGCACCCTTGGTAAATATGAGCAAAGGCGGCTGTGGAAATAAATCTGCATTGTTTATCCTTTTGATCTTTCATTCAAAAAAATTCACAAAATTCTAACCTATCATTGAAGTTAAACAATTAAAAGTGGGGGGGGGGGGGGGGGGGGGGGGATCTCATGATGAAATAAATGCTTTCTCTAGTTCATGTTGGCGACAATTATTGGCACCCAATTATTACAACGTCCTTTTCCCAAGATAACAGCTCCTGTTTTCTCCTATAATGCCTGATGAGTTTGGAGAACACCTGATAAGAGATCAGAGACCATTCCTTCATACAGAATCTCTCTAGATCCTTCAGAATACCAGCTCCATGTTGGTGCTTCTTCTCTTCAGTACACCCCACTCATTTTCTATACAGTTCAGGTCAGAGGATGGCAGAAGATTAATTTTGTGCTCAGTTACCCATTTTTGTGTTGATTTTGATGTTTGTTTTGGATTATTGTCCTGATGGAAGATCCAACCACAGCCCATTATAAGATTTCTAACAGAGGCAGTCAGGTTTAGATTTTTTACCTGTTGATATTTGATAGAATCCATGATGCCATGTGTCTAAACAAGATAACCAGGACCTCTGGCAGAAAAACAGGCCCACAACATTAAAGATCCAGTAGTATATTTACCCGTGGGCATGGGGTACTTTGCTTGTTCTGCACATCAGAACTATATTCTTTGGTTTTGTGATGGATGATTAAGGAAATTTGGCCTTTGTGTTCCTCATATTTATAATCCTGTGGAACAGGAAGTCATGGATGGACAATTTCATGCTCCTAGTCACCCTGGTCTGCTAAAAAAATGTAAATATGAATGGGAATATACTTCAGAGATATTTTACTTATAAGAATTTCTAGGGGTGCCAGTAATTGTGGCCAACATGTATTGGAGGGAAAAAAAATTCATCATGAGATTTTCTCCCAAATTTCAATCGTTTTATTTCAATGAAAGGTTAGAATTTTTGCAAATTTTTTGAGTGAAAGATAAAAAAAAAATCAACAATGCCAATTTATTTTCACAGCCGCCTTTGCTCATATTTACCAAGGGTGCCAATATTAGTGGAGGGCACTGTATGTGTGTGCATGTATATATTTTTATTTTATTTTATATTTTTATTTATTTATTTTCTTTTCTAATGAATATTCTAGGTTCAGTATAAGTTAAGCACTATTGAAATAAAATTAATTTCCTAAACCCCAAACCACAAAAATTAATTTCCTGTTATCACTCATTTTCTTTAAAATAAAGAAAGAGAGAAAGAAAGAAAGAAATAAAAAGAAAGAAAGAAAGAAAGAAAGTTTAAAATCAAGCGGCTTCTTCATAACCTCAGCATAAATATCTGAGGAAATATCTTAGCCTATGGGAGGTTATGGAATATTGTGTTGGGCAATGGGGGGCCTTGAAGTCAAAAAGGCTAAGAACCACTGGTCTAAGGGGACACACATTTCATGTACTCATATTGCCTTTCTGGTAGCTGTTGATGTTGGAGAGTATAGGCTTAATGAAACACCTTGAAAATTTGTGGTGTAACTTAATTTATGAGATATACACAATAGAAGATCTTTATCTAATTATCATAAAATCCATACTAGGGCCATTACCAGCTTAACTGCATCTAATTCAGAGCTGAACAGACATACTGTACACACTGCATTTACTATTTTAGGAGTATTTGGTTGTCATAGCTTAAACAGTTGTTAATCTTGCAAGACCAAAATTAATCGTTAGTAGTAGTCACAGTGCTACACATCCATATATACCAAGAACAAGCAGTATCTGCCTCGGAGGGTGATTTCCTTAAACTGGGACACTCAAACTTTTTCAAAATCCCATCTAATATTTGCTTCTACTGTTAAATATTGCATATATTAGAATCAAAACTCATCCTTTTGTCTTCTACAAGTTATGCACATCATTCATCACTTAAACACCCACTTCACTGAAGAATCTACTTTGCATATTTGACGGTACTATTGCTCTTCCTCAGTAAACCTGCATTGTCTTGTAATGACCCAGTGTAACTTGAAAGCACCCTTTCTCATGTTTTTTTAATATCCCTTTCTTTGTACCATCTAAAAGGATCAAGCAATTTGCTCACCTGGTGTCTCCTTGAGAACAAACTCATTGCGACAGCACTTTCAAAACATCTTTGTCTTTTCAAAAACGCCTTTCTCTGTGAAAGATCAAGCAAAGATTTTCCTCACCTGCTGTCTCCTTGATAGTCATTGCAAGCGATTGATTCCAGCAACACTTTCAAAACATATGATAAATAACTGAAGGAATTTAAAAGATAGGAGTGTGAGGTTTTCCCAATCTCACACCTAGCATCTTGCATGCAATATCTGGTTGTACACAATTCCCAGAGTAACACCGTAAAAAATAACCATAATGTCAGCAACCAGCATTGTTATCATAAACTAACAGATGGAATGGCATCAAATTGTTTATCTTCTTCGCAAAGGTCTATTTTCTATCTGGAACAAGGGCACATTATTTTCTCTCGGCTTAAGGGAAGTATAAAGGCAGACAATACAGACAGAACACATTGAAGCACAGAGTACTTAATCTGACACACTCACACTCAGGAGGCCAGAACAAGATCCAATGCAACACGATTTGTGTCACAGAACACAAAGCAGACACTTAGAGACAGCGGCGAGTTAACTTACAGACAAATACAAGTGTAGTTACTAACTGCAGTGTGTATTTCCCTGCACTGACTATATTGTTATCACCTGATCTACAAAAGGAATTATGCAAAACAGGCCGAAAATATGGCCAAAAATCTAAGAGAAACACAATTTGCACTACCCAAATTTGGATTATGCATCCCACGAGTTAGATTTATAGCAACCAGCCAAATGTTTGACAGTCTTACAGCCTAAAAAGTAGACATGCACTAATATTAAAATTCTGGCCAATACTGACCAGATGGCTATTTTTAGTGATGCACCAAAATGTTTGGCAACCAAAAATTTTCAGATGAAGCGTAAATCTTCAGTTTCAACCAAAATCATTGACATAATTTCTCAGATGACACATTTTGACTGTCATTGTCTATTATGTGCACACAATGTGGATAAGCTACAACCAATGTTCCCTCTAATTTTTTTTCTTGCTGAGCAAAACCTTTCTCTATTGGGCGGACATTTCGGGCACCTGAGTTAAACATTCTTTACCCTGTACAGCGCACACACAAGAAAGTGTATAACTTTTAACTTTTCATGTGCTATTTATATTTGATTTGACCCTTGATGTAACTAAATGATATACATTTTAGGTTACCTGAGAAAACATTTCTACTAGGGATGCACGATATTGGATTTTTGCCGAAATCTGATATGCTGATACTTTTCAACTAATTTTGGCCGATAACGATACCGATATATTTGCTTTTGTTTGGAAGCAACACCAAGTCTGTAAAAATTCTGAAAATCTTTTAGAGCTTATGATTTGTTTAAAAAATAAAACATATTACACATTAATGAATAAATCACTGTATATAAAATTATTAAATTTACAAGTGTTATGTTTGTGATTTTTTTTAATGTAAGCTATAGCTTCTGACCTTTAAATCAAAACATACTCATTATTTTGTGACATGAATTACTGTTTTATTTAATCAGAAACACAGTCTAAATGTTATTTGTGTAGGCTATTTTACTTTTAATTTAATGAGAAGTAGGCCAACAGCGCCCCCTACAGATTAAAACTCCTTACAGAACAGGCGTTAGGACCCGTTGGAGGCTGCCGCTGCTATACCACTGCATGTGCTGTTACTGTTTACTCTATCACACACCAAAGGCATCATTCTGTGCATGCTTTCACAGATTAAATGCAGCTATACAAAAGAGTGAATCTAATCATCATTCAGACAAAACTTTGCTTCAAGAATGAGCCACATTGCTGACGTGATCTAATCACTAGCACACCTTGAGCACATTTATTCCTCTTATTGGCAAGAAATATCGGCATAATTTTTCATATCGGGCCGATACCGATATTTACATTTAAAGCCATTATCGGCTGATTCCGATATCAGTCCAATAAAATCATGCATCCCTAATTTCTACAGTATAATAAACTGCCATTAAAAAGTTTGGGATCAGTCAAGTTTTTTAAAGAGGTTTTTCTTATGCTCATCAAGGTTATATATATATATATATATATATATATATATATATATATATATATATATATATATATATATATATATATAAATACTGAATATTATTTCACAAAATTATATTGTGAAATATTATTGTAATTTAAAATAAACGTTTTCTATTTTAATATACTTTAAAATATAATTAATTCCTGTGAAGCAAAGCTGAATTTTCAGCATCATTACTCCTGTCTTCAGTGTCACATGATCCTTCAGAAATCATTCTAATATGCCGATTTTAATCAATGTTGGAAACAGTTGTACTGCTTAATATTTTTTTTGGAACCTGTGATATTTTTGATAAATAAAAAGTTAAAAAGAACTAGGGCTGCAACTAACGATTATTTTGATAATCGATTAGTTGGCCGATTATTTTTCGATTAATCGATTAATCCGATTTTTAAAAAAACGCTAAATTTTCTTCGTTTATTTTATTGACAAAAACACTTCCACATTCTGCCCAATGTCCTTCAAACAAACGTGCCAACTGAATGCTATGAAAACATACAGTGCTTAATTTATTAGACCACCTGTCATAATAAAGAGAAAACACAAATATTTTAGGAATCTGTCAAAGAATTGTTTAAATCTAAAAATGTTATTGTCATTTATTGGGCAAATAACAAACTGAAACAACTACATTTTTTTTCACATAAAAAATAGCCTCCTGCCTTTCATAACAGCATGCATTCTTGCTGGCATTGTTTTTTTGTTTTTTTTTTGGTTAAATAAAAATGTTTATTTTGGTTTAGGCATTTAGATAAAAAATGTTTTAGTCCATCTTTAATAATTATTTTTATGTTTCAGGCAATAATTGATAAATGTCTGGACTAAAATTAGGTTTTGTCTAAATAAATATGCATAGTATTATTTTTATATAACAAAATAAATAAGGAATCATTTGGATTAAAGCATCACAATATTATAATATACAGAAAGAAAAATATACAAAAAAAATTGCTGTAGATTACATTTAACAGTATTGTTAATGTAATTGATAGGATTCTTAAAAGATTAACCGAAGTGAGCATTAAATGACAGCAAAAGTAAATTTTAATATTAAAAAAAAAAAAAAATGCAGGAAATGAGCATGCACTACTAATGTCATAATGTACAGTAACACAAGTTGTGAGTCTGGCATGCATCACCATAGAGAAGTCTGTCATTTATCTAAAAAGTTGAGCTATTACATTTTATTAAAAATTCAATGCTCAATAAATAAATAAATAAATACAAAATAAAAACATGCATGGACAAATTGTTCACAATCAGAACACTGTTATGCATTTAAAAACAGAACTATGATTCTTTTAGAAAACACAGGATGGTTTTCCATTTCATGTCCACTTTATATCTAATTTAAAAATGTAATATCAGCCAATAACCAATAATGGTACAGGACTACTATCATGTTTCCCTCCTTACAAAAAGTCCCATAGAATACCACGTCTGTAGCACTCTTATACTTGACAGAAATATATGGGATGTAATCTTCCAATAAACCCCAGGTCCCCTCCAGCCTAGCAGCACCCCAGCCCCACATAGCCGCCAGCAGATAATTCTTAGAGTGCAGGTGAATTCATCTTGTCAGAAGATGATGGACAGATGGGGGTGACCAGGCTGGCACCATTAATTTTGCAATTTGTAACGTCGCACTAGCGTTCCTGTCTCACATCTCCACCATGCTGGCTGGTTAATTTACACAGGCCAGACCAGAACGAGAGGAGAGGGGGGAAAAAAGACAGAGAAAGACGCAAAGACACAGACATGCTCATTCATCTCATACACGCCTGCTGGACGGGCGAATTAAACCCTTAGAGCAAAACAGGACATGACATGTCCAGGTCATCTTGGTGAGACGCCCAGTCGTGGTGATGTACTACGACTGAGGACAGAGTCATCAGCAATCTTTTTCATCCACTCACTTCATCATGACTTTCTGGCACTCGCTTCTGGTTAGCATGCTATGCTATGGAATAGCAGAGCCGTGCGCTACACACTGCTTCATAGATTTATTGGGTGATGGAAGGAGAGTGGATCTTTTGACAGTTTTACGACAAGACCTGCCAGTGCACTTGACCTGATGGATCCGCTAGCCTTGAACAACTCGGATATGTTTTTGTGGGTTTGGACGCAACATTGACACAAGCTAGTGCTAGTCAGTCTGTTTACTCGGGACTGATAAAAACCCCTGGCAATAATCCCACTTGAACAATACTCCCGCTAAAATGTATACAGAATACATTATTAAAATACAAAATACATGAAGGTAGTATAAATATAGAAGCAAATCGAATCTTATTTGCTTTATTTACCTCATAAAACTGCTTTTGAGAGGTCTACTTTCTCTGCCAGAACACACCATGCTAACAGGGAATTCTCAGAACTTTGGCTAATGTTCTGGCAATGTTCTCTTGAAGGTATGAACAAACATTCTTCTGGGAATGTTAATAGAATGTTCAAAGTTCTTCAAAGTTATCTGTTCTTTAACTCTTTCTCCAACATTGACAGAATTTTCTGTCATTTATGAGACAACGCTTCCCCTCCATTGACAGGACTTTCACTGTTATACTGTAGAGGTGCTATTACACTTTTTCTTTAAGAGTACAGAATCTCCGGATCAAAACACAGGCAAAGAAGAAGGAGAAACAAGCAATAGCATGTAAGCAGATGCATATGTAAAATTATTGCGATCATAAAGCATTAAACAGCATGTTTTGTTGTTGTTGTTACTGTTGTTTAAAACCAAAGGCTCTGTTTTTTCTTTTGCCATATTACTTGTTTAAATATCAATACAACAAAATATTTTGGTGGCTAATAAAGTTTTGTGAAAATGATCAAAAATGCTGGCGATGGCTGGCAACTTTTGATAAAAACGCAGGCAGGGAAAGAGTTAATAATGTTCACTAACGATAGCACAGAAACATTATTTATACCTCATTCGTGGAACATTTTTCTAAAGCATTTCAGTAGGACATTCTAACATTTTTAGTTAGAACAAATGTTCAGAACATTTCCATAATGTTTGCAAAATGATAAAATGTAATGTTCCCTTAATGTTTGCATAACCAAGAAAAACCTTTTAAACATTTAGCGATCATTCAGGAATAATGTTTTTATAATTTAATGGGAATGCTATCTAACGTTCTTAAAATATAATTTTGTTATCTTGGCATCTGCCACCCTGACTACTTTAAGAAGCACATCTTGATGTTTATATACTTAAAAAAAAAGATAAATTTCAAGATATATTTAGCCAGCAAGAAAAGATTCTGGTTAGCATACTATGTTACAGAATAACAGAGTTGTGCGCTACATGCTGCTTTGTAGATTTATTAGGTGAGGGGATCTTTTGGCAGTTTTACGACTAAACCTGCCAGCACACTCTACCTGATGGATCCGCTGCATTTTTGTGGGCCTGGACATTTTGAGCACACAGGCTAGCGCAGTCAGTCTGTTTACTCAGAATTGATAATAATCCCTGGCAAAAGCAGAGATAATTACATACGCCGGTCTGGAAATGATCTCGAGGGGTCTCCGGTGCTAGCGTTGCCATACTAATTCACTCAATAATCAATCAAGGGCTTTGGCTCTGACGTTTTACTGACTCATCGCCACCTCCTTTGCTACCCCTTGTAGTCTCCTGCCCCTGAAATATTTTTTTTAACCCCCACTTGCTTCCTCCGTGCCAGACCGGTCTCTGTGGTATTATGTGAGCAGATGTGCGGAGTGTTTTTGGCTGAGAGATAGACAGCTTTCACATCTATCATTCTCCCACAGCCTCCCATGCATGGGTTAGGACCACCACCACAACAGGATTAATTCACATTTTGCACTTAAACCCTCACAAAAGGCTATCATTCACTCTTTCTCCTTCCTTCACTCAGTCTAGTTCCTTTGTAGTCCATTCCGGCTTTCCTTGTTTATCAGTGGACACTTGAGATGATCACATTTAATATGACATCTGAGATGTCACAGAAGGCACTTTCATAGAAGTCACTAGAGAACAGTAGCACTTCCGTTCCTCTTCAGGAACTCGAGCTGCGTCAAAACGCTTTGGGAACGCCTTCAGCGTGACCACGCTCTGAATCACATGTGTAATCAGTCCAATGGATGGGCGAGACGTCACAGGCGGGGTGATGTAGCAACCAGGAAGCATGAAAGCACGTGCGGTGAAACCGGCATCAGCTTTCTGTCATTCAGCAAGCGCTCTGTGTGTGTCAGTCTTATTTGGTGTTGTCTGTCCATTATCACTCTTTATTTTAAACCTTACGGGTGTAGACAAACATATGGCGAGAGCGGGCAGTATCTCAGGCTGTGTTCTTCCTTGCCTGCGAGAGAAAAAAAAAAGAAAGCTACTTTACGGGTGGGGATACACACAGATTGTGTGCTGTCTGCTTGAGAGCAGAGCACGCAGAGTCAGCTCTCGAGGGAGCTGACTGCCCACATTGCGAGCGTTTGTTATCTGCATATGCTTACTCTCGTAGGGCTCTCTTTGAGGAGAGAGTCTTCGCCAGCATTCCTCGTGGTGCCGGCCCCGCATTCGCTGAGGCGGAGCGGCGGCTGCACTCGTGGGATTCACAGATGGATTGGTGGAGGGAATGGAGACTTGCGATCCTCTGTCTTCTTCCTTTCCCACCAGATCCATCGCCCGCTCTCTGGGTTCGGAAGCCCGCCTGAAACGGTTTCTTTCCCCCGGAGAGAGGGCTCGACGCTCCGCCTGTTTTCCTCCGAGGAGGTTGACGTGGAGTACGACGATGAGCTTTCGATAAGCATATTGTTTGCGCAAGCATATTGTTTGCACAAGCACATTGTTAGCACAAGCAGATTATGAGCAGCATTTCTAGGGAGCGTCGGACATGCTCCGAGGAGTGTGTCCGTGCCTGCCATCTCGTCGTTCTGGTCCCGCTGCTGCTGAGGCACGGCGGCGATTGAGATCGTGGGGATCGCACATGGATCTGGCGGACAAGTTGGAGATGGCTCGTCCTCTCTCCACCTGCTTTCCTTAGATCTAACGCTCTCTCTTGGGTTTCGGAAGCCCACGTTGCGGTTCTTCCCCCTTTGAGCGAGAGCTTGCTGCTGCAGCTATCTCTCTCCGAGGAGATTGATATTGCTATGATACATTTCTTCTCGAGGGAAGAAAAGGCTTGTGTGTAAAATCAGCGTGCATGCCGAGGTGACGCGTGCATTACGGCACTCAGAACGATGCTTTATATTGAATCTTTTCACAACCAGACCGTGTTTACTTGTCTGGTTGTTTGAGTTTAATTCTGAGGAATTAAATGGTGTATATCATTTGCGATGAGAAGAGATATATATATGGGTAGTCTTTGGCCAGAATGTCCTGATGCCTATGACACAGGACGTCTGAGGGCCGGCCCCCTCTGGGGAAGAGCAGTGTACACCGCATCACACGGTGCCCGTCTCTCCTCAGTGCCCTCAGGAGATCGGTCTGCCAACCCTGCCACCCACGGTGCTTCAGGGCGCAGCGGTCTCCAGCGAGCGCTTCTCTCAGTCTCTTCCGCCCGGAAACGTAGCGGAACTGAAAGGCTGACCGCCCCTTCGGGGGTCTCTAGAGTAGCTAGAGCGGCCATCGCCTGCCGGTCCTCCGCTTCAGAGCACCGAGCTAGCAGCTCTAAGTACACCAGAGGCCAGTCTCGAGAGACTGGTTCCCTTAGGAGTCACCTGGCGCTGTGGGAGCCCCTGCCAAACGTGTCTCATTGGGTCCTGCCTAGCAGGCTCTGGTTCTACCAGTTTAGTCTTCCTGGGAGATGACGCGGGGTCTGAGGACCATCGTTTCAATAGAAGACTTCAGCAAGAGAGTTCGGATGCTTATGGCTTAGGACTTCAGGGGGCAGACCCCTCTGGGGAACAGCGGTGTACACCGCATTACACGGTGCCCGTCTCTCCTCAGTGCCCTCAGGAGATCGGTCCACTACCCCTGCCAGTGTTCCAGGGCGCAGCGGTCTCCCGCGAGCGCTTCTCTCAGTTACCGCCCGGAAACGTAACGGTACTAAGAGGCTTGCCACCTCCACGGAGGTCTCTAGAGCAGCTAGTTCGGCTGTCCCCTGCCGGTGCGCCGCTTCAGGGCACCGAGCTAGCCCCTCTGATCACACCAGAGGTCAGTCTCGAGAGACTGATTCCCTTAGTAGACTATTTGGCAGCATGATAACTACTGCCAAACGTGTCTCAGTGGGTCCTGCTCACTGTTGTGAGAGGCCACAGAATCCATTTCGGTTCTCCTCCGACTCAATTCAGCGGGGTCTTTCCCACCCTGGTGGGCCCCGAGCAGGCTCTAGTAGTGGAACAGAAGTACACACTCTGAGGACAGAGGCCATCGATGTGGTTCCTCCTTGCGTAGCAGAGTCCGGGTCCTACAGCCGGTACTTCACCGTTCCGATGAAGGATTGCATCCTTTTTAGATCTGCATCTTTGAACCGCTCAGTCAGGCGACTGAAGTTCAGTACGTTCGCACTCAAACAGGTCGTGTCTCAGATAAGTCCGAGGACTGGTTTGTCACGATCGATCTAAAAGATGCACATATCTCCATCCTTCCTCATCATAGGAAGTTCCTGAGGTTTGCTTTTAGGGGCAAAAGCTTACCAATACCGGTTCTTCCTTTGGCCTTGCACTTTCACCCCACACTTTCACGACTCAATCACATCGAGTTTTGGTTGATATTAGCTCAATCAGAGCGGATGGCGGTTCGACATCGAGATGTCGTTCTCGCTCACACGAAAGAGCTGGGGTTAAGACTTAACGCCAAGAAAAGTGTGCTTTCTCCATTACAGAGAACCACTTATCTGGGCGTGGTGTGGGATTCGACCACGATGCAGGCACACATGTCTCCTGCTCGATCCTCAATGCAGTCGCGAGAGTGAGAGAAGGCCGATCACTCACTGTCAAGCAGTTCCAGACTGCTGGGTCTGATGGCAGCTGCGTCCAACGTGGTTACTTTTGGCTTGCTGTACATGAGACCCTTACAGTGGTGACTTAAGACCAAGGGGTTCTCCCCGTGGGGAAACCCGCTTCGCATGCTCAGGGTCACGCGGCGGAGCCTACGTGCCTTAGACATGTGAAAGAAACCTTGGTTCTTATCTCAGGGCCTGGTGCTGGGAGCTCCTGGTCGCCGCGTATGCTAGGGACGGATGCATCTCTCACTGGTTGGGAGTGGTCATGAGTGGCCGCTCGGCCCGCGGTCTGTGGAGCGGCCGCCATCTCATGTGGCGCTTGAGTTGGCTGGATATGCTGGCCGTGTTTCTAGCCTTGAAACACTTCCTCCCAGGCCTAAGAGATCGCTATGTCTTGGCGCGCACCGACAACACATCAATGGTCTCTTATATATGTGGGGGCAGACATCCTGTCGAGGCAGGGGCCGAGGCCCGGGGAATAGATGCCTCACCCCGAGGGGTGAAGCAGGCTTAGAGAGTCTTTGGCCAGGCTCAGGTGGACTTGTTTGCGACTTGTTTAGATGATATCGCACGGTCCCCTCTGGTTCTCTTTCTGACTCATCCAGCTCCACTGGGGCTGGATGCCATGGTACAGATGTGGCTGAGGCTTCGTCTGTACACCTTTCCCCAATTGTTCTGCTCCCAGGAGTTCTGGTGAGAGTGCGCCAGAACAAGTTCAGTCTACTGCCAGTAGCCCCATTCTGTCCGGGCCAAGTATGGTTCTCGGACCTGATTTCTCTCCTCAATGGCGCTCCATGGGAGGGCGCGCCCCGCCGGAGCTGTGGAAGCTGTGGGTGTGGCCTCTGAGGAGGCACAGCTCATAGCTTCCGGTCTCTCAACCGAGGTTGTTGAGACCATCCTCCAATCCAGAGCTCCCTCATCGAAGAAACTGTACTTCTTGGTGCGGAGACCGCCAGCTCGACCCATCTAACTGCCCGTTTGGTACAGTTCTGGAGTTCCTGCAGGCCTGTTTTTCCGCAGGGTTGACCCACTCCACCTTAGAGGTCTTCGTGGCGGCCATTGCGGTCTACCATGCCCCTCTCGGTGGCCATTCAGTGGGAAGACACCCCCTAGTTACACGTTTCCTCAGCGGTGAACTGAGGCTGAGGCCCCGGTACGATTTTCTGGCTGTCGTACCCCAGGCCTTCAGTTCTCCTCCCTTCGGAGAGCCTGACCAGAGAAACTTGTGCGAGCAATACACCCACAGAGCTGCCCTGTGGGAATGGACAAGGTCCCTCAGCCGGTGGATTGTGGATGCCTCTCTTCGTTGAGTCCTCTGATCTCCCCTCCTTGGGGGTCAAGGCTCGCTCTGCTACGCTGCGGGACGGTCCACGCCCTCACTTACGTCAGATACGCGAGCCACTCCGGGCTCTTCTTTCTCTCGCCCTAGCTGTGCTCCTTCACACACTAGGCAGGGATTTGTCAGTCTGGCGGTGTGGGCCAGACTGACTGGCATTCTGGCATCCCTGCCAGCGCTTGCTTCATTCCTGAAGCTGATGCCGGTTTCACCGCACGTGCTTTTATGCTTCCTGGTTGCTACATCACCCCGCCTGTGACGTCTCACTCATCCATTGGGCTGATTACACATGTGATTCAGAGCGTGGTCACGCTGAAGGCGTTCCCAAAGCGTTTTGACGCAACGTCTCGTTCCCTCGAGGAACCAGGGTTACATACGTAACCTTGAGGCATTTTGTTTACACAAGCTGAAAATCACATGTGGTGAACAGAATCTAAGCTGGAGAGATGTTAACCAAAAAATAAAGGAATAAATACTGTGTTAAAGTGATGGTATGGTAGCAAAATTCAACAGTGTACAGTGTAATTATACATTTATGTTCTAAGTAATATTTATTATTACTTAGGGGCAGTCGTGGCCTAATGGATAGAGAGTTGGGCTTGTAACCCGAAGGTTGTGGGTTCGAGTCTCGGGTCCGGCAGGGAATACCACGACTGAGGTGAGACCCTTGAGCAAGGCACCAAACCCCCAACTGCTCCCCGGGCGCCGCAGCATTGGCTGCCCACTGCTCCAGGTGTATGTTCACTACTGTGTGTATGCACTTGGATGGGTTAAATGCAGAGCACAAATTCCAAGTATGGGTCACCATACTTGGCCACACACCACTTCCCTTTCCCTTTCCCCTTATTAACTACGGGTACTTACTATATTGTTAGAGTTGTAAAAATTATTGTAAAAAAAAAGTATCACAGTTTCCACAAAAATACTGAGCAGCACAACTGTCTTCAACGTTGATGTTAGAATGTTTTTTGAAGGACACTGAAGACTGGAATAGTGGCTACTGAAAATTCAGCTTTACCATCACTGAAATAAACAAAATTTTAAGTATATTCAAATAAAAATGTTATTTTAAATTACAATATTTACGAATAATATTTTTTACTGTAAATTTTTAATAAAACAAATGAAGCCTTGGTGAGCATGTGAGATATCTTTCAAAGATATTAAAAAAAAAAAAAAAAAATCTTACCAACCTACTGTCATCATTAGCTGTTTGTGTAATATCCCACTTGAATTTACACAGAATACATAATTACAACACAATACATAACTGTATCATAAAATACAGATATCACTTGTTAAATTAAGCTCAAAGATTAACTAAATTGAATCTCATTTGCTTTACATTCCTCATAAAACTAGAGAAGCCAAACAAGCAATATTAAGTTTGACTGCTAAATCAAAAGTTTAATTCAATCTTCTAGTACACATCTACCACCCTTGCTACTTCAAGAATGATATTTATATACTTGATTGTTAATAATGCATAGTATTATTTTCTGAGTTGAAAATGGAGCAAAGAATCACTTTCAAGATATATTTAACCAGCGAGAAGAGATGCGATCAGCAGCCAGTGGCGTCTGCCGTGGCGACAGCTGAGGCGCTCTGTCCTGCCCTGGGACTTCATTACTCCTCCTCTCACCATCCTGATGCTCGAAATATTGGGAGGAGCTTTCTGGTGAATATTGCATGAGGAGACATATCACAGAAGCCTGAGTAAATATGAGGACAACTCAAAACACAGGCAGTATTCAGAGGAAGGGATAAATATATCTTGTGAAAGATCAGAATAAAGAGGGTAAACAAATCTGTGTGATGTCAAGTGATGACATATAAAAAGGGGGGAAATGTTCTTTCATTTGCCTTTTTTTTTTTTTTTTTTGAATGATAATAGTGATATTTTGTCCAATTTTTCCATGTAAAAACCTAAAGATATATTAATATTAGTGCTCGATTACAACACAAATTTTGGAAATGTTGGGACGTTTTTTAAATTTGAATAAAATGAAAGCTGAAAGAATTTCAAATTCTTTATTTTATTCACAATAGAACATAGATAACATAAATGTTTAAGCTGAGAAATTTTACAATTTTATGCACAAAATGAGCTCATTTCAAATTTGATGCTTGCTGCAGGTCTCAAAATAGTTGGGGCGGGGGCATGTTTACCATGGTGTAGCATCTCCTCTTCTTTTCAAAACAGTTTGAAGACATCTGGGCATCGAGGTTATGAGTTTCTGGAGTTTTGGTGTTTGAATTTGGTCCCATTCTTGCCTGATATAGGTTTCCAGCTGCTGAAGAGTTTGTGGTCGTCTTTTACGTATTTTTCGTTTAATGATGCACCAGATGTTCTCTATAGGTGAAAGATCTGGACTGCAGGCAGGCCAATTCAGCACCCGGACTCTTCTACTATGAAGCCATGCTGTTGTAATAGCTACAGTATGTGGTTTTGCATTGTCCTGCTGAAATACACAAGGAATTCCCTGAAATAGACGTCGGTGTGTTTACCGACAGTGGTTTCTGGAAGCATTCCTGGGCCCATTTAGTAATGTCAATGACAGAATCATGTAGATGAGTGATTCAGTGTCGTCTGAGGGCCCGAAGACCATGGGCATCCAACAAAGGTCTTCGGCCTTGTCCCTTACGCACAGAGATTTCTCCAGTTTCTCTGAATCTTTTGATGATGTTATACACTGTTGATGATGAGATTTGCAAAGCCTTTGCAATTTGACTCTGAGGAACGTTGTTTTTAAAGTATTCCACAATCTTTTTACGCACTCTTTCACAGATTGGAGAGCCTCTGCCCATCTTTACTTCTGAGAGACTCTGCCTCTCTAAGACATCCCTTTTATAGCTAATCATGTTACAGACCTGATGTCAGTTAACTTAATTAGTTTCTAGATGTTCTCCCAGCTGAATCTTTTCTTGCTTTTTCAGTCCTTTGTTGCCCCCATGCCAACTTTTTTGAGACCTGTAGCAGGCATCAAATTTGAAATGAGCTCATTTAGTGGATAAAAGTGTAAAATTTCTCCATTTAAACATTTATTATGTTCTCTATGTTCTATTGTGAATGAAATATTGGCTCATGGGATTTTAAAGTCTTTCAGTTTTCATTTTATTCAAATTTTTAAAAAAAACTTACCAACATTTCTGGAATTCTGGTTGTATTTTTAATAATGGTTCTTATTATTATTTTCAATGTTGAAAACAATTTTTGCTGCAACATTTTTGTGGAAACAGTGACCCACAGTTTCAGGATTCTTTGATGAATAGAAAGTTAAAAACAACATTATAAATGCTGTTATCTAAACTTTTTAAAAACTGATTTAAACTTTGATAATAGTAAGAAATGTTTCTTGAGCATCAAATCAGCATATTAGATTGATTTCTGAAGGATCATGTGACACTGAAGACTGGAGTAATGATGCTGAAAATTCAGCTTTGCTTCACAGAAATAAATTACATTTTAAAATATATTAAAATAGAATTGTAATGCTATTTCACATTAATACTGCTTTACTGATTTTTATTGTGAAATCTTGCGATTTTGAGGATTTTAGTTTCAGGGGCTCTTAGTCCCATATCTAAGCATCAGGTAATGTGACAGAGTAATTTTTAAACTACTGGTAAGGGAGGGATTCAGAGAGAAATATCTTCAGTTTACATCAGCTGCTGTTAACAAATAAAGACAGGTCAAACAATGACAGATTTTAAAGGTGTTGACAGCTTAATTAATTGCTCATTTTTAAGCATTTACATTTATGCATTTAGCAGACGCTTTTATCCAAAGCGACTTACATAGCATTCAAGTTACAGTTTTTACATTTGATCAGCTCTTGCTTTCCCTGGGAATCGAACCCACGATCTTGGCGTTGCTAGCGCCATGCTCTACTATTTGAGCTACAGGAAAGCATAGATAAAAGTGGCTCAAACTGGCCTAAATGAGGTCTAGAAATGTCTAGAGGATGTACCCATGCTTAATCAACACACCTTAGTCACCCCAATGAACATCATCAATATTTCATGAAGAAACAGAATGTTTTACTTGAACATGATGTTTCATTAGAAATAAAGAGGATATATTGGGTCAGAAAATATGAAAGTTGTCCTAAAGCACACTTTGACATGAAATCATGGAGACGCACTTTCATTCACATACCTCTACATTATTAAATAATTACACCTTAATGAATACCAACTAAAACAATTGACTATCAGATATAATAGAAATATATTATAGAAGACACTAGAACTGCTTGTTTTATACCTGATTCGCTTAATTGTCCATGAATGCAGGAAGTCGTGTGCATTGTGGAACTTCTTACATCTCTATTATTATTTTTTTAAACTTTAAAATCAGATTTTCCCCAGCTAGTGTCTGACTTGACTGCATGTCCACCTACGCCTGCTCTTGATCATAATTGTCATGAATTCAGCCTCTGTGGCTCCCTCCGATCGTCACCAGAGGGAACCATCACCTGAGTATTAACTGTCACGAACTCCAATTCCCATAATACCCCTTACCTGTGGCTAATTACCTGCACAGGTGTTTCATATTGACTCTGGTCCATTTAAGCTGTTCTCCCAGTCACCTCATTGCGAAGTCTTGTCTTGCCATGCAAACATTTCCAAGCAGTTCTCCCGTGTATGACTCCCCATGTATGACCTGGACTATTTACTGGACTCTGATTCTCTGCTGCCTGCCTACTCTGATTCAAGCTGCCTTGTTATTTGATTATCCTGGGTGTTTGCCGCCAGCCCTGATCTTCAGCCCGAACTCTGACTTTGATTCTGCCCTGTCTACATTGTGTTTGAAGCTCGTGATTGAATTCTGCCTGTTTGACTTGCATTCTGTTTTAATAAAGCTGCACATGGATCCTAACGCCACTGACTCCTCGTTACAGAAGACTTCGATCCAGCAGTATACTACCACTTCAACACCGAGGTCTCTGCCCAAGCGTCGGTCCTAGCCACATACCAACAACAGCTCCACCGGCTGACCTCAGTAACCGAAGAACTGGTAAAGACTTTACAAGCGCTTCGTCTCCAAGCGCCCAGCACTTCTGCTCCACCTCCCAGCCTGCCTCAAGCACACGCCACTTCCACCACCGCCAGCCCTCGTCTTGCCTTCCCAGAGAAATTTGACAGATCTCCAACCAAATGTAAGGGCTTCTTACTCCAATGTTCAATGTTTGTCAACCAACAACCCATGCTGTACCCTACAGACGAGAGTCGCATCGCATTCGTGTGTTCGCTTCTCTCGGGGAGAGTGCTAGATTGGGCCACCGCGGTGTGGAGCGAGGATAGACCAACCTTCCCTTCGTTCAGGGCGTTTATTCAATGGTTCAAGGAGGTGTTCGAGCACCCCGCTGGAGGAAAGAAGGCGGGTGAGCAACTACTGTCTCTCCGTCAAGGAGGGGGTTCGGCGGCTGACTACGCTCATTTCGCACTTTCGCAGCTCAGACGGGGTGGCCAGACGATCCCCTCAAACTTCATTACCGTAAAGGCTTGAATACAGAGCTACAGTCCGAACTCGCCTGTCGCGACGAGGGAAGGTCACTGGAACAATTCATTGAGCTGTCCATCAAGATCGACAACCTCCTCTGCTCTCGTCGCACCAACCGTCTACCCGCATTCCCCGTTGTACCCTCAGCAGCATACTCCGACGTAGAACCCATGCAAATTGGCTTAACATGCATCAGCGAGGAGGAGAGAGAGAGAGAGACGCATTCGACAGAGCTTGTGGATTGCCTGGACATCTACGAGCATCCTGTCCCACTCGTTCATCTTGCAACCCTGCTGCGGTGAGTGTAATTTCTAAATCTGCTACCAGTTTAGAGATTGCAGTCATTCTGGAGATCAATGGGAGGGTTATGGAGACAGTAGAATTGATCGACTCAGGTGCTGCAGGAAATTTCATTGTGTCATTTGCTAAAAATAATAATATCCCTCTTGTTCCCTGTGACTCTCACTTGGCAGTCGCAGCGCTAGATGGCCAACCCCTGGGCTCCGGTTGCATTCAATTCACCACTGAAAATCTCCAATTGAGTACCGGATTCCTCCACACTGAAACCATCCGCCTGTTTGTGTTCCAATCTCCACAAAACCCCATCATCCTCGGCCTTCCATGGCTGGAGCAGCATAACCCCTCTATCTCATGGACTATGAAACAAATTATTCAATGGTCAGACTTCTGCCTTCAAAATTGTCTCCGCAGCATGCCTGTCAAGAGGGGGAGTGAGACTTCCTTGAAAGACCCATTACCCAGCGAATATCAAGATCTAGCTGAAGCCTTCAGCAAAGTTAAAGCATCGCACTTACCTCCTCACCGAGCCAGCGACTGTCCCATAGATCTCCTTCCAGGATCACAACCTCCCAAGGGCAGAGTCTTTCCGCTGTCACAACCCGAGGCAGAGGCTATGAAATCATACATTGAGGAGGAGCTCGCCAAGGGTTTCATCCGTCCCTCCACGTCACCCGCATAGGCAGGGTCCTTCTTTGTCAAGAAGAAAGATGGAGGTCTTCGTCCCTGTATCGACTACCGGTCTCTCAACGACATCACCAGCAAGTTCCGTTACCCTCTACCATTCATTCCCACAGCCCTCGAACAACTCAGACGAGCTAGATATTTCACCAAACTAGACCTTCGTTGTGCCTACAACCTCATCCGCATTCGTGAAGGGGACGAATAGAAAACGGCATTTTCCACCACTACGGGGCACTATGAGTATCTTGTTATGCCGTTCGGGCTGTCCAATAGTCCTTCAGTGTTCCAGGCATTCATTAACGACGTTTTCAGAGACATGCTGAACCAATGGGTAATTATCTACATCGACGACATCCTGATTTACTCCGAAACCTATGAGGAACATGTCCCGACACGTCAGAGCAGTCCTGAAATGCCTCATACAACACCAACTGTACGGCAAGGCAGAGAAATGCGAGTTCCATCAAGAGACCATCTCCTTCCTCGGGTATGTGATCAGTTCAGGAGGGGTCACCATGGACGAACAGAAGGTGCGAGCAGTAGTCAACTGGCCCCAGCCTACCACTCTCAAAGAACTACAACGTTTCTTAGGATTCACTAACTTCTATCGACGGTTCATCTGTAACTTCAGTACGATCGCTGCCCCCATGACGTCCACGATCAAAAAGGGAACCCAACGTCTCACCTGGTCTTCAGCAGCAATAGCAGCATTCCAGTCACTGAAGGAGAGATTCACGATCGCTCCTATCCTGCATCATCCCGACCCAGATCTCGAATCCTGAGACCTGGACTATTTACTGGACTCTGATTCTCTGCCGCCTGCCTACTCTGATTCAACCTGCCTTGTTATTTGATTATCCTGGGTGTTTGCCGCCAGCCCTGATCTTCAGCCTGAACTCTGACTTTGATTCTGCCCTGTCTACGTTGTGATTGAATTCTGCCTGTTTGACTTGCATTCTGTTTTAATAAAGCTGCACATGGATCCTAACACCACTGACTCCTCGTTACAATAATGCCTTGCTTCCTACACAAAGCTGTAGCAAGTAAATTGCACTTAGGCTCAAAAAATAAAAGGAAAACTCGTAAAACATTTCATATCCGTCCGCTAATGGTCCCAAGTGACAAGATCAATGAGGATGGTCTGTAAAATATTCAGCCAGATGCAAGTTATAGCGAGAAACTTGCTGGGATGAAAGAAAAGTTGTAACTAGATTAATTATTTTCCTTGAGGCAATTATTTTTGTCTCTTAGCTGGTCATTTTGCACCACCAGAAACAGGTCAATTTGATTTTATTAACTACTATGAAAAAAATAGATGTGAACATTTTGCTAACAGACCTATTCATGTGATTAGTTTGTCTTGAAAATCTGTAAAAAAATTAATAGATTTATGTTGCTATGTTTGCACATTAAAGACAGCATTAGTGGAGAGGATTTTTCACTTATTCAGTTTATGAATAAGTCACTGAAACCTTCAGTGAACCAATTCATTCAAACCCACTGATTGATTCTAGAACGAAACAATTGATTCACTTTATGAGTAAGTCAGTTAATTGTTCACTTAACTAATTCGTTCTAAAACACAAAATCAATCATTTGTTCTGAAAAGCCAGAGTTGATTGTGATTTAACTTGTTTGGAATTGTTTTTGTAGGCAAAGCAAAACAGACAATTATTTTGTGTCTAAATATATGACAAAACTATTTTGTGTCTAAAATTTATTAATATTTTGTTTGTTTGATAGGTTACAAAAACAATGTCACACATGCAACCAAAAAAAAAAAATCTTATATCATGTGTCGTATATTGTCTTTTTTTTCTTTCTTTTTCTGCCTCAGGCTTTTTATTTTTACCTCAGAAATAATAACGCTACAAAAAATGTATAATTCTTAAGTATTGGAGTTATATTTCTCGCTCTCATTATTCCTGCAATCAGTCACAACCAGGAGCTCAAATTTCTTATAAAGCCGACTGTCAGGATTTAGCCCTGCAGTATGGAAACTACAGAAATATGCTTTCATGCCCATTTTGTGTCAACAACAACGTAATTTCATCCTGCAACATTTTTCATTTCAGTCTGGCAGGTCTACATGGTAGAAAAGAGACAGCATGTTTATTTATTTATGTTCCATAAATGGAAAGCACAACCGCTAATCTCCAGGATCATTTGCCTAGACGGACGTCTCGCCATCGCAAATCAGGAATATTGCACTTGTGACAGAGAGATGCTGTCTGCTGGTTTGAGCATTAATAGAAAATATAATATCACAAACTTCCTAAGTCCTCGCAACTATTAAGAAGAGACAGGCGATCTTTAAACTGTTGTGGACATTTCTTTCAATGTGAAAGTCAACATGAATCAAAACTGAGTTTACTTAATAGCCTACTGGTATTATTGTGCAAAAATCATCACTGCACGTTATTCAGAAGACATATTCATATCTTCAAATCAACTTCAAATATGGAGAGAAAAAAAAATATTTTCCAAGCTTTTACTCAGAAATACAGCTCTGGAAAAAATTAAGAGACCACTGCAAAATCATCAGTTTCTCTGGTTTTAATATTTATAGGTATGTTTTTGTGTAAAATTAACAATTTTGCTGCATTCTATAAACTACGGACAACGTTTCTCCCAAATTCCAATTAAACATTTTCATTTAGCATTTGTGATGCAGTAGACCCTTGCAGATCTACTGCAGGACGTTTTAGGACCGGGGAAAAAAAGGAAAAAAATAAATGATGGCTTGACCCGTAGAAGCCCGTTAGTGCAAAGTAATGTTTTATTTACAGTGTGCCGATGGAAATATCCAGTGGTGAGAGTATATACAATAATTATCCTAGTGCTCAGTCCAAAACACAGCAAAGTACCAAACAAACCCAAAATAAAAGAACAAAATAACAAACAACAAAGAAAAACAAAAATATATAAATATAAGAATATATACAAATCAGTATCAACACTATACAACAGGTTTTGAATTTGCTCACGGCTCTGCAGTAGCACACTCGCTGACTTTGTAAACAAGCAACTTGATGTGAGCCTGGCCTCCCTTCTTATAGGCCAGTGATGTAAGCGGGCGCTGCTCAGTCGTTTGGTTTGGCCGACGCAACGTGGAACTCCGACTACTCCCCACACACACAAGACAACACGAACTAAAAATAAAACTTCAAACTAACAACAGTGTGTCTGTGTGTTTATATATATATATATATATATATATATATATATATGTGTGTGTGTGTGTGTGTGTGTGTGTGTGTGTGTGCCAGTACTGCCGTTCCCAGCGGTGAAGATCAACTCTTCACAGCATTTATTCGCAGAAAATGACAACTGGTCAAAAAAAACAAAAAAAGATGTTTTCAAACCTCAAATAATGCAAAGAAAGCAAGTTCATATTCATTTTTAAACAACACAATACTAATATTTTAACTTAGGAAGAGTAAAGAAATAAATATTTGGTGGAATAACCCTTATTTTCAATCACAGCTTTCATGTGTGCTGGTATGCTCTCCACCAATTTTTCACATTGCAGTTGTGTGAATTTATATGCTACTCCTGGCACAAAAATGCAAACAGCTTGGCTTTGTTTGATGGCCTATGACCATCCATCTTCCTCTTGATCACATTCCAGAAGTTTTCAATGGGCAATAGAGATTGGGCTGGCCATGACAGGGTCTTTATCTGGTGGTCCTCCATCCACACCATTATTGACCTGGCTGTGTGGCATGGAGCATGTCTGGTAAAACCAATCCTCAGAATTGAGGAACATTGTCAGAGCAGAAGGAAGGAAGTTTTCTTCCAGGACAACCTTGTGCTTGGCTTGATTCATGCGTCCTTCACAAAGACGAATTTGCCTGATTCCAGCCTTGCTAAAACACCCATAGGTCATCACAGATCCTTCACCAAATTTCACGGTGGGTAGCTTGTAGGCCTCTCCGGGTCTCCATCTAACCATTACATGACCAGGTGCTGGGCAAAGCTGAAAATTGGACTCCTCAGAGAAGATGACCTTATCCAGTCCTCTATGTTCCAGTCCTTATGGTTTTGCAAACCTCAGCCTGGCTCCTCTTTGCTTCTCATTGATGAAGGGCGTTTTTCTAGTTTTGTCCTGCCCTATAGAAGCCTGTTTCGAGCCGTCATTTGCCATGCACTTCACCCCAGCCATTTGTCATTCTTTTTGTAGGTCACTTGATGTCATCCTACGGTTCTTGAGTGACATTCGAATGAGTTGGCGGTCATGTGCCTGTCTGTAGCCAATGTCTGCAGCTTGAAATTGTTCTTATGAACCGCTGTCTTTGAAATTTTAAGGATGGAAGCAACCTGATGCTCACTGTATCCCTCTGCCAGTAAAGCCATTATTGAACCCCTTTTCCTCACCCAAAACTTTTCTTTTCAACTCATGGTCAGTAGTTATTATTTTATTCCAATTACTTTTGAGGTACTAATAGTACTGTTTTTGCCATCCTGGTCCTATTGCCAGATGATAGTGATGGCCACAGCAGTGTTTTTTATACATTTCCTCATTAAGGTTTGGATGAGGTAATCAGCTTATCAGTACTTTATTAAGCAGAATGAGGTGTGCCTGTGTTGGAATTCAACAGACACTGGAATGGAATGGAATGGAATGGCTTCCATACATGTAGAGATGCTGATTTAAGAAAAATTGTGATCTCTTAATTTTTTTCCAGAGCTGTATGTCAGAGTATGGAAGTTAAAATAGGTAATGAACTACATGTCATTTGTCTGTGTTCTTTTTTTTTTTTTTTTTTTTTTTGATGCAATAGAAGAACCATTTTGAGTTCCCAACAGAACCTTTCAGTTCTTAAAAGAACCATTTGTTATTAGTAAATGTTAAAGGTTATTCATGGGTCCATTAATGCTAACAGATGCAATTGCAATGTAATTACAATGGTAAAACAGTTTTTCTTTATTCTTTGGAACAAAAAAGTAGAACAAAAACTTTTGTTCCACAGGGAGAAAATATCATCATATTTGGTACAAAATAAGAGTAAATAATGATTGAAATATAATTTTTAGGCACTTTTTTATGATTGACCTCTACTTTGGGCCTCCAGTTCTAATATAGATGTAGCATATGAAACAATAGGAAGGATTCATTGGGCCCCTGGAGAGCAGGTATGATTATAGGGCATCTTTCAGACACTTCTCAGTGTCACTGCTCTCTCTTCTTCTACTTTTCTAAAAGTACTTGAAGTTTTCCCTCCACAATGAATCATACTCAGACTCTCTCAGTCACTGGAGTACCTTTGTGACTCTCCCTTCATGTTATTTGAAAAAGAAACCTCGGAACGCAATCACTTCTTTTCAGCTCGCTGAAATGCGATCATTCATCTCTCGCACCTTTTCTAGCCTTTCCCTTGAATCTGCTTTTGGAGACAGATGGCCTGATGGTTTATTGATTATTTCTCCTTTTGAGGCTTGTATGTATTGGACATTCTTGGGTTTTTGCTCTGGTCTGTAGATGCTTTCTTCCGAGTTTGAATCAATCTCATATCTAATATTAGTCTAGATCAGTGGTTTTCAAACTTTTTTCAGAGCGACCCTATTTTTCATTTTTAAATTGACGCGACCCATATATGTATATATATATATATATATATATATATATATATATATATATATATATATATATATATATATATATATATAATGAAAGAAAGAAGGAAGGAAGGAAGGAAGGAAGGAAGGAAGGAAGAAAAGACAACTGCGCTACAGACTGATCTTGAGTCCCACCGTAGAGCTCTGTTCCAAAATCAAATCACTGTCGGTGTTTCTGAAATTAGTGAGGGTGCTTGCCTTCATGCACATCTATTCTGACATATCATATTTTGTCCAGTCCAGTTATGATTATCATAATGTCATTGCGATTTCGAGAGAATATGCGGATGTCACTTCCGAAAGTTTGTTGCAAGTACGCCACATTGGTCCTCTTAGCAGCATGAAAAACGAAACTTTTATTCAAATTCTGAATGGAGAATAGGCCATATACAGCAAAGAAAGCGCGCAAAGTGCACTTCCTTAAAAGGCTGTCACTCATTTCAGTTTATCGCAATGTCTGATTCCGCTATAATCATTGAATCTGTCAACACAGCACAATTAATCTTTTATTTACATCACCTACACTTTGTTCATTATAATCAGAGGATTCGCATCGCGAGCTTCCAGAACTCTGGACTGAAAAACAACACGCGTTCTGAGCGGTGAGTGGATTCTGACTCACTAAAACTCCTCTGATTGGTCATTGCGTTATAGAAATCAACGGATATGTCTCTGATTTGCTACAATGTACAACGCTGCAAAAACAAAGCGCAAACACAAATACACATTTGATTCTGACCTGAGGCGGCTGCCGGTTACTTTCGTTTTGTTGTTTATGTTATTTAGTTGCTTCTTTCCTGAGTCTTGAACTTGGTTACATACGTTTTCCTTAAATCATCCTAGTGACCCATTTTTTAAGTCTCGCGACCCACCCGAGGGTTGCGACCCAGGGTTTGAAAACCACTGGTCTAGATCATGTTGTGATGAATTTCAGATGAATCAAGCTATATTTTTGGGATCAGATGTTGCATTATGGGAAGATTATGCATTATTAAGAGGCTGTTTTTATGTTTTTCCAAAGCCTATAGGAAATTGATCTAGAACCAGACGAACAAACTTAAGAAAACAACGGGCGGATATTTTTGTCCAATTAACCCTATAAAGCCTTGTCACAGTTATGGAGAGTTTGTTGTGTTTTCTCCCTCTTGTGCCCATATTTGGTTATGTTCCTGTTCCTGTTCTCGTTGGGTCATTATTAGTTCATCCTCCTCACCTGTCTGTCCCTCATCAGCTGCCCTATTTTAAGTCAAGTCTGTGCATTCTGTCTTCATCTGGTATTGAATGTCTTATGTTGCTGCATGTGATGTGCTACGTGTGTTCATGTTTTCATGTCTTTTATTTTGGAGTTTAGTCATGGTTCCTATCTAGTCATGTGGTTCCTTTGCCCTCTTGTATTCCTGCTATTGATTCCTTTGTTCATTGTGTCATGTTTTGATTGGTTGCTTTAGTCATGTGTCTTGTTTCCCATTGGTTGGTTTGTGTCATGTGACCCTTATTGTTTGATATAAATAGCCCTCATGTTGCCTTTGTCCTTTGTCAAGTATTGTCCCTGTACCTCTGTTGGTGAGTTCTTGTTTTTGTTTATACCAAATTTGTTCATGCCAAGCCAAGTCATGCCAAGTCAAGTATTTATTTGTTTGTATTTTGGATATCACACTGTTTAAAAAAGCTGCACTTGGGTTCTTCAACTCGCCTTCAGTGGACTCTCATTGGATATCACACTGTTTGATAAAGCTGCACTTGGGTTCTTCAACCCGCCTTCATTGGACTCTCATTACACATACATTATTTTTTTGAAAAATCATGCAAAAATGGAGTATATCAAATATCATAAATCAGGCTTTTGAGGAATGTTTATTTATTCACATTTCAATCATAATTGTATTGCATCGCATAATATGTTTTGATTCCCACAACAAAAACTAAAGAGCTTTGATCAAAACTAAGCATTTAAATCTCATCTTACTGAGACATATTATTAGATGTTACAGAGTGACAACTGATGTTTATGCACTGTAAGTAGTCTGAAATACTCTTCTCACTGACTTAGATTACAAGAACTTCATCTTACTCTTTGGCCATATAAATATCAGCAACTGCACCATATTGTATATTTTTGCTCAGTTTAGACCTCTGAATAAAATGAGATTTTCCTGCAAGTATGAGCTCTATATTCTCCTATACCATACTGAATATGCCATAAAAGCCTGATGTATCAAATATGATTCTCAAAAACACATATGAAAACTTTTTTTTTTTTTTTTTTTTTTTTTTTCATATGGCTTTAAAAGGGCAATATTTAGACCAGTCTTTTTCTTTTATTTTTTTCATAATTATCAATATTATACCAGCCAATTTTGTTAATTGCTTATTATTAATAATATTCTGGCAATTGTAATCACAGTTGATAAATGCAAATTTATTTATTTATTTATTTGTTCATTCATTTGTTCGTTCATTTTCCCCCCAATCTGATATTCAGTTCAGTGCTGTTCATTGAATTTTTTTTTTTTTTTTTTTACAGTTTTAAAAGATCATAATTCATAATATCGAGCTGAATCCTCACATATTTGTAGTGAGTCTGGCTGAATGTTGCTTGATGAGCTGATAAAATTGCCCAACGATAGGTAGTCATTTGACAGTTCCCCTCCATGTGTGTTCTGGTAAACAGGAGAGAGGGTTGTTTGTTTACCAGTCACTTGCTGTGGTGAGACGGACTGTGTGTGTAGGAGGTGAGCGATTAGCCTTTACCAGAAACTGATTCACTTAAATACAAAACCGGCTGGACAGCAGTGCACTGCGACTGCATCCAGCAAACATGATCTAGCAGATATTACAACATTTGTTACAGCTGAAACACAATGCAGCTGTCGTAGAGGCATGTTTTGCTTTTATCCGCTGGTATAATTGATTTGGCACACGCTAAAGTCAATATGAAATCAAAACTGGCCCTTGCTTTCTTAATGCATGTCACTGGCCTTATTGTGAATGATTCATCTTTCTTTCTCAGCAGATTTCAATTTGAAAGCATAGATGGAGAAAATAAAAAAACAAAATAAATAAAAAATAACCAAGCTACTTCGACCGCCTGTCTACTGCAAGCTGCAACCACCACACAAAACTAACATAGCAAACACAAAGATGCCAACAAGATGACATGAAATTGTTTATTAAAGAAATCGGTTTATTATGTATGTCTATGGCTACAAGATTATTTCCAAGACACTAAAAGCTCCTAAAGACACAGCTGGCAGCCTTATTCATAAATGTAAAATGTGTTATACCAAAAAAAAAAAAAAACTTTGAGGGCACTGAAGAAAAAGCACATTATCATCAAGGGGAATAAAATGTTTGATCAGAGAAACTGAGAAAAATCCTCAATTTTACTGCCAACGTCTTGCAAGATGACCTCATGAAAAGAAGGGAAAAACATTTTAATGCAGAGTATAAGAACAACACTAGACAAACATGGACTTCATTCAGGACATATTGTTGAATGCTGCTCTAGATCAAGAAGAACATAAAAGGCAGACTTGAACATGCTAAAATTCATTTGGATAGACCTGTGGAGTTTTGGAAGAATGTTTATTGAGTTATGTGATGGAACCAGAAATTTTTGGACCCATGGATCAGCAGTATGTCTAGTCTAGAAAGAGGAAGGATTATGAGCAAAAGAACACCATCTCCATGATCAAACATAGAGGCTGAATACTTGTTATGGTGTACTTTGCGGATGCAAGAAGTGAAAATCCTGAATATGAAACAGACCACAGATTCTTTGAAGTATCAGGGCATTTTAGCATAGATTGCGATGCCTTTGGTGCAGAGACTGAAGCTTGATGATCACTGGACTTTCCAGCAGGGCAACCATCCTAAAATACACATCCAAATCTACTGAAGCTTGGTTCAGGGATCAGTCGCAGAACATTCTTGAGTGGCCCATTCAGTCTTTTTTGAATCTCATTGAAAATATTTGATGGGATTTGAAGAAAGCAATGGTGACACAAAAACTTAAAGACTATCAGGGATCTAGAAGATTTTGCACATGAGGTATGGGCTAAGATTTTAGCAGAGAGGCGACAGAATCTTGTAAGTATGTAGAGACCACGTTTATTGGAGGTTATAAAGAATAAAGGATTCTCTACAGAATGACTTATGGGGGTTGAATAATTTTGTACACATACACACATACATACAGCATGTATAAAAAAAAAATAAAATAAAAAAATATATATATATATATATATATATACACATACTGTATGTGTGTGTGTGTGTGTGTGTGTGTGTGTGTCACTTACTTTTTCAGTAAACTGTCATGAAACAGTCATGAAATGCTAAAACTATGTTCATAAATCAACTTCATCAGGTTCTACATGATTAATATGCTCATTTAAAGGCTACTAGAAAAGTAATCAATCATAAAGGCTTTACTTGTTGGTGCATATATATATATATATATATATATATATATATATATATATATATATATATATACACATACATACATACAAATCCAGTAAAAGTATGTAAAAATGTGATGTAAAAAATAAATAAATAAATAAAAAAAATAAAAATCCTGACTGAATATTTCTCTCTGGTCTCAAAGATGAAAATGTGATTATGAATGTCTTTTTAAAAAATGATACTCTGGTCTGTTATTAAATTTATTTGTCTCTGTGATGCTATTAAAGCATTAAACATTAATTAAATAGCACTGCCATCTCTCCAAACAATACTACTGTACATCAGCTCACCAAAATGAAACTTCTGTAACAGATCATTATATATGTATCACAGACCATTTAGGATTTTTTTATGCTAGGATTGCTTGAATTCCACAGTGGCACATTACATCTCATAGTGCCAGACACTTGGTATGATGCCATGGCTATAAAAAAAAAAAAAAAAGATAGGAGCAGCGAATGGATGTGTTGAGGACTTTCGGCATGATAGAGGATGCTGTAAAACCTGTTCAGCATGCAATGTGGGACAGCACAGCAGAATGAATTTGGCCTCGACTCTGATTTATTCTCACCGTGAGATACACCTCAGGTTCTCGCCCCAAGAAAAAAAGCCCTTCAGGATGTGGGATAATGGGGAACTTCAGATAATTCCTCTCATCTCTATGCCATTGAGAGCCAAGATGGAAATTCAGATGGAAGCAGGGTCACACTGCATCTCTCTCCAGCCAACATGTTCAATCAAGCAGTAACAATATGCAAAATACAGTTCAATTCAGGTTTTGACAAATCACAAAATAATGTAAAATACATTCACTGGCATACAGGAAGGACAAAAAGGACAAAATAAAGAAAGAAAAAGGAGAACTCAATGCAAAACATTTTTTTAAAAAATTAATAAATATGACTTTATATATAATTTGTATAATGTTATATGCATTACTTTTTCGAAAGAACTAAAGATACGACAAAAGAAAAAGGAGAACAAGTAAAACACTACAAAAATCATTATATATATAAAATTTTAAAATGTTATACACAATTTTTTTCAAAAAGAATGAAAGAACAAAGAATGAAAGGACCTAAGACTGAAAGAACGAAAGTAAACAACAGCAAGAAAAGAAAGAAAAGAAAAGAAGCAAAACAAAACAAAAGGACAAATAAAATGTTATTCACATTATTTTTATGTGAGAAAGAAAGGAAGCAAGAAAGAAAGAAAGAGAGAGAAAGGAGAACTCAAAAAAATGAAAAACATTACAAAAAATAATTTTATAATGTTATATAAACATTATTTTAGAAACAACAGAATTAATGAAAACATAAAAGAAGAAAAATGGATGACAGAAGAGCAGAAGAATGACAGAAAGAAATGACAGAGGAAATAAAAAGAGAAAAGTTATGAATGCTGGCACAAAGTTTTAGGCAGAAGGCTTGAGGAGTGTTGAAATTGGATTATATTTAGCTTTGATAGTGAAACAGTGAGATTAGGAGCATGTTTTATGTCTTTTCATTTCAAAGCAAATCAACATCTAAACACTGAATGTGCTTGATAAAATGTGTGATTGTGTGATGAGAAGCTGAGATGAAGGGGCTTTAATTAATTATATCTTTCATGCCAATATTATGCCTTTCACAAAGACATTCATTACAAACAGACCCCTGAGTGGAGCTGGAACTGCCACAATCGTATCAGCTAACAGTCCGTGTGAGCGGAGCAGCCAACCAAAAGAATGTAGAGAAATATGATTGCACTTGTAAAGGGCAACACACTTTAATGCATCTCTCAACCAAAACAAATGTTGCTTGCATAATTAGATGAAATATCCAATGGCTTAAGCATGCAAGGTGGAGTAAGTGCCTTTAAATTAGTCTACACTGACAAAAAAGAGATGCTTTCTTTTTACCTTGCTCAGCATAACATCCAACTTCATGAAAGAGGTCAAGGCTTTTCCAGGAAGCACACGGACTTGAGAAGTGCTGTAGGAAATAAATGGATGGTATCTTCCGCAAAATTGCTTAAAAAAGGCAATATAGCACCTACATAATTAATTAATTTCTAAGCAAATCTTGGCTGAGTATATAATGACCGTTTAGCAGCCATTTATGGTAACTGCACCTTGCTGCTACATTAAAGGGAGTATTAATGTCAAGCGATCCATCTGTTGGCAAATGTAACTCATTACATTAGTTTTTGAATATAAATGCTTCCATTAAATAGGCCAATGGTGTGAAGCATAGCAGAACACAGCACATGGTGATAATCCTTAAAGGAATAGTTCACCCAAAAAGCTAAAATTTGCAGAAAATTTACTCAGCCACAGGTCTTCTAGGATGTAGATGAATTTGTCTCTTCCAAACAGATTTGGAGAAATTTAGCATAACATCACTTGCTTACCAATGGATCCTCTGCAGTGAATGGGTGCCGTCAGAATGAGAGTCCAAACAGCTGATAAAAACATCACAATAATCAATACGTAATCCACGTCTTCAGCCTATCAATTAACGTCATGGGAAGTGAAAAGCTGCATGTTTTTAATAAACAAATCTATCAATAAGACAAATTTAACTTTAAACAGTTGCTTACGAGTCATTATATCGCCAGTGAAAATCACGCTTCATCTGGATCAAGGGGTATTTTGACCAGAAGTGATGGTTCAGAGTTAAAACGCCTTAATGATGGATTTGTTTCTTAGAAACATGAAGCTTTTCATTTCGCAAGATGTTAATAGATGGACTGGAGTTGTGTGGATTACTTGTGGATTATTGTTATATTTTTATCAGTTGTTTGGACTCTCATTCTGACGGCACCCGTTCACTGCAGGGGATGCACTGGTGAGCAAGTGATATAATGATAAATGTCTCTAAATCTGTCAAGATTTAGAAACAAACTCATCAATATCTTGGATGACCTGAGGGTGAGTACATTTTCATCAATTTTTTTTTTTTTTTGGGTGAACAATTCGTTTTAAGCCAGCTTTAATTTTTTGACACATTATTGAACTTGATTGTTGAGAGAATATATCAGGAACATGGATCCGCAGAGATTTGTTAAAAGATTTTGTGCAAATTGAGCCGACTAGAAAAAGAAGAGAGATGTCTTTCCCTGAGATCCAGCCCAGTCACCCAAAGTGCAGTGACCTATTTGGTGTGTAATGAATTGTGCCAAGTGAACTCAAGCCCTAGTTTTCTGTTATGCAAACTGCCAACAAATGTTCAAGGACCCCTGTGGGAGGCTTTACCTTGGGCGTAGGTTGCCCGGATAACCTGATCTGCAACAAAGGCTCCCAAAACACATAAGCAAGGACTTATGATTTGCGTGAGGTGTGCCACTTTATTGACCTCTTTCTGAACTTGTGATCAAATCCAGCATGGCTAAATTGTGAACAGACCACTGTTGAAAGAGAATTACAACAGATCATTAGTCCACCACAGACAAATTTAAATAGAAACTTTCTAGATTAAAATTAAAGGAGAGTCAACATCTGTATGGTGTATTACTGTGGATCACGTCCAGTTCTTCCATTATGCCAGAGGAGGTCACAGGCATTATTTTTTAATCAAGCTATTCTCAGGACCTGGCCAAAACTCTCATATAATATCACAGAATGCCACAGTTTCCATTAGTTTGCCTCAAAGTTCCTTTGAGGCTAAGAAGAACTACTGGTGATTGCATTAGTCATCTAAGCACGGGGTTATAATATTAAAATTAGATGAGAAAAGTTCATAAACAAACTTTAAGGTTGGCTTGACAAAGCCTTGTTTTAAAGTTTGAAATAACTATCTTGAAGTCAATAAAATTATATTAACGTTCTAGCACATTGCTAAAATGTTTAAAGGGGTCACTGGACACCCATTTCCCACAAGTTGATATGATTCTTTAGGGTCTTAATGAAAAGTCTATAACATACTTTGGTTAAAATTTCTCAATGGTAGCGTAAAACAGCACCTTTTTACCTTGTCAAAAACAGTTATTTTCACAGCAACCCATTTTGTTGCATGTCCCTTTAAATGCTAATGAGCTCTGCTCACCCTGCCCCTCTCTTCTTTGGGGTGAGGAGCCGTACTGTTTACTTTAGCCGCGGAACTTGCTAACTAGCACATTATTAGCAAAGGCGATTTGCAAAGATTCATACAAAACCACTTATATCAAATCAAATCAAATCAAATCACTTTTATTGTCACATCATCTCGGCACGTGTGCCTTGGTGAGTGAAATTCTTGAGAGCGTGCTCCAGACAGTGCAGAAACAATTAACATATAGACAGTACCATTACATACTTCAGATGACAATGTGCAATATACACATACAGATACTCAGTACACACAGTGTACTATTAAACATACATACAGTTATCAATACACAATTATACACGTATGTACACATTCTACATTATGTACACATATAAAAAAAAGGGAAAAAGAAAAGGGAAAAAGCTATCCCTCAGTCGGCTAGTCCGGGATCGGATCCTGCGGAGACGTCTACCTGAGGGCAGCAGAGAGAACAGTCTGTGGGACGGGTGGCTGGAGTCATTGATGATCCTCCGGGCTTTCCTTATACACCGCCTGGTGTAGATGTCCTGGAGGGAGGGAAGCTCACCTCCAACAATGTGGCGGGCAGTTCGCACAACCCTTTGCAGAGCTTTGCGGTTGCCAGCGGTGCTGTTTCCAAACCAGGCGGTGATGCAGCCGGTCAGGATGCTCTCCACAGTGCAGGTGTAGAATGATCTGAGGATGCTGGGGCTCATTCCAAACTTCCTCAGCCGTCTCAGGAAGAAGAGGCGTTGATGTGACTTCTTCAGCACTGCATCTGTGTGAGCGGACCATGTGAGATCCTCAGTGATGTGAACGCCGAGGAACTTAAAGCTGTTTACCCGCTCCACAGGTGTCTCGTCGATGGTGATGGGTGTGTGTTCTCTGCTCTGTCTCCTGAAATCCACCACCAGCTCCTTGGTCTTGTCGATGTTGAGTGAGAGGTGGTTCTCCTGACACCATTTAGTCAGGGTATTCACCTCCGCTCTGTAGGCCGTCTCATCGTTGTCAGTGATCAGGCCTATCACCGTTGTGTCGTCAGCAAATTTGACGATGACGTTGGAGCTGTGTGTGGCTGCACAGTCATGTGTGTACAGGGAATACAGGAGTGGGCTGAGGACGCAGCCCTGAGGAGCACCAGTGTTGAGGGTCAGCGGAGATGAGGTTTTATTGCCCATTCTGACCACCTGACTTCTGCCTGTCAGAAAGTCCAGGATCCAGCCGCACAGAGATCTGTTTAGTCCTAGAGTCTGGAGCTTCTCAACCAGTGTGGCAGGCACTATGGTATTGAATGCGGAGCTATAGTCCACGAATAGCATTCTCACATAGGTGTTCTTGTTTTCCAGGTGGGAGAGAGCAGTATGCAGGGTGAAGGCAATAGCATCGTCTGTGGAACGGTTGCTGCGATATGCAAATTGCAGCGGGTCCAGTGAGGCAGGCAGCACAGAGCAGATGTAGACTCTGATGAGTTTCTCAAAACACTTGCTGAAGATGGGTGTCAGAGCAACAGGCCTCCAGTCATTCAAGCATGTGATTTTATTTTTCTTTGGTATGGGCACAATAGTGGATTTTTTGAAGCATAAGGGAACCACAGACAGAGAGAGGGAGAGGTTGAAAATGTCTGTGAAAACCCCGGCTAGCTGGAATGCGCATGCTCGGAGCACACGGCCTGGAATGCCATCGGGACCCACAGCCTTGTGGATATTCACCCGTCTGAAGGATCGGGTTACATCCGCGACAGAAATGGAGATTGCACTCGCCTCCTCTGCAACAGCCGCGGGAGCGCTCTCTGTGTGGGCGGTGTTGTGAGCCTCGAAACGAGCATAAAAATGATTGAGCTCGTCCGGTAGAGAGGCGGCAATGTTCACTGTAGCTGGTTTATTCCCTTTAAAATCCGTGATGTTATTGATGCCCTGCCACATGCTTCTTGTGTTGTTGGTGTTGAATTGTTCTTCAACTTTGTTTTTGTATTGTCGTTTGGCGGCTTTGATGGATTTCCTGAGATCGTAGCTGGCTTGTTTTCGATCGTCAAAGTTTCCGGATTTAAAGGCAGATGTCCGCGCTGACAAGGCTGCTCGAACATCACTGTTAATCCATGGTTTTTGGTTGGGGTAGATGCGGATTGTTTTTGTCGGCACTACGTCCTCTACACACTTCCTGATGAAACACGTTACAGTATCTGAGTACGCCTCTATGTCGTCATCAGACGCTGCCCAGAACATGTCCCAGTCCACGTGATCAAAACAGTCCTGTAGTATAGCGTCCGATTGGTCCGACCAGCATTGAATTGTCCTGAGGGCGGGTGCTTCTCGTTTCAGTTTCTGCCTATAAGCAGGCAGGAGCAGAACGGAAGAATGATCTGATTTGCCGAAAGGTGGGCGGGGGAGCGGTTTGTAGGCGTCCCGGAAAGGAGAGTAGCAGTGGTCTAGTACACGATCACCGCGCGTGTTGATGGTGATGTGTTGAAAGTATTTTGGAGCTATTGTTCCGAAGTTGGCTTTGTTAAAGTCCCCCATAACAATGAACGCTGCATCTGGGTACGCGGTTTCCTGCTCGCTTATATTCCCATACAGTTCCTTGAGTGCCTGGTCTGTGTTGGCTTGAGGGGGAATGTAAACAGCTGTGATTATGACCGCTGTAAATTCCCTCGGTAGCCAGAATGGTCGACACAGAAGCATATGAAATTCCAGATCAGGGGAGCAGAAGGATTTAACAGAGTGTAGGTTCCTTTCGTCACACCACGAGTTGTTGATAAAGAAACAAACACCCCCACCTCTGCTTTTCCCTGTGAGCTCTTTCGTTCTGTCCGAGCGGTGCACGGAGAACCCCGTAAGCTCGATGGCTGAGTCTGGGATCACTGCAGACATCCATGTTTCTGTGAGGCAAATAATGCAGCAGTCCCTTGCTTCTCGTTGGTATGAGATGCGTGCCCGCAGTTCGCAGAGTTTGTTGTCCAGTGACTGAACGTTAGCCAGCAAAATGGTAGGGAGAGGAGGTCGGAGGGGACGGCGTCTGAGTCTGACGAGGACGCCGGCTCTTTTTCCCCTTTTCCGGCGCCGTTTCCTCGGTCGTGACCGTGCGGCCCAGACAAAGGGCTCTGATGCGGTGTCTGTAAACAGAGCGCCGGCGTTCAAGAACTCAAAGTCCGGTTTACGTTGCACGACGAGGGAACCTATGTTTAGAAGCGTGTGTCTGTCGTAGACAGTTATACTAACAGCATCCAGCACGTAAAACAACAAAATAACAAATAAAACACACGAAAAACTGCAATGTTTTCTCGGAGCTCGCAACACGGCAGCCATGCTCGGCGCCATCTTGGATCATTATATGCACTTCTTCTGTAGAGGAAGCTGGATCACGAATGATTCATGCGAACATAGATGCATTTAGGTAGTACGGGGGTGCCACGCATTCCCTTCAAAAACAAAAGTAATCCTCCACATCTTCAGCAGCTCAGATGTCAGGAGTAAATGATGACTGCTCTGTTCATTACTTCCAACAACGAAATACCTCAATCGCTTAGGAGCCATTCTTGTCTACAACTGCTCTGGGGTCGAAACAATGGCGGACTGATGACAGCTCACTCAGGGCGGGTCTGTGCTGAAACACCAGTGTCAATGAACATTCGTGGGAGGGGCCTGGGTCCGTGTGATATCACACAGCCAAAAATCTGAGATCGGCTTGATTTCAGAAAGGGGTTATCATTATCGGGATTGGAAAAAAAAAAAAAAAAACTGGATGGATTTTTATCATTATAGGGTGGTTGTGTACACACACATTTATGTTCAAACAACATGTAAAAGGGAACTTTGCATCCGATGACCCCTTTAAGCAAGTTGTTAACATCATTGAAAATGCCGCTAACAGGAATTAACATGTTGCTACCATGATTTAACACATTGCTAGCCTAAATTAGCATGTTGCTAGCATGCTTTAGCATGTTGTCCTATGACAGTAATCAAGCTTTGCTAGTGAAAGACATTTTAAATACTCTATTAGAGATCGTCTGTTTAACGCAAATCATAAGTCCGTTCAGTTAGAAAAGATATAGCATATCGAATCAAACCAGTCTGAAGGTCTTACCCAAGTTTGGTGGTTGTATCTTAAACACTCAAGGAGGAAATACAGTTAAAAATTTAGGATTGTCCAAAGAGAAAGAGGGTCAATATCACCATAGAGTGCCTTTCAACCCTCACAATACTCAAATTTGGGTTTTAATTTCCCATTCACTTTGTCACATCATAAACAGTAGACACTCAAGTACTATAGAAACATATTAGCTGAGCTCCCACACATTTTTTTAGATAATTATGGGCCATTATTCAAAGCATAAACCATAAGATATGTCCACCTTGTCATGGACATATACAGTGGGTACGGAAAGTATTCAGACCCCCTTAAATTTTTCACTCTTTGTTATATTGCAGCCATTTGCTAAAATCATTTAAGTTCATTTTTTCCTCATTAATGTACACACAGCACCCCATATTGACAGAAAAACACAATTGTTGACATTTTTGCAGATTTATTAAAAAAGAAAATCTGAAATATCACATGGTCCTAAGTATTCAGAGCCTTTGCACAGTATTTAGTAGAAGCACCCTTTTGATCTAATACAGCCATGAGTCTTTTCGGGAAAGATGCAACAAGATTTTCACACCTGGATTTGGGGATCCTCTGCCATTCCTCCTTGCAGATCCTCTCCAGTTCTGTCAGGTTGGATGGTAAACGTTGGTGGACAGCCATTTTTAGGTCTCTCCAGAGATGCTCAATTGGGTTTAAGTCAGGGTTCTGGCTGGGCCATTCAAGAACAGTCACGGAGTTGTTGTGAAGCCACTCCTTCGTTATTTTAGCTGTGTGCTTAGGGTCATTGTCTTAAACCTTCAGCCCAGTCTGAGGTCCTGAGCACTCTGGAGAAGGTTTTCGTCCAGGATATCCCTGTACTTGGTCGCATTCATCTTTCCCTCGATTGCAACCAGTCGTCCTGTCCCTGCAGCTGAAAAACACCCCCACAGCATGATGCTGCCACCACCATGCTTCACTGTTGGGACTGTATTGGACAGGTGATGAGCAGTGCCTGGTTTTCTCCACACATACCGCTTAGAATTAAGGCCAAAAAGTTCTATCTTGGTCTCATCAGACCAGAGAATCTTATTTCTCACCATCTTGGAGTACTTCAGGTGTTTTTTAGCAAACTCCATGCGGGCTTTCGTGTGTCTTGCACTGAGGAGTGGCTTCCGTCGGGCCACTCTGCCATAAAGCCCCGACTGGTGGAGGGCTGCAGTGATGGTTGACTTTCTACAACTTTCTCCCATCTCCCGACTGCATCTCTGGAGCTCAACCACAGTGATATTTGGGTTCTTCTTTACCTCTCTCACCAAGGCTCTTCTCCCCCGATAGCTCAGCTTGGCCGGACGGCCAGCTCTAGGAAGGGTTCTGGTCATCCCAAACGTCTTCCATTTAAGGATTATGGAGGCCACTGTGCTCTTAGGAACCTTAAGTGCAGCAGAAATTTTTTTGTAACCTTGGCCAGATCTGTGCCTTGCCACAATTCTGTCTCTGAGCTCTTCAGGCAGTTCCTTTGACCTCATGATTCTCATTTGCTCTGACATGCACTGTGAGCTGTAAGGTCTTATATAGACAGGTGTGTGGCTTTCCTAATCAAGTCCAATCAGTATAATCAAACACAGCTGGACTCAAATGAAGGTGTAGAACCATCTCAAGGATGATCAGAAGAAATGGACAGTACCTGAGTTAAATATATGAGTGTCACAGCAAAGGGTCTGAATACTTAGGACCATGTGATATTTCAGTTTTTCTTTTTTAATAAATCTGCAAAAATGTCAACAATTCTGTGTTTTTCTGTCAATATGGGGTGCTGTGTACAGTAATGAGGGAAAAAAATGAACTTAAATGATTTTAGCAAATGGCTGCAATATAACAAAGAGTGAAAAATGTAAGGGGGTCTGAATACTTTCCGTACCCACTGTACATTACTGTTAAATACGTTTTCATTACAAAATTAAGATGCAAATTATATTTTCTGAATGGTATGATGTCCCTTTTCTAAACAGGGTTATTTGTTTGCTTTCAAATTGTAAATACATAAAATATTTTATGTAAACCATGTGTTTTTAAAGAAACTCATACAATTCACACATGTATTTCTTCTTATTTGGAGAAAACTGTGCTATTTTAATGCAGTTTTTTGTTTGCATGTTATGCACCCACACCTAGCTATTGAACACACTGGATTATACAGATATGATTGAATTATTATTTAAAATATTATTGTAAAATATCAATATGACAGGGTGGACCAGCACATGATGGTGTGGACACATAATGCAAATCACACAAATCATGACAAAATATGAAAATGAAACATTTATTCAACTTCTAAAAAAAATAATAATATAATAATAATATAATAATATAATTACATCAATCACATTGATATTCAAAAAGAAAGAAGAAGAATAGCTTAAGATTTTTCCAAGACACCAGCAAAAAAACAATGAGTCTTAAAAAAGAATCCCTAAGGACAGATAAATAGCTTGAGGTGGCATTGAACTCTAAAGTTTTGAGATAATGGCCAAACTTGATTGACAAGTGGCACTAAGTCCTTGAAGAGCTGGGACCCACTGTTTTCACCATTTTTATTCTCTCGCTTGCTTTTTAGTGCCTTTTTGGAGAAGAAAACATTCTTTGAGTGGGTTCTTTAACCTGACAGCTCAAGGGAGTTTTTTAATTCAGACCGCCATAAATGCAACTTCAGAGCTTAAAACATTTTTGCCATCAATTCAATTCAAATATATCAAGTAAAGACACATCATTACTCTGCAAACAAGTGCAGTGCCCCTGAGAATTTGCTCATTGGCAAAACGTTGGCCCCTTAGTGCTGGCTCTGCACGGGAAGCCCTCACTAGGCCCCACACTATTAATGAAAAACAATACATCTGTTTCACTAGCAATAATTTCCAGCTACTATAACTTAAGTCTTTGGGAAAAACAGTTATTATACATCTGAAATGTATGCAGTCACCACATAATTAATGTCTGTATTGTCAAAAATTTACAGTAGCCAAAGAGATTTCAAATCAATGTATTAAATACAAAATAGAAAACATTCAATTCAGGTTAATACAGCTACATATAGGCAAAAATTTACATACACAAAAGAACAAAAAGAAAGCAAGCAAAGCAATGTAAGATTGTATGATTTTGTCTTGTGAAAGTTGATGTGTTCGAAAGTCTTATCTGTAGTGCATAAATGTCCAAACACTCTCCGTGGCTGAAGTTACTGATAGCAAATGAATAATCCAGCCTCATGTAATGAAAACACACCACAGCTCTCAAACACCAGACTCTTCCTAACCAGGAACAGTCAAAAATAGTCCAGACTATGGTCCCACATTGAAAAGAACTTTAAATCCATATTCAAACTGGACCATGATGTGGTGACCTCACCAATAAAGAGTCCTTCTAAAATGCATACAAATACACTGTCTTAAACTCTTAGCATCAATCCAAACATAGGCCATACATACATGTAACATCTCTGCAAAAAACACCAACTCCTTACTTTAGACTGGGCTTGAAATGACACATTTCCCAACCAGGACACAGCACAATGTGCTCAGCAGGTGAGCCATGCTGGCTACTGCTGCTTGTTATTGCTACTCCCTCTACCCACATGGCTTTACTTAAGGAAACCTAAAACACCCTAGCACCCCTAGTGGTAAGGAAGAAAACTGCCTACAAAATTATTATTAACAGGCTCATGTCTGTTGCACCTCAAATATGACTCGTGAGACCCACTTTACTGCAGACTTTAGTTCCAACTTTTATCAAACTCACCCAACTGTGATTTTCTAATGATCCTAAAGACATTGATTAGCATGCTCAGGTGTGTTTGATTAAGGTAAGAACTAAACTCTGCAGAAAAGTGTATCTCGTGAGCCAGATTTGTGGATCCCTGGCCTATTTGAAACAACAGGTTCTGAAAAGGTGTCTTTTGGTTTGAGCCATTCCAGTTCAATTGAGTGGCTAAAGAATGGCCAATCAATGTTGTTTGTATTCTCCTAGTTGCATTACAGGGCTGCCTACACAAAAACCTGCATGGGCCCAAAGGTACAAAAGTTGCTCTGGGCCCGAATGGGCTAGCCCATAGTCCCATAGTGTGGGCTGTTCACAGAAAGCCCACGGTGAGGCCAAAGCTGTGGGCCTCGCCTGGGCAAGCCCATACTGAGCCTGTTTACGTTTGGTGTGGGCTGGCCCTAGTCCACTGTGCCCGCAAAAAGCCATCATGGGCCCCGCAGGTGCATGTTTTCAGGGTACTAAGGGCAAATAAATGAAGACAAAATATTAATTTTTGGGTGATTAAGCAAATAAAATGAATCAGTAAGTCAAGATTCCTGCATCACAAGACAATCTGTTAGCAAAAGTTTGCAGAGACGAGTGTGACAAATGATTCTTTCTGTTGATAATCACACACCTGCAGAATAAATGCTAGCCTTACATAACAATTTGGTTGTTAGGAGACTTCAAACACCTGCTGATGGTAGCATTGCCATTTTGTTTCCTTACACATCTTCCAAGCGTCCTCATTGCCACATTTGGCTCTTGTTGAGAACATTAATTAGCTGCAGAGACATGAATTAGCACTTGTTAGCAGCTAGGATTGATCACACTTTTGACTCACTCTGCACTCACACTTTCTGAATCATTCAGAACACTTATAGAAGTATTTATATGAAAGCTTCTTAGTCATGCCACCAACAAAAATCATCCTCGAGAATGAGAATTTTCACTCTGACATTGAGAAAGTAGCCTATTAACAGTCAGGAGCTATGCTAATATAAAAACAACGTAGCTCTCTAACTGGAACAAAATAGGATGATGTTAAAAGAATTTAGACCACCCCAATGGGGCTAATATCCCACACACCTAATAAAGTTCCCCTGGCTGGTTTGCCTAGCATATTGACCGTATCTAATTAACTACAACAAGGTGTATGAATAAGATTTTCCACTACTAGAGATAATTTTCTGAATTATTTCACTGGAATACTACAAAATACAGGAAAGGCCCTAAGGGTTTGGCTATGTTGTAGACTAGTTTTTGGTCTTATGCACCCTCAAAGCCCCATCAGTAAGGCTTAAGTACTCCTTTATCAACATGACCACAGAGATGTGTTCATTTTACCTTGTATTACACAACATGTCTTTTTCAGAAAATCTTTCTGCATATTACACCTTTACACCAACAGGTAGCAACAAATGTCTATATGAGTAAATCATTCATTCAACCATTTGTTTAAAACACTGATTTATTCAGGAACAAAACAACTTTGCAACTGTTAAAAAAGCATGTTCTATACAGTATAAACGTGTGTAGTATGAATGCAATCCAGACATAGTATATTCACCACTGGCCTTTTGTCACTTCACTACCAATCACAAATCCTCCCTTGTGCCCTCATGGGATAATAAAGTATCCATCGGATTTTAGAAACAAAGTAGTAAGTCATACAGGTACTTTTCACCTACTGTTTTATGAATACTGTAAATTCAGACATACTGTTTTTCATCTCTATGGTAGGGAAGTATGCATATTCAGATGCAGCCAATGAATTTATAAGTGAGTCTTTGAATCATTCACTCAGTTGATTCATTCAAAACAGTCTCATTTATAGTGCTGTCAAACGATTAATCGCGATTAATCACATCCAAAATAAAAGTTTTTGTTTACATAATATATGTGTGTGTACTGTGTATATTTATTATGTATATATAAATACACACATGCATGTATATTTTTAAGAAAAATGTTATGTTTATATATTAAATATATTCATATATAATATAAATTATATCAATATGAATTTATGCATTTAAATACATGTAAATATTTTAAAAAAATGTATGTATTTATATATACACAATAAATATACACAGTACACATACATATACATACATATACATGCAGTGCCGTGAAAAGGTTTTTGCCCCCTACCTGTTTTTTAATTTTTTGCATATTTGTCACACTTAAAAGATTCAGATCATCAAACAAATTTTAATATTACACAAAGATAATGCAAGTAAATACAAAATGCAGTTTTTAAATGATGATTTCATTTATTAAGGTAAAAAAGCTCTCCAAACCTACCTGGCCCTACGTGAAAAATTAATTGCCCCCATCCTGTTAAATCATGAAAGAACTGTGATTAACCACATTATTTTAGAAAGCTGAGATCAATTTCACTAGCCAAACCCAGGCCTGATTACTGCCAGACCTGTTGAATCAAGAAATCACTTAAATAGAACCTGTCTGACAAAGTGAAGCATGCTTAAAGAGCAAAACATCATGCCGCGATCTAAAGAAATTCAAGAACAGATGAGAAACGAAATAGTTGACATGTATCAGTCTGGAAAGGGTTATAAAGCCATTTATAAGGTTTTGGGACTCCAGCGAACCACGGTCAGAGCCATTATCCACAAATGGAGAAAACTTGTAACAGTGGTGAACGTTCCCAGGGGTGGCCTTGCCTACCAAAATTACTCCAAGAGAGGAACAGCGACTCATCCAGGAGGTCATAAAAGAACCCAGAACAACATCTAAAGAACTGCAGGCCTCACTTGCCTCAATTATGGTCAGTGTTCATGATTCAACAATAAGAATGAGACTGGGCAAAAACGGCATCCATGGGAAAGTCCGGACTTAAATCCAATTGAGATGCTGTGGAATTACCTTAAACAGTCCTTTCATGCTTGAAAACCCTCCAATGTGGCTGAATTAAAACAATTCAGCAAAGAAGAGTGGGCCAAAATTCCTCCACAGCGATGTGAAAGACTCTTTGCCAGTTATTAGTTGCAGTTTTCAGATTGCAGTTGTTGCTGCCAAGGGTGGCACAACCAGTTATTAGATTTAGGGGCAATTACTTTTTCACGTAGGGCCAGGCAGGTTTGGACAGCTTTTTTCCCTTAATAAATGAAATCATTATTTCAAAATTGCATTTTATGCCACAGCCATATCACCCTGCAGCCCAAAACCCAAGGGTTGAGCCTGGTGACGGGGACACTATACTGTCAAAAAGCATCGTCCTTCGGATGAGACGTTAAACCGAAGTCCTGACTCTCTGTGGTCATTAAAAATCCCATGGCACTTCTCATAAAGAGTAGGGGTGTAACCCCGGTGTCTTGGCAAAAATTTCCACTGGCCTTTGTCAATCATGGCTTCCTAATAATCCCAGATGAGAAATGAGGGTCTTATCTAGCGAAACAATAATTTTCTAAGAGAAAAAGATTATATACTTTTTAACTACAAACGTTCATCTTGCAGTAGCTCTGTGATGTGCGTCCGCATTACGTAATGACGTTGGAAAGGTCACGCGTTGTTAGATATTCATCTGTGTACTTCGGTTCAAAAAGGTAGGGTAGGGCAAAAAATTCATTTTCTCCTCCAACTTCAAAATCGTCCAACGTATAACCAGTTGTTTATTTTCATAACAAACACTTTGCAAAAGAAAACTTAATCATGTTATCAGTTTTGATGACATTGTATGGTGTTCTGAATGATGGAAAATGGGGAAAATGGGAAAACGTAAGATATTTTTTTTTAAATAAGCAAGAAGATCCACTTCGAACCTCACCCCTAAACCTAACCTCTACTAGGGCATAAGCAGATTGTACAAATAAGATCATATACAGTCAATGTTTTGTGTTACACTGTGTTGTGTGAAGTGAACTTCAATTGATAGCCCATGACCAGGCTGTAGGGAGCAGTGAACACTGCTTAGGGACCCTGTTAAATTGGAACGCTGCAATTTTGCTGTATTGAATAAAATCAAGAAAAATAAAAAAGTGGATGTTGAGTGATGACATGCTTTAGTGCCTTATTATAAAAATCCTTTAGATAAGATATGTTCTCATATTCTCTAATTAATGGTTTCTGTCATCTATCTTTGTTTTCACAGAGATTTACAGCCACGACAACAGCTATGATTATATGCTGCAATATGTTGATCAAATGTCAAGAACACACAATGATTGTGATTTTGCTATGCAACAACACAGGGGAGGACAGAGCTAGACGTTGGTTGCCATGGAGAGATTGATAGAGAATGAGACAATGGCACAATGCCCTGAAACTGAACACGACCAAAATTCAAAGACTAAGATTTAAGTGGCGCTGTACGCCATGGTGCTTATTCACAGTGTGCCAATGTGCCATGTTGCTACATGAACGCGTACACAAACAGATTAAGCGTGACACAGTGGGTGGTTTGTTAAATTAAATATTCCTCAAAACTTTTTTCTATAACAAGTGTCATAATATGAGATACAGAGTAATTTTTCCCCCATGGCCTCTGCGGAGGTTAAATACAAACCTATTTGCATTTAATGATCTTTTCTCATTACAAAGGCTGGTCCGTCCTGTCAAAGCATCCTTCTTTTTCTAATTAACATTTTATTGGATTTTGTATGAATGAGATTTAAAGTTTAATCGGGGTGAAGAGCCTGCCGTATTAATGCATATTAATATTGACTTGTAATAACTGCCTACGGACCATTCTTTCAGATAGCAGACGTGGCTATTTGCAGCTCTTTAGGTTATCTGTGGTTCAGAAGTTGAACTGGAGTGTATGTGTGTGCCTTATGCATCACTCAGTGACACATTTGTACTGTGAGATGCCAGTTTACGAGTACGTGACACATTATAATGAGAGAATGAGACGATGAGGACCCGACAGCCTCTTCACAGAACTTTGAACTACTGTCATTAGTTCTGACCACAAGTGAACCCTTTCTATTTTAGTACTCCTCCTCCATCTCTGATCTTTGTCGCAAACTTGCATATCTAAAATGTTTTGAACTTGCAGCCAACAATAGCCAGACGTTGCTAAAAAAGATTCAAATTAAAGGGATGGTTCATCCAGAAGTGTAAATGTACTCATTTTAATGTTCTTCCAATCTCAAATGACTTGCTTTCTTCTGTGAAAAAAAAAAAAATCTATTAATATAACGATTGCTCTTTTCCATGAAATCCAAATGAAAATCATTTAAGACACCATAAAACACCATAAAAGTAATCCATTTGACGTGTGCTTTACATTGTAGTTGTCTTAATAGTTTATATCGCAGGCGCACGCGCGTGTGTGTGAGAGAGACAGGGTCACATCACAGTGGAGTCAGCTTTCTTAATCGCGGCTTGTGTGCAAATACATACGAGCATCATCACTGTATCTGTCACGCGACTCTGTTCCCCTCTCGGGTTTGAACTGATGGTAAAACTAAGGACATTATTAACTGTCTTTATATTTACTTTGAAAGCTGAAGCTCGCGTTTATGGTAAGGGGTGTTACATTTCCAACGCGTGCTTGTGGTGTTCGGCCAATCACAATGCACTGGGTCAGCTGACCAATCAAAGCAGACTGTCCTTATCGGAAGGAGGGGCTTTGTAGAAAACGACGCATTTGAGAGAGGTGGGGCACAGAGCAACTTTTTTAAAAGCATGTCAACATATTCTGTTACACCAAATACACAAAATAATGATCTTTAAAATAGCGTCATATGACCCCTTTAAGAAATGTTATAATAATATATATACACCTAAAATGACACTAAGTGCAGTATTAATCATAACAACATTAACTGATAAATGAATGCCTTAAGTCAGGGGTCCCCAACCGTGTTCCTGGAGATCTACCTTCCTGCAGAGTTCAGTTCAAACCCTGATCAAACACACCTGTCTGTAATTATCAAGTGCTCCTTCGGATCTTAATTAGTTGGTTCAGTTGTGCTTGATCAGGGATGGGGCTGAACTCTGCAGGAAGGTAGATCTCCAGGAACAGGGTTGAGCACCCCTGCCATAAGTAGATGTTTGGAGCTGTCAAAGGGTTGGTAGTGGTCCAAAAAAAAGTTAATCAATGAATCTATCAATTTGATTTGTCCTCCAGATGCTTCCTCATGTATGAAATGTAATCCTTGCACACTTGTCCACACTGAATGCTTTTTATTACTTATTTCTGCCTGTAATTCTCTCTCTCTTTCTGTCTGTCTCTCTTGTGGGTCCAATGCCAATACCATAGAAATTACGTCTTGAAGGCCAAATGGGTTCACCATCCCATTGTTATTATCACCCCCCTCCATGAAAGAGGTTAAAATCCACTTTTGTAGCTTCCCAAGTGACACTCATACCATTCTGGCTGCATTGCGCTTCATGATAAATCCATGAGAGCTGCCCTACCGTGGCCCACATCAAGATGGAGGCAATCAATCAGTATGGGATTACTAAAGGCAGCACACCAGAGGACACCTGCATACTACACAGCAATTTGAATTTAATGAGCTGCTGCTTGAAAGAGAAGGAACCAGCATTCACTATGCACTTTTGCTTTTCTTTCACTGCTCTGCACAGAACGTAAACACATACATACATATTTATACAGTGGTCCCAAAATAGTATTTGGATACTAAAGTCACACTTAAAAATGTCTAATGATCAAACAAAATTTATTCTGTGAAATGTTTTGATTAAAAAGTGACCTTGTACTATGATATATTAGCGTTCAAATGTTATGTAGTTAAATGGTATAGTAACACACTAATATTGTAAAACTATGAATAACTATACAAAACAACAGAAGCCAAGAATGCTGCACTGGACTTGTCACACAGCCATGGGTGCTCTTTGGATAACTGGAGGTAAATATCTAAATAAGAAGATGAAATACTTCATGGCACTCGTGGTAAAAGTAAAATGCCTTTAATAGGCTGAATTAAATCATTAAAATTGTTAAAAGTGTAGATCTACGCATTTCAGCTTCACAGACTTCTTCAGGATACACAGCAGATGTTCAAACAAGTCTTCTTAAGCAATTAAGACAGCTATCTATATATCTATATCTATCCATCTAGTTATATATATATATATATATATATATATATATATATATATATATATATATATATATATATATATATACTGTATATATATTAGGCATGTCAAAACGCAAATTCATTTTAACGGCACTAATTTTATTAACGCAGCGCGCATTTTCTGTTTGACCCATGGCCTAGCCTGTAGTTGGAGAAATGGATGGAGATGCTGACAGTGTTGCCAACTTAACGACGTTTCAGACCCCTTTAGCAACATTTTTTTTTTTTTTTCAAAAAGTGCATAATGACAAATTTTTAAGGTTTGCCTAAACCTTATTTAGTTTCTGAGACTCGCCAGTACTGCCGCACGAGCACGAAGTCTCTCTTTCCTATCGCGCGCACTCCTCTTTCTCTCCCCTTTTCCACCAAGGCAGTTCGAGTGCTGGTTCGGAACCAGAGCCTAGTTTCAAACCGGTTCTTTGTCTTTCGACACCTAAAGCACTTCATATTTTAAAAGGTTATAGATATATATATATATATATATATATATATATAAATACAGTATCTCACAAAAGTGACTACACCCCTCACATTTCGGCAACCATTTTAGTATATCTTCTCAAGGGACAATACTATAGAAATGAAACTTGGATATATTTTAGACTTGTATAGCAGTAAAGATGTACTGTCCTCTGAAAATAACTCAGCATATAGCCATTATTGTCAAAAAAAGATGGTAACAAATGTGAGTACACCCTAAGTGATAAAAGCTATACACCGTTTAACCATGCAAAGCCACATGTCCTATTCATGTTCATGTTTTTGTCTGCTTGACAGGACTATACAAATTTGTGTATCTTATATTAGAGCAGTTAAAATTTGGTGCTTTGTACAATTCTCTCATACTGACCACTGGATGTTCAACATGACACCTTATGGCAAAGAACTCTGTGGATTTCAGAATTAGAATTGTTGCTCTCCACAAAGATGGCCTAGGCTATAAGAAGTTTGGTAACACCTTGAAACTGAGTTACAGTACAGTGGCCAGTGTCACACAGAGTTCCACTCGGAAGAGGCCTTGCAAGGGTCGATCAAAGAAGTTAGGTTCTCACGCTATGCGTCAGGTGCAGAAGCTGGCTTCAAAAAACAGACGCACGAGTGCTGCCAGCATTGCTTTAGAGGTTGCAGAAGTGGAAGGTCAGCTTGTCAGTGCTCAGACCATATGCCACACACTGCAACAAGTTGGTTTGCATGGCCATCGTTCCAGAAGGAAGCCTCTTCTGAAGTTGGCTCACAAAAAAGCCTACAAACAGTTTGTTGAAGACAACCTGTCCAAGAGCATGAATTACTGGAACCATGTCCTGTGGTCTGATGAGACTCAGATAAACTAGTTTGGCTCAGATGATGTCCAGCATGTGAGGTGACACCCTGCTGAAGAGTACCAAGACAGTTGTGTCTTGCCCACAGTCAAGCACAGTGGTGGTAAAGCAGACTTTGACTGGTAGCATCATGGTCTGGGGCTGCATGAGTGCTGCTGGTACTGGGGAGCTGCGGTTCATTGAGGGAAACATGGATTCCAACATGTACTGACATTCTGAAGCAGAACATGATGCCCTCCCTTCAGAAACTGGACCGAACGGCAGTTTTCCAACATGATAACAACCCCAAACACACCGCCAAGATGACAACTGCCTTGCTGAGGAAGCTGAAGGTGAAGGTGATGGAGTGGCCAAGTATGTCTCCAGACCTGAACCCTGTTGAGCACCTGTGGGGCATCCTCAATCTGAAGGTGGAGAAGCACCATGCATCTAAAATCCAGCACCTCTGTGATGTCATTATGGAGGAGTGGAAGAGGATCCCAGCAACAACCTGTGCAGCTCTGGTCAATTCCATACCCAGGAGGATTAAGCCAGTGCTAGATAATAATGGTGCTCACACAAAATATTGACAATTTGGACACAGTTTTGACATGTTCACTTAGGGTGTACTCATTTTTGTTGCCAGTTATTTAGACAATAATGGCTATATGCTGAGTTATTTTTAGAGGACAGTAAATTTGTACTTCTATACAAGCTATACATTGACTACTCTAAAATACATCCAAGTTTCATTTGTCTAGTATTGTCCCTTGAGAAGATATACTAAAATGGTTGCTGAAATGTGAGGGGTGTACTCATTTTTGTGAGATACTGTATATTAGGGGTTGAACGACTTCTGATTTCTTAAAGGCGACAATTCAAAAATCGAGTCGAAGTCGACTAGTCGCTGCTGACATCATTAATGAACAAATAAGTCTGGAGCTGTGACAAACACATTGTGCACACATGTCTTGTGGAGCCTTTCAGAGTATGAATTAATTTGTAATTTTAACTGTTTGGAAAGGGAGCGTAAATGTGGATTTCTTATCCTGTTGCACCCTCTATAGCAGTGGTTCTCAACCACATTCCTGGAGGACCCCCAACACTGCACATTTTGCATATCTCCTTTGTCTGACACACCCATTTTAAGTCTGTGAGTCTCTACTAATGAGCAGGTGACCTGAATCAGGTGTGTTTGATTAAGGAGACATGCAAAATGTGCAGTGTTGGGGGTCCTCCAGGAATGTGGTTGAGAACCACTGCTCTATAGGACCAGCGACTAGTCGACGTCAAGCTTAAAGCATCATGACAGAGAAGACGACTAGTCGATTAGTCGGTGCAACCCCTACTATATATATATATAGGGGATAGGGATGATCACTTCCATTTGGTATTTGCCCCGTGAACCGTTCGGTAGGCTACGAATACACGTACCGTTACAACCCTAATATAGGCTATATGTATACAAATATATATATATATATATATATATATATATATATATACAGTATATAGTCATGTGTGGAAGAGGAGAGACTTAGTCTCAGTCCACTGATCAATCAGCTGTTTTTGATTAATGTTTACTAATTGACTTGTTTTGACATTTGATGCGTATCGAAGGCTGTGTAGCCGAAACGCATAGATCTACACTTTTTAATGATTTAGCCCAGCAAATTAAAGGCTTTTTACTTTTACCATGAGACCTTTTGGAGTATTTCATCTCCTTAATATGATTAACTATAATTTTATATTAACTATAATTATAATTATTTTTATAATTAACTATAATTATACAATTATAACTATTATAACTTTTATAATTAGGCTATAATTATAACTACACTGTGAATTCCAATGTTAGCGTTACTTGGAAAAAAAAAAAAAAAATCTTGCAAACTTATTACCTCCGAAAAATTTAGTTAAGATTGCTCAATATATTCAAGTTTACTCCAAGCCAATTTATGAAAACTTGAATAGGCCTGTACTAAGTAACCTTAATTAGATTTTTCTGAGGCAACAAGTTTGCAAGATTTTTTTAAGTAAGGGTAACATTAAAATATACAGTAAATAATTTAAAAATGACAATTTAATATATTCAAATGTATAATTTATTACTATTTACTTTTAGCAGTCATTACCCCAGTCTTCGGTGTCACATGATCTTTCAGAAATCATGCTGATATGCTGATTTGCTCAAGAAACATTTCTTACTATTATCAGTGTTGAAAGCTGTGCTGCTTAATAATTAAATGGAAACCATTATACATTCTCGTTTTACATTATACACAATCAATAGTATACTGCATATTTCAGCAAAAGCTTGTGTAGAGGAGATAACCTCAAGTTTCTAAGTTTCAAAACTTAGAATTTGTCAGATACAAATACATTTTTATTTTTATATTGCAAACTGAGAATAAAAGAAAAGTTCAGCTATACACAGTAGTTCACTATAGGAGTTGCTGCATGTCTGTAGCATTATCCAGTCATTTACAAGATTTAATTCAGAATGCTGCCTTAAAAGGCAACTGCTTATGTAGGCAACTCACTCAGTTCTGGAGCAGAGCTTCACTTCAGTGTTCCAGAACAGATTCTCTACCTTTTATTTTAAATATAAAGGGCACATTTCAGCCCTTCTCTCCTTTCGAAAATGTCACACGGGAGTAAGTTTGGCACTCAGCGTGATTAATTCACTCTCATCCTTGCCTCAGAAAATAAATCAATAACATTCAATTTTCCCAAAATGAAAATGCAAGTTTTCTGATGCCCAATTTTTGGGTCTGAAATTAAAATCAAAAGGTAAAGCCTGAAACTAACTCTAGTTTCTGCAATTGATACCAAACGTTTTTTTACAAGTTGGCATCAAAGGGCAGCTTCAAAGACATTTCACAGCAGTAATATTCCTTAAACATGGCCCATTATTTTATAGACAGTATTATCCTTGGTTGATGAAGATTGAAGGCTCTGCAGATAACTTCAGCAGTCTGTAGAGCCCCAGTGATTAATCACACCAAATTCACTCAGATGATAAACACGACTTTGGCTGCAAGGAGCACCAGACAATGAGATTATATGGCTGTTGCGGGCAGCGTTACTCAGTAATCACTTAAGGTATCATTCAAAGATTGACTCCTCATCTACTGTATGCCTCCCCTGCACTCCATGTCTTTACAGCTCTAGAGGTCCATTGTTAATAAAGTAAGTATAAAGGACAGAATGGCTTGTACATCAGTGTGAATGCTTGTTCAGCTATGAATGACGGGTAATGAAAACCAAATGCGCAAGGTAGTAGGAGATGTTCCTGGATCAACAACCTTTGTCATTCCTAGAACTGAATTTCTATAAAACCAGTTGCAACCCAATTTTACCAAACTTAAATCCCTGCTCTGCAGTCAAAGGGCACTAATTGGTTGAGGTTTTCCAGTAACAACAAAAGATAATCATTCATGTCCTACTTGCGAAAATAATAATAAATAGAAAAGAATAAATAAATAAATAAATAAATGGCCGTCAAAATAAACTCAGTGCCAAGTAGTTATGGATAATCAGTGTGAGATTTGCATTGAGTGCAGCCCCAAGAGAAAGTTGATTTTGTACTCAGCAAGCAGGCCATCATTAAGGCTTTCAGGTGGCTTACTAGGCTTTTCTGCTGGAAAAAAAAAAAATAAATCAAAATAAATACTGTTCATGAAATTGTATAGTTTTCTGAGAAAATATCATCAAAACGAGGCTATTACCTGTTCTAGGTCTAACTAATCTGCCAGCCATAAGGCATATTATGGATTCTGTTCATTCTGAGAAAAAAACAAACAAGCCCTTGGCACCAGCTTTAAAACATCTAAATCAGCCTGCACAGTTCTCTGGAATGCTTGATTCTGAGTTGCAGTTACTGAAAAACAAACACCAGCAGCATAAACAGAAACTTCACGTGAGGCAGAACTGCAAAAACACATTTTACATTTTACTTTAAGGTATATAGTTTCAGCAGCTACATTTTCATCTTATAAAGTCTAGATGAAATCAAAACTGACCTACTTACTTTTTAATACACATTTTTGGTCTAATAATAGACCATTAAAGGAATACTTCACACAAAAATGTAAATTTGCACATCATTCCAGTCCATTAAGCAACATCTTAATAGTGAAAAGTTGTGCGTGTCTGTGTGTGTTACAAACAAAACCATCAAGGGGTTTTAACATTAAATCATCACTTCCTTTCAAAATATAAGTCCACAATCCATAATGCTTCCTCTGGTGAAAAAGTCCATCCCTTGTTTTATTCTCACATCAAAATCCACTGGCATATTTGTTTAGAACTGTTTTAAACTGTTTTGCTTGTAAATGGTGATTGATCTGTGCATATTTATTTCCTGATTCAGACAAGATGACTTTTTCACTAAAGCAATATGGATAGAGGACTCATATTTCAGATGGAAGCAACAAAAAAATTCTACTCTTTTTAGTGCGTTATTATTTTTTATTTTTATTTATTTATTTATTTTTTATCAAAATCTAATAACTTCAAACTTCCTCTGAAAAATCTATCATTTTTTCATCTCTGAATAGAAGGGCAATTGTCACCAAAAACGAAATAGCTATTTAGTCATCATTTTAGAACACTGTTGTAGATAATGCAGCTTTTCATATATCTTGACAATGGTCAACACACTGACATTAAAAGATATGCCAATTAGAGCAAAAACAATACATTTGAAAAAGCAATATCGCTACATATCAAGACCTTCTCCCACCATGTCCAGGACGAAAAGCTTCCACAAAGGGAATGCTAGTGGTGTTTCAGAATGAGACCAAGCTTAACATGTCTTGCTCTGTTCAGTTATAAAACAGCCACTTTTCATGATCCAATCAATACCTAATGGATAAAAACAAGTCTCTACATTTTCTTCTGAATGAATTTCCAAAATATGCCAAATTGCAGACCTAAAGTGGATTGGGAATTTGACTTTCTATATCCCCAAGTAATATAGCATAGCTGTATACTGAGAAGCTGGTGTTTAGCATTGGAAATGTGTAATAGTTTGGCAGTCTTTGTGTTTATACTTTTTGACATCTTCTCTTTTCTTAATCCACTGTGCACTGTAGACCATGTCAAAACATGTTCAAAAAGAACACCGCAGTTTCCAGAAGTCATTAGGAGGAAAATGTCAGGGAAATACCAAAAGGCCTTTGTGTTAGAATATCCAAATGAACATCTATTTCAGCCCTACCTTTGATTTTTATTAATTTATTTCATGTTTTCATGTCCTACTGCAGCTAAGCACAAAGTCAAGTTTGTTCCACTGTTAGATTCCCTGAAGGCATCAGATTAATCTGACTTCTTGACTCTCATAGCAAGTCAATCTGTGAGTTGTTAAACCAATTTTCAGTTGTTCCTTTCGTTTGGATAGAGCACCCGTTGTAATGAAGACCCTGTGTCCTTAAAAGTGCTACTCAGGGGTACATCAGTTCTGCACTGTTCCGTTTACAGTATTGGCAATTATTTTTGCGTACAGTCATCTTTTGTGAACTATGACTAGGCCCTCTCATTTGTCCCTAATCACTGATTTCAGATCATTGTTTCCCTCAGAAAGAAAAGAGTACCTGTAGACACAGAACCAAATTAAGTCAAAGTTCATATAAATTACAGTTTAAATAAGAGAAATATAAAAATACAGCGATAGTTAGATATAGTGACAGAACGACAGAGTGATAGATAGATAAATATGATGAAACAACATACAACGATAGAAGGATAGATACAACGAGAGATAGATACAATTGAATGATATAACGACAGATACAACTATTGAATGATAGAACAATAGAAACAACGACAGAAGGATAGATACAACAAATTAATGATAGAATGATAAATACAACAATTGAGTGATATAGTTTTTTTTTTTTTTTTTTTTTTTTTTTTTAAGCATCTATATGCCTGTATAACTTGTTGGCTGTTTATTGCTTTGGCAACATTGTGCTATTCCACAGTCATGCCAATAAAGCTCATTTGAATTTAATTGAATTGATAGATACAACAACTGTTTCAATGAATGATAGATACAATGAAAGAACAACAGATACAATGATTGAATCATAGAATGACAGATACAGTGATGGATACAACCATAGATGCAACAATAGGCCACTTTATTCACTTTAAAATCAAGTCAGACAACGATAATATGACTATGATATCTATAATACTTTTCTTGCTAGGTCTAGAGTTTGCGTAGCAAAGTGATTTGAGCCTATAATTTATGCAATTTCTGTATGTAATGTTGGACTGATATGCAATCAGATTTCTTTTTGCATGCAAAAAATAGCATAAGCCTTATTTTCTTCTCCCATAGGAGTTAAATGCTGAATAGCCTTTCATATTTCTCCCTGTTGGGCAAAACTATGCACACATGCTCCAGAAATACAATTACTGGCATGCTAGACTGGTTCCTGTCAATCATGCTTTCAATAAATACATTGAAATGAATTTGGAAATGCCCAGTTAGGGGCCTGTTTCAAATTTGTTATTTCACGTCTTGCCAGCGCTGCTGTGTGCATGTGACGTGGGGCACTGGGGCCACAGCTTGCTGGCTGCTTAACATTAAAATGATAGAATAAGCCATCACCTTTTTCTATTCTCAGGTGAGATCTGTGGATTGGTTTGCTGTGCGAGTAGAATGAGAAATGGTACATTTACTAAATATACCATGAGATATAATAGCATTCATTGAGCTGGGGTACAAGCACTCAAAAGATGAGAGTCTTCTCTGACCATATCATTTTACAATTAACACCAGGCCTTATTAAATGGAGAAGAATATCAATTGTGCACTATGTGCAACATTAACAGTCAGGGTATGCGGTAAAGCGTAATGGATGGATTTTATCAGCAAGGAGCAGGCTGCATTTTCAAATTTGCACACCTTGCAGCTGATTGATTGCCAATTAAGGTGAATGCACAACGAGTCAATTAGAACAGAGTTTATAAATACTTCGTGTTTTCCTACTGGGAAATAAAATGGCTTAGCTGGTCCTACTATAAAAAATATCATAATTTTAATATCGCGTTGCATCGCGCCACGTAAACATTACCATGTCTGCATTTGTGATCGGAGAAACGACAAACTTGAAATCGCATCATATGACCCCTTTAATGTAATTTTACAGTGAAATACTGTTAAATTAACAGTATTTGGTAATTAAAAACAGACATCTTATGATTTTCAGTGAAACAATTATGACATTCACAGAATTTCCTGTATTTTACCATTTGATGGGTTTTCATTTAAATAGTGATGTTTCTTTTTAGTTTTTTTTTTTTCATCAGTTATTAAGGTTTTGTTACATCTTATGTTGTTGAATTAATGTTTGTTGCATTATTGTAATGTCATGCGTGTTACCATTATGGTGTTTTTGCATGTTTAGTTTATGGTGGTTTTTAGTGTATCATAGACATAAATAGATTTAAGTACTTAGGTTGGTGTATTGACATTATTTTAATAAATGATATGTATGTTCTTCTGACTGCAAATTTTAATTCGTTGCATTAAAACTTAAAATTTTGCTACCATATTTTTAAAGTAAATTTCTGGCTTTTTGTTGTTGTTGTTGTTGTTGTTGTTTATTTTTATTTTATTTATTTTTTTGTGGTACATTGCTGATTTAAAGTGGCCTCAAAACGCTCTAAAAGTAGAGTAGGCTTGTTTATTTTTTTTGTTTTGTTTGTTTTTTGTTGTTGTTGTTGTTGTTGTTGTTGTTGTTGTTTTGGTCAGTGTTATCTATTTTATTTAATTTCATGTGTTAATTGTTTGTGTTTTCTCTTTCTAGTGCAAAGTCATCAGATTTATTGTCCGAACCCATTTACAAAGATCCTCCCATAATTGGCAACCCAACAACAGTACCAAAATTGCTAATCATTGCTAATCAAAAATAAAAATAAAAAATACACACACACAATTAAACACTGTAATTTATACGCCCTCCAGTGCCCGCTCCTCGAACGCACCCGCCAGAGCGCCCTCCAGTGCCCGCTCCTCGAACGCGCCTGCCAGAGCATCCTCCAGTGTCTGTCCCATGTCAAGTCATGTCCCCTGTAGTCTTCTCCAGTCCTCCGGAACCCTTTCTAGTCGGTCTTATCAGTCATGTCTTGTCTGTGGGGGTTCCGTGGAAGCAGGAAGCTTCTCTTGTTATGGCCAAGGAGGCCATTCACAAGCCGCTTGCTTCGCGGGACGCCCCTACGGAAGCGGTTCCCGAGTGTACCCCTGAGAGGTCCCCTGACACCAAAGCCAACAGAAAGAGTGCTGGTATGCACGAGTCATGCCCTAAATGGTCCTCGGATTCCGAGCTTAGCCCTATTGGGGCTCATGTTCTGGAGGATAACCCACAGAAGACTCCAGCTCCTGTTCCCCAGTCGAGCCCAGGAAGGGCTCCAGTTCCCAAGTCGAGCCCAAGAGGGGCTCCAGTTCCCGAGTTGAGCCCAGGAGAGGCTCCAGTTCCCGAGTCGAGCCCAAGAGGGGCTCCAGTTCCCGAGTCGAGCCCAGGAGAGGCTCCAGTTCCCGAATCGAGCCCAGGGGAGGCTCCAGTTCCCGAGTCGAGCCCAGGGGAGGCTCCAGTTCCCGAGTCGAGCCCAGGGGAGGCTCCAGTTCCCGAGTCGAGCCCAGAGAGGGCTCCTGATCCCCAGTTCAGCCCAGAGAGGGCTCCTGATCCCCAGTTCAGGCCAGACAGGGCTCCTGAGCCCCAGTTCAGCCCAGGAAAGGCTCCAGATCCCCAGTTCAGCCCAGAGAGTGCCCCTGACCTCCAGTTAACCCCCATAAGCACCTCCAAGTATTATTTTGGGGGGGGAGTAGTATGGCCACGACCTCAGTGGTGGATCCGCCATGGCCTCCTGAAATCCCTGCACCGCCATGGCCTCCTGAAATCCCTGCACCGCCATGGCCTCCTGAACTCCCTGCACCGCCATGGCCTCCTGAGCTCCCTGGACCGCCATGGCCTCCTGAGCTCCCTGTCCCACCAGGGGCGCCGCCCTGGAGGCCATCTGTCCTGTCTTTGTGTTCCTGTTCTTGGAGGCCTCCAGAGCGCCCACCCCCCCTCCCCACTGAATGGTATATGGCACGAGGACGCGCCTTCAAGTCTTTATTAGTTAATTATTGTCCAGCTGTGTTTGTTTAATTATGTAATTACGTTGTGTATTTATAGTGTGTCCTGCCCTGTGTTTGCTGTCGAGTATTATATGTCATCTCTGTCTGTCACGTGTATGTTTCCAGCCTGTGTTGAACTTACCTGTTTGGATGTAATTAAAGACTTTGTTTTGATTTATCAGAATCAGAATCAGAATGAGCTTTATTGGCCAGGTATGCTTACACATACGAGGAATTTGTTTTAGTGACAGAAGCTCTACAGCGCAACAGAAAGACAGCAACAGGACAGGACACAGATAATAAAAGCATAATATACAAATATACAAATAGGCAATGTACAAATAGCAAAAACACAATATATAATATAGACAATTATGGTGTACAGGTCTGATATGTGCAAATCTGAAATGGAAAAATAAGTGTGTGTTGAATAAATAATTTATAATAGTGTTGTGTGTTCCACGTTTAATGTCAAGTGTTCATGAGATGGATTGCCTGAAGGAAGAAACTGTTCCTGTGTCTGGTCGTTCTGGTGCTCAGAGCTCTGTAGGGTCGACCAGACGGTAACAGTTCAAAGAGGGAGTGTGCTGGATGTGAGGGGTCCAGAGTGATTTTGCCAGCCCTTTTGCTCACTCTGGATAAGTACAGTTCTTGGAGAGTGGGGAGGGTTGTACCAATGATTCGCTCAGCAGACCGGACTACCCTCTGTAGTCAGTGATGCTTATCACTGATGGTGCCGCGCATGGCAGCCATTGTGTTTGGCTCTCCAGTTGTTTTAGTGTTTTTGTTAGTTTTTCCTGTTTTTTGTTTGTCAAACACGATCAGTTTCACTAGGGAAGAACTGCTGAACATTCGGCAGAACACACCACAAAATCTCCAACCGGTTTTCGATTATTCAGATGTTTTGCTGGACATAGTAGTCGGTGGAGCGGCGGTGCTGTTTAGACGCTACAGGACGCGCAGACGGGGGAAGCGAGCCAGCGCGCTCGTGAAGCTCAGACAGCGCGGATTTAGAACAGCGTTGCCTAGCATCCATCTGGCGAATCTCCGCTCTCTACCCAACAAAACGGACGAACTCCTTCTGCTCTCCCAGACAAACAGGGACTTTTCAAACTCTGCTGCTCTGTGTTTCACGGAAACCTGGCTGAACGGCGCCATTCCGGACAGCGCGCTTCACCTTCCGAGCTTTCAGCTGATCAGAGCAGATCGCGAGGCAGAATCAACAGGGAAATCGCGCGGCGGCAGAACGTGCTTTTACATCAATGAGAGATGGTGTACAGATGTAACTGTATTAAAGAAGATGTGCTGTTCTGATCTAGAAACACTCTTCATTCACTGTAAACCTTTCTACTCGCCGCGGGAGTTTTACTCGTTCATTCTTGTGAGTGTTTACATTCCTCCGCAAGCGCACGTGAGCTCAGCTTTACAGAAACTCGCTGATATGATCACAGAGACTGAGCAACAACACCCGGACTCTGTTTTAATCATTCTAGGGGACTTTAATAAAGCAAATCTCTCCGTGAACTGCCAAAGTACAGACAGCATGTTACATGTCCCACCAGAGACAGTAATATACTGGATCACTGTTACACAGTAATAAAGGACGCATATCACTCTGTTCCACGAGCAGCTTTAGGACTCTCTGATCACTGTTTGATTCATCATATTCCTACCTACAGGCAGAAACTGAAATCAGTTAAACCTGTATTAAGGACTGTAAAGAGATGGAATAATGAGACAGAGCAGGTTTTACAAGCCTGTCTCGACCTTACTGATTGGAGTGTTTTTGAGGCTTCTGCAAATTATCTGGATGAGCTCACAGAGACTGTAACATCTTATATCAGTTTCTGTGAGGATATGTGCATTCCCACCAGGACTCATCTAACCTACAATAACGACAAACCATGGTTCACTGCAAAACTCAGACAGCTCCGTCAGGCCAAAGAAGATGCTTACAGAAAGGGGAACAGAGTCTTGTATAAACAGGCCAAATACACACTGGAAAAGGAGATCAGAGTGGCAAAGAGGAATTATTCCGATAAGCTAAGGATCCAGTTCTCTTCCAGTGACACGGCTTCAGTGTGGAAAGGTCTGAAAGACATCACCAATTACAAGACACCATCCCCCAGCACTGTGGAGAATCAACAACTGGCAGACGATCTGAACGAGTTCTATTGCAGGTTTGAAAAAACACCCCACACCCGCCCTGAACACCTCTCCACACAACCATTAACACCTCCAGCAACCCCCCTCTCCCCCACACCTGCACTGCAGATAAGAGAAGATGATGTGCGCCAGGTCTTCAAAAAGAACAAAAGAAGGAAGGCACCAGGCCCAGACGGTGTGACCCCAGCCTGTCTGAAATCCTGTGCTGACCAGCTGGCCCCCATCTTCACACAGATCTTCAACAGATCACTGGAGCTGTGCGAAGTCCCCTCATGCTTCAAACGCTCCACCATCATCCCCATCCCAAAGAAACCCAATATAACAGGACTCAACGACTACAGACCTGTGGCTCTAACATCTGTGGTCATGAAGTCATTTGAAAAACTGGTTTCGGCTAATCTGAAGGACATCACTGGACCCTTACTGGACCCCCTGCAGTTTGCCTACAGAGCAAACAGGTCTGTGGATGATGCAGTCAACATGGGACTGCATTACATACTACAACATCTAGACGGACCAGGGACTTATGTGAGGATCTTGTTTGTGGACTTCAGCTCGGCCTTTAACACAATCATCCCAAACCTCCTCCTCTCCAAACTAACTCAGCTCTCCGTGCCCACCTCCATCTGTCAGTGGATCTACAGCTTCCTGACAGACAGGCAGCAGCTAGTGAGGCTGGGAAAATACACATCCAGCTCCTGCACCATCAGCACTGGAGCCCCTCAGGGCTGTGTTCTCTCCCCACTGCTCTTCTCCCTCTACACCAACGACTGCACATCTAAAGACCCCTCTGTCAAGCTCCTAAAGTTTGCAGACGACACCACACTTATCGGCCTCATCCAGGACGGTGATGAGTCTGCTTACCGACAGGAGGTTAAGGAGCTGGCTGTCTGGTGCAGTCTTAACAACCTGGAGCTCAACACGCTCATAACAGTGGAGATGATCGTGGACTTCAGGAGAAAACCCCTGCTTTCCCACCACTCACCGTCATGAACAGCACTGTAACGACAGTGGAGTCATACAGGTTCCTGGGCACCATCATCTCCCAGGACCTGAAGTGGGACAATCACATTGACTCTATTGTCAAAAAGACCCAGCAGAGCAGGGGGGTTTCTCCTGAAGTCCACGATCATCTCCACAGTTTTGAGCGTGTTGAGCTCCAGGTTGTTAAGACTGCACCAGACAGCCAGCTCCTTAACTTCCTGTCTGTAGGCAGACTCGTCACCGTCCTGGATGAGGCCGATCAGTGTGGTGTCGTCTGCAAACTTCAGGAGCTTGACAGAGGGGTCTTTAGAGGTGCAGTCGTTAGTGTACAGGGAAAAGAGCAGTGGGGAGAGAACACAGCCCTGAGGAGCTCCAGTGCTGATCGTACGAGTGCTGGATGTGTATTTTCCCAGCCTCACTAGCTGCTGCCTGTCTGTCAGGAAGTTGTTGATCCACTGACAAACGGAGGTGGGGACAGAGAGCTGAGTTAGTTTATTCTGAAGGGTGTCCGGGATGATGTTGTTAAAAGCGGAGCTGAAGTCTACGAACAGGATCCTCACATAAGTCCCTGATCTGTCCAGATGCTGCAGGATGAAGTGCAGTCCCATGTTGACTGCATCATCCACAGACCTGTTTGCTCTGTAGGCAAACTGCAGGGGGTCCAGTAAGGGTCCGGTGGAGGCCTTCAGATAAGCCAAAACCAGTCTTTCAAAGAAATGTATAGGAATACTAAGAGACCGCTTTCTCCAGACCTCTTTGGAAAGAACTAGATCCAGAAGCTGCTGGTCTTCTGCTCAGTCATCATTCACAGAAACCTGTGCTTCTCCCTCACTATGAAGCATTTGTTTCTTCTAATTACTCTAACCAGTGGCAACAATGACCTTTATAGGTCAAGGCTCTGTTTCACAGGAACACAAGTAAACAAAATTATGACAGGACGGGACATTGGTGATAATTAACAAAGATGTTTGTGAGTGCCTTTGTGTGTGCGTATGATTTGTGTCAGTGCTTGTTTGAGCGTGTATAACATTTGCGTTCTCCAGCTGAGCAAACCAGACCCTGTGTGATGCCTTTCTTTCACACTAAGTATACAAGAGAAGGGGGCTAGATGTCACGTTTTACAGTGACTTGTTCAGTATTTTATTTTAGGTAAATTTCTGTACAGACATGAGTCTTTGCTACAGAAGAAAAAACTGAATATTTAGGCCATTATTGTCCTGAAAAGAGATACAGTTCACTGAACACACATTGACCTTCACACTATATGTAACAATTAGTCCACTGGAGGCAAGTTGTGATGAACCCAAGTTCAGTTTAATGATAGCCAAAGTAAAATCCAAAATACAAACAAAGACTTGACTGGAACAGACTTGACTTGAACAGACTTGAACAGGCTTGGCTTGAACAGACTTGACTTGGCATGAACAGAAACACAAACTCACCAACAGCCGGTTACATGGATCAATACTCGACAAAGGACAAAGGCAACATGAGGGCTACTAGGCTTGTTTGAGATGAACTACACTAGCCTGTCACCGGCTGGCGAGAGTAGCCGCTTGCAGTCGGGGCGGAATTAAAAGTGGACACCTCAAGTCGGATACTTTCTGCTCCCGGTAGTGACGCTCGCACGGTGTTTCCATACTCTTATCATAGATAAAGTGAATTAAATGCAATATTTGTCAAATACACAGAAACGTTTTTATGAGCAACAGAAACACTTTTTATATACTGTTTAATACAGCGCCATCTGTTCATGAATAAAGTTCAACATAAATACTATTTAAATACCAATAAAGTGGGGGTATATATACTTTTATCAGTGTTTTTGATAAAAATGACTCAAGATAACTAAACTGAAAAACACTAAAAAAGCTTTTACTGTTATGAAAACACAGATTTGTGAGCATTATTGGAATTGAATTGTTAGAATAAACACGCAACACACCTCGTGCTTGTCATCACAGAATCTAACCAATGAGAATAAAGTTTGTCATCATCAAGGCTTTCGCAGCAGATTTTGAGCAACTGCAGCACCTGACCTAGGCGGCTGGTTTCGTTTTGCTCTCGTGGTACTTTGATGGCACATGTGATCGTAAGGCGACTGCAGCACCGATCAAAGTCGGACAAATGTTCTAGTCAGAATGCATTGCTTTTGTCAGGAGGGAGCCGATATTTGCGGCGCCGCATGAAGTCGAACAAGCCTATTTATATCAAACAATGAGGGTCACATGACACAAACCAACCAATGGGAAACAAGGCACATGAATAAGACAACCAATCACAACATGACACACAGATAAGAGTAGCACATGACATGATCACATGAGGGGCAAGGAACACATGACAGGAACATGAAACAAGACAAAATATCCAAATAAAAGACAAAAAGAAAACCTAAACAAGAAACAAAACCCAAACCCCACATTACATATCCCCCCTCTAAGGGCGGCTCCAGATGCCCTAACGTAACACCCAACCCAAACAAAACCCAAAAAGTCCAGGAGGTTGGTGGAGCTGAGTCGAAACAGGGTGAGGGACGGAGGGCCAGGCCTGTGAAGAGGAAAAGGACCTAGATCATGGCATGGAGCGTGGGACACTGGGCAAGACCATGAGTCATGGCATGGATCATGGAACAGTGGTGGACCTGGACCCTGGGGCAAGGGCAGGTCTAATCCATGGAGCAAAGGCAGAATGTGGATCAATGGAGGTCCTGGGCCATGGATCAGATGCAGACTGTGGATCAATGGAGGATCTGGGCCATGGATCAGTGGCAGACTGTGGAACAGTGGAGAACCTGGGCCATGGAGCAATGGCAGACTGTAGAACAGTAGACAAGGAGACCACCAGGACAGGACAGGCAGAAAGTTCATGAATGGCCTCCTTGGCCGTGACAGGGCAGGCAGAGAGTTCTTGAACGGCCTCCTTGGCCGTGACAGGGCAGGCAGAGAGTTCTTGAACGGCCTCCTTGGCCATGACAGAACAGGCAGAAAGTTCATGAATGGCCTCCTTGGCTGTGACAGGGTAGGCAGAGGGTTCTTGAACGGCCTCCTTGGTCGTGACAAGGCAGACTGTGAGTTCACGAACGGCCTCCTTGGCCGTGACAGGGCAGACTGTGAGTTCATAAACAGCCTCCATGGCCGTGACAGGACAGGCAGAGAGTTCAGAAATGGACACCGCCACCTCAGGAGGTTCTGCAGCGCAAGCCGCCACCTCTGAGGTAGACTCATGGACAGCAGAGGCCTCTGGGGCAGACTCGTGGACAGGAGAGGCTTCTGGAGTGCAGTGTGCAGCCCAAACATGCTCGTCGGCTTGTGTGTTGAGGCTGTGAGGCTTGAAAGTGTAGAGACCACTGGGATTCCTATAATTATTATTACTCATTACTCAAGTTATCGTGGTACATGTGACGTTATGTTAGTTTGTAATTGCTGGTCATCATCAAAATTAATCATTGGTAATTGGTAATTGTGTGAAAACTACATTTTTAGCATTAATATTTATAAAAAAGATTTAATCTGAGAGAGCCTGTAAACCAATTAGACGTCCTCTTAAAGTTGTCTGTCTCCAGAAAACAAAAAAATAAAAAATAAGACGACAAATGGAATCTAAAAAGTGAAGTTGATGGAACGTAAGGTTATCAACAGCAGATTTAAAAAAAAAAATTTAAAAAAAAGTGGATTTTAACCCACTATAAACACTGGAACCCTCAGACAGAGACATAAACAGAAGAGTTCAAAAGTCACAGACCACACTAAAATAATTTTTCATTTAAACCCAGAAAACACTACTTATTTTATTTATAATAACCACATAAATGTCAAAAGAAATATATACATTTATGTGTTTATTATAAATAAAATAAGTAGTGCTTTCTGGGTTTAAATGAAAAATTATTTTAGTGTGGTCTGTGACTTTTGAAAGTATATATATATATATATATATATATATATATAATTTACCTTGTTTGCAAGTGCTTGTTAGTAGAATCAGTCGACCAGCAGAAGAGGACAGCAGTCTGTAAGTGTTTTGTATCTTTTCTCATTAGATTTTAGTGCAGTTGTTGTTGCTAGGACACATTGTTTGTTTACTGTGTTTACCGTGGTAAACGCGTACTCAGGTCGTGTTTGTTCTCGTGCGTCTCGCGTGGCTTTGCAGTTTCGATTTAAGTAGTAGTAAGGCGTGGCCAGCTGCATTCAATTACGTGTAATCAGCGGAGTACATATTTGCTCAGTACACCGTGGCAGCAGTCGCGGCAGCCCTCATGTGAAGGCCTCCTCGGGAGAAAACCGACGAGTGTAAAGACGATCGACTCTACCTGCGCACAACTCCACTGAGCAAGAACACCGACAAATAACCTGAGTATTGCTTTTTTCCCCTTTCTCTACTTTTTGTATTACTTGTTCTCATCTACTTTGTCTAGTCAATTGTACTCAATATGTGCTTTCAAATTTCTACTATTACTACTAACACTCGTAAATAATGCACTGTACGTTGGAGGCAGCGCAATCCTAAGAATCTGCGTACTGTTCCTATGTCCTCTACTAATTTACTCTCTATTCCAATTGGACTTCGGGATTGCCAGTCTGCTGTAAACAAAGCAGACTTTCTTTCATCTATTGCTACTCATTCAAGTCTCAACCTCATGGCCCTAACTGAGACTTGGATCAAACCTGAGCACACTGCCACTCCTGCAGCCTTCTCCACTAATTTCACTTTTTCCCACACCCCACGCCAGACTGGGAGGGGTGGATGGACAGGTCTACTTATTTCAAAAGAATGGAAATTTGATAGTCTACCATCCCTTACCGGCAACAGTTCATTTGAATCACTCCCCAGGTCACCTTTCGGCGTAACCTACGCTCACTCTCTCCCACTCGCCTAGCCTCTATGGTTTCATCCTCACTTCCTCCACCCTCTCAGTTTTCAGCACTGGACACAAACACTGCTACTGACACTCTTTGCTCCACTCTAACATCTTGCTCAGACAACTTTTGCCCCCTTTCATCCAGACCAGCACGCACCACCTCCTCTGCCCACTGGCTGTCTGATGTTCTCCAAGAACATCGCTCTAGACTTAGCGCTGCTGAGAGGAAGTGGCGCAAATCAAAAAACTCTACCGTCCTTTGTGTATATCAGTCACTCCTCTTCTCCATCTCTGCAAGTGTCTCCACTGCTAAAACAACATACTACCACAACAAAATTAACAACTGTTCTGATTCTCGCATGCTTTTCAAAACCTTTTCTATTCGTCTTTGTCCTCCTCCACCCCCTCCTTCATCAACTCATACTGCTGATGACTTTGCAATATTCTTCATAAATAAATCAAGAACCATCAGTGACGTTTCTAAACTTATCCTTTCCAATCACCCTACTACCTGTCCACTTGATCCTATCCCCACTAACCTCCTTCAGGCCATTTCTTCTTCAGTTATACCTGTGCTCACTCACATTATCAACACCTCTCTTCATTCTGGCACATTTCCCACAGCATTCAAGCAGGCTCAGGTAACCCCACTGCTTAAGAAACCCTCTCTAAATCCAGCTATTTTAGAAAACTACAGACCGGTATACCTTCTTCCGTTTGTTGCAAAGACGCTTGAGCGAGTTGTTTTCAACCAGCTGTCTATGTTTCTTGCACAGAACAACCTCCTGGATAGCATCAAATCTGGCTTCAAAAGCGGCCACTCAACCGAGACTGCCCTGCTCTCGGTTACAGAAGCCCTGAGGCTGGCAAGAGCAGCTTCCAAATCCTCAGTACTCATCTTGCTGGATCTGTCTGCTGGCTGAAACACAGTTAACCACCAGATCCTCCTGTCCACCCTCATGAAGATGGGTGTCTCAGGGACCGCACTCCTGTGGTTCAAGTCTTACCTCTCTGGTAGGTCCTTCAGGGTGTCTTGGAGGGGTGAGGTTTCTAAGTCAAACTTCTTGCTACTGGGGTTCCTCAAGGCTCAGTACTTGGACCGCTTCTCTTCTCCATCTACATGTCATCTTTAGGATCTGTCATTCAGAAGCATGGCTTTTCCTATCATTGCTATGTTGATGACACTCAACTCTACTTCTCATTCCAACCAGATGATCCAACAGTGGCTGTTCGCATTGCAGCCTGTCTGACAGACATTTCTGACTGGATGAAGATTCATCACCTTCAACTCAACCTTGCTAAGACAGAACTGCTCGTGGTCTCTGCTAACCCAGTGCTTCACCACACCCTCTCTATACAGCTAGGTTCGTCAACAATAACTCCTTCCAGGACAGCCAGGAACCTTGGAGTTGTGATGGATGATCACTTAAGCTTCTTAGACCATATTGCTACAACGGCCCGATCATGCAGGTTTGCCTTATACAACATCAGGAAGATTAGACCCTTCCTAACAGAGCAGACCGCACAACTCCTTGTCCAAGCTCTTGTTCTCTCCAGACTGGACTACTGTAATGCTCTCTTGGCAGGCCTTCCCGCATGTACTATCAAACCTCTGCAACTGATCCAGAATGCCAGAGTGGTCTTCAACGATCCGAAGAAAGCTCGCATCACACCTCTCTTCATCAGCTTACACTGGTTGCCTATAGCTGCTCGCATCAAATTCAAGGTACTGATGCTTGCCTACAAGACAACCACTGGCGCTGCACCTATATACCTAAACTCACTAGTTTAGACCTACGGGCCCTCCAGAAGCTTGCATTCTGCTAGTGAACGACACCTTGTGGTGCCATCCCAAAGAGGCAAAAAATCACTCTCACAAACCTTTTCCTGGACTGTCCCCAGCTGGTGGAACGATCTCAATCCGAAAAACTGAATCTTTAGCCATTTTCAAAAAACATCTAAAGACACATCTTTTTCGCCATCACCTGACCAATTAATACTAGCACTTATCTATTCTATTCTGCTCTATTCTATTCATTTTGGTCTAATTTATTTATTTATTTATTTATTTTAAAAAAATCCTTGCTATGTGCACTGGGCTAGACTAACTGAGACTTGTCACAGCACTTGTATATTGTTGCTCTCTTGTTGATCTGATTGCCTCTACTTTGTAAGTCGCTTTGGATAAAAGCGTCTGCTAAATGACTAAATGTAAATATAATGTGTGTGTGTGTATATATATATATATATATATATATATATATATATATACATAAGTGTCAGATGTTCTTGCTTCAACTGAAGCAGCTCTATGGTACATTCTCAAATCATGGATTAAAGCAGTTTCAGTAGTGATCTCTGACTATCATACTATGTGCACTGTCCAACCCAATACAGCCCTGAAAATATGATACAAAGTCATTACCATAGAGGCCTCCTCATCCTCTCCCCCACTCACTGACTGCACAATTTTTTTTTTTTTTTTTTAACTACTCTAGCCGGTCCTGAATGTGCCGGCAGAAAATTAATATGTCAACCATGTACGCCTTTTCTTTGTATTTATAGAAACAACCTCCGGGGCCTCTCTGGTTTTAGGTGATTTCATTAGTCCTTTGTGCGTCTTAGGTTGGCAGCCTGTAGGGGGAAACCAATTACTTATTTTTGGACAGCACCTGGATGGCAGGATGTGGGATGACAGAAGACAGAGGAGGCTAAGAAGATGAGCGATTCAGGCAGTCTGCTGAAATAGGAGCGACTACACGATCAGAAGCACAGTTTGATATAACCACTCACACTCTCTGAATCTGCACATTTGACTTCAAGCTATTAGAAGCATACCAACAATTTCCAAATTAAACAGTGATGCGGTAAGATTGAGTGAATGATTTTAATTGAGAGACTTGCATTTCAGGATTGAAGTACAAAATGCAACATGCTTTTGTGCAAGTTTTTGTTTTGGACATCAGCCAGAACAAGATTAGTAGAGTGTTTCTAGTTAAGCCTTAGCCAAATCCGATTCATGCGCACATGGCTATCTTAGGTCATTTGTTTAAATAAAGCTTATGCGTAAGCTAGGCTAGTTAAATGAGCTCTAGGCCATCCCAGTCTGGGTACGCATTATAAGGCAGGACACAAGCAATTTAAGCCTTTCGGTCAAGCCGTCCAGGTACGTATAATGAGTCAGTCCATTAGCGTTGCACTATTCAGTCAAGCTGGCCCAGAAACACAGAGATAGCACACACACGATTACCATGGCTCTGTACAGCAGCGACAAGTCTTGGCAGATAGACTGTCACATTGTCCCAACAGCAGCAAGTTGAACAGTCTTGCAAGATTTTTTTTTTTTTTTTGTAAAAAAAAAAAAAGTTGTAAAACAGATTACTTCACATTTAATAAATAAATAAAATATGGCCAAAAATAGGGGCTTTTTCATTTTCATTTTTGATTCTATTTCGATCATGCCATGTAATTCAATTATATTTTTTAATTCCTGGACAGCCCTATTTTGAATATCTTGTCACAATTTCCACTATTTTAGTGCAATCAGCATGATGTGTTCATTAATATATTGGTGTTAAAGGTCTAATGTACCCTACCTTTCAAAAGTGTTTTTTCCCCCTGCATCTTTTCAAAAAGAAATAAATAAATAAATAATAATAATAATAATAATAAATAAATAAATAAATAAATAAATAAATAAATACTTTTATATAGCAATGATGCATCAAATTAATCAAAGGTCAGAGGAAAGACTTTTACATTAAAAAAAAATCTAATAATCTAAATCAATATATTTCAAATAAATTAGTTCTTTTGAACATCTTTTGAACTGCACAACTGTTTCTAGCATTGATAATAACCGGAAATATTTCTTGAGTAGCAAATCATCATATTAGAATGATTTCTGAAGGATTTTGTTACACTGAAGACTGGAGTAATGATGCTGAAAATTCAGCTTTGCATCACAGGAATAAATTATAAATTTTTAAATATATTAAAATCGAGAAAAAAAAAAAGCTTTTTTATTGACCTCAAACTTTTGAACAGTAGTGTACGTTGTCAGATCTATAGATTCTCAGATGATGGGTATCTGTGTCTGTGTGTTAGTATACTCTTACACCTCTTGCCTTAGGGAAAAACAACACTTGGACTCAATACAAATGGCACCTTTCATATCAGATACTGTCAAAACCTTGTCACAATGTTAGCAGTTTTGAGCAGTTGCTGTCCTTCTCAAACTATTTATTTACTTGTCATGGCGCTGCCATGCCCTGTACAATTCTTATGTTTCTGCCATTACAAATCCAAAAACACCATGAAAATCAGTGTAGTCAAGTCAGCCTTTTATGAAAATCACAAGTGATTGATGTGCTGATTCCTGAAATCATTTCTCTAATCAGAAGAGCTCTTCTGATATTTTAAAAGCCTTGTAAGAGGAATCCAAATTGCCAAAGTACGCCTACACTTACACCTGCAAGGGCAGAGAAAAGTCGGTAGGTGCATCGGTTTTCACATTTCCTTTGAGGAGGAAACATCAGTCTTTCAGCAATAAGAAAAGCTGGGATGGATTGATTTGGTGACATTTCAGAAGATGAGCTAAGAGCCTCTCAGACCGATTTTCTCTCTTTGTCTTGTCTGTGTTTAATATAAGAATTGGTCTTGACACAGAGTTCAGATGCACTGAAGTTCAAAGGGATAGATCACCCAAAAATGAAATTCTATCATCATATACTGTACTTGTTCCAAACCATATACTGTATTTTTTCTTTTTTGGGGGAAAACACGTGAGTTGACACTCACTCTTTTGCATTTAGAAGTTAATGGTAAATATTGTCTGTCACGCTCCAAAAAATGGCAAAATACACAAGACTTTACAAGCCATATTACAGATTTATGATAATGGCCATATTATAACCATAGTTTAGATTTGTGTGAAGAAAAGCACAACTGAAACTGAAAATCATCAACAGAGAAGAAGATTTTCAGTGAGTCATAAATTAAATTTCAGTCTTTTCTTCACACAGCATTATTGTATGACTTCAAAAGACTTTGAAAAATCCTGCTCTCTCATAAAAAAAGGTACAAAAGCTGTGCCTTTAAGGCACTAATATGTACAATTTAGGTACTAATGTGCACCTTTAAGGTACCAATAAGGACCCTTGGGTACAAAAGTGTACCTTTTGTAAAGCCAGCTTTTGTACATTTTGTTCTGAGAGTGTGTGGAGGAGTCACACAAAGAGTTTGTATGCAGTAGATATTTTTTAGCTGATCTGTAGATCAAAATTTATGTTCAGAATCCCCATAGAGAGAGAGAGAGAGAGAGATAGATAGATAGATAGATAGATAGATAGATAGATAGATAGATAGATAGATAGATAGATGACTGTACAAACTACTATTTATACTTGTATAAATATTTGTAAATAGGATTACTTTACAATAAATTATGGTTCTTACAGTGGTCTTTTCGATTCCCCTAAAGCATGTTAAATCCTTTAATTATTCAATTGCTTGGAATATAAAGACCAAAAGACCCCCAGTGTTCAAGACATGGTTACAGTTTTATGCAAAATTTTTGCATAACAGCTATAGAGTTACAGAAATGCTGTATATTTTTGCTATAGGCCTATTTGCTATATATTTTTTTTTTTTTGAAAGATTATAAAACATGACAACAAAGAAACGGTGTCAGTGGGCTGTGCATATGCATCAGGCTCATGTATTCCCACACACTAATTTCGCACTTAAAACCATTTTCTACTTCCAATGTCAATCACTCCACAATGTCCACATCATGGAGTGTTTTTCTACGTGCATCATGCATGTGCGCTCGTGATGGGCTCATCAGGAACGTCAATGCTCATGTTTTTACTGTGGTCCCCCTCCGCAACAGTGGGCTTACTGTTTAATGAGAGCACCTTTGGGCCATGGTGAAAGGCCAAGAGCCTTTGTAATTATTGTGATTACAGTGAGTGGCAATCAGGGGCTAACCTGTCATCTCCCTTCACCTCCACACTGCCAGCACTGCAGTGGGGATCTCCAGGACACACGCATGAGTGTGCTTTCGTGCTCCGCGAGCGTGTGTGTGTGTGTGTGTGTGTAGGTGAAGTGTGTGAACAGTTTGTGATGGCCACCGCAGCATCTGTCAATTTGTATGAGTTGTCAAGATGACAACTTCACGCACAGGCATACACACACCCAGTATTAATTAGCTCATTCTTCATGTCATACAGTACTAACTGTGTCACATCCATTTCTATCAGCTCAAACAGCTTGACAGGCAGCAGGATTTACCTATAATAGCCACTGGGATGCTGGCTTATTAGTGTGTTTCATTACCGCCGCTTACTAATGCAAACATCACTATTAATATTGCTCAAAAATGCAGTTACGGATTCTCCGGAAAAAAAAAAAAAAAAAAAAAAAAAAAACACCTCTACGAATGAAAGTAATGCAATTAAGTAATAGTGGGGTACAAATCAATTCATGGGGCTTACTGAGAAGATGTGTATTATTACTCTTCTAAGAAATCTGAATTTCACCATTTAGATAAAAGACAGAATTAGCAGGTAAGTCAGGGACTCAGAAAATGTAGCCAGCTGAATATTACTGAATTTTGAGCCAGTAGCACCGTAGTAAACCCTTAACAATGTGGTAAAAGCACCTTAACAAGCCTTGGCAACTACCCACACCTCCAGCATTGTGGCAATGATTTTTATGTGGGAAATATAGCCTACCAACCCTCACCCAACCACTTTTAATAAAATGTAAATTCACCCCCTGCATTTTTTTTCAGGTAAGTGTGTTCATTTAGAGGGCCAGTGTGAATAAATCTAGATTTAAATTCAGAGTTAAAAAAAGATAGTCTGTGTATATGACTCAACGTTTTATTCATATTCAAAATGAGGCGATTTGAACATTATGGAGCACTAAATAGTGTATGTTTCACTCATACTCGAAGCTGGAGGGCGCTCTCATACAGAAAGTCCAAAACAGACTCATAGAAGAAATAACTTGCGCCTGGAAATTCCTAATATAGACAAAGGCACCCATTCTCTATAGCTAAGCTGAATAAAAAGCAGAAACTTTTTGACCGATGCAATGTGAAGACACACGACTGCGACAATAATAGTTTATGTATGTTTTTCAAGTCATCTCCTGGTGTAATGTGTATTAATAATGTCTATGAATTATTGAGCACTAATTGACATACCATTTATTACAGTAGGCCGATAGAAAATATAAAATGTATTTTATGCCTTATTCTGTGGGGGGGGGGGGGGATATACAAATAAATAAAAACAAATACAAATACAAATATTGGTTATTGTCCAATAGTGTATTTGATTTCTTAGCTAATTTAAGTAAAAGAATAGGGGAAATAAATAAATAAATAAGTAAATAAATAAATAAAATCAGTCAAAGAAAAAAAAAAAGATATTACATTTGAAATTTCGGTCCCCCTCACTTCTGAAATACACCCCTGCGAGGGCTGCACAATTTGGCAAAAAAAAAAAAAAAATGTAATTATGTCATTATGAAAATAAATGATTATGATAAATAACAAAATGATTATTTCTACAACTAAGTTAAAATATCAAACAAAATAAGAAATACTATTGTAATATGTCACTGTAAAATAAAAAATCTAAGAAAATAATAATAATAATAATAATAATAATAATAATAATAATAGATTTTACAGTAGAAATGTAAAAGTGTAAATATTAATATTTATGCATGTCTTAATTTCTTAATTTTCAAATGTCAAACTATCAAGCTTTTCATGGCAGATTTTGGCTGAAAATGCAGGGAGCCTTAATGTTTCTGTTTTGTTGACAACAGACAGTTTATAAGTGCTTCTCATTACAATTTTTGTGAGATGGTTGGCACATGTTATGTTCCCAAATGCGCATTATCATGAACATAAACTGCTGGAGTTTGTGTAAAGTAGCGTTTACTGCAAACTGAGCTGCTTTGAGACACATCATGAGCATCATGTGTGTTAGAGAACAGTGAAACTCTGAAACACACAGTACATGCATTTTTTTCTTGAATTAAATTGTAGTCTTTCAGATTTAATAATTACACTAACCTATCACGATTTTGGTTTTACTTATTTTGATTAATCATGTTACTGCCAGCCATCCAGAACAACCCAGCAACCGTTTAGCTACGCATGTCCTTTAACACTACAGCATTGTGGCAGGAAGCTTCGCAAAGGCAAGCACCTAGAGTCCACCCTGAACATTTTCTTCAGACAATGTTAAAAATCTAGTTACTCAGTATGACTCCATGTAGAGCAGGGGTAGACACTTATGAATTAATGAATATTAATGCGACAGAGTGGAGGTTTCTCATTAGCGTGTAGTCAAAAAGGAGAAGGCGCACTCATAAAGGTAATGTAAGGTTATTGAGTTAATTCATCAAGTGCAGTCTTGTACTTAGAGTCGACACTGTCATTTACATTACCCTCATAACAATGAAGAAGACAGAGTGGCTTCAGCTTCCTTTATTTTAGCTTGGGGCTTCCTGCAGGTTGGTCACACAACTACACAAACTACCTAAACAAAATGAGCCCTAAGCTTACACATTGGTAAAGTTACAAAATCAAGCCTTTACAGTTCACATGATTCATATTTACAGCTAAAATGCAAATGGATACAAATTATACTTGAAATGGCCAAATAACAAAACTAATGTTTTTCACGTAAAGCTAACCAAATAGTACCGTTCAGGGATGTGTTTTTTTTTTTTTTTTTTTGTGTTTTTTGTTTTTTTTCTTAAAAGGAGTTATGACATATTAGGGTAATTACTGCAAATTAGTTGCCCATAATGTATTGCTGGGGTACTCCAATGAGAGTGTGCTGCTTGATATTTCCAGCCTAAAATATCAAAATCCTAACAATAGTTACACAAATATTTCATAATTTAATGCAGAGATTATTTTATATACTAGAATTTCATCATCAATGTGTCCAGTTTACAGATATGAGGTTTCTTATGATATGTACAGTCAGGTCCATATACTGTATATTTGGATACTGACACAATTTTCATAATTTCGGCATCTGTATGCCACCAGAATAGAATTAAAATGAAACAATAAAGGTGAAATTGAAGTGCAGACTTTAAGGTTTAATTCAAGGGTTAAATGGACATCATGGACATCACCAGAGACTGGGTTTCTTCCTTTGTGATGCTTTACCAGGCCTTTACTTCAGCTGACTTCAGTTGTTGTTTGTTTGTGGGTCTTTTTGCCTTTAGTTTTGTCTTCAGCAAGTGAAATGCATGCTTAATCTTCAAAAACTCCTGGGTTGCTTTTGCTGTATGTTTTGGGTCATCGTCCATTTGTACTTTGCTGCATTTGACTGAATCTGGGCAGAGAGTATATACCTATACACTTCAGAATTCATCCGGCTGTCAATAAACACCAGTAACTCAGTGCCACTGGAAGCCATGCACGCTCATGCTATCACACTGCTCCACCATGTTTCACAGATGATGTTGTGTGCTTTGGATCATGAGCTGTTCCATGCCTTCTCCATACTTTTTTCTTCCCGTCATTCTGGTACAGGTTGATCTTACTTTCAGCCGTCCAAAGAATGCTTTTCCAGAAGTGGTCTGGCTTTTTTAGATGTTTTTGGCAAAGTCTTATCTGACCTTGTTTGCACCTTGTGGTGAACCTCCTGTATTTGCTCTAGTGAAGTCTTCTCTTGATTGTAGACTTTGACAGTGACACATCTACCTCATGGAGAGTGTTCTTCTTTTGGCTGGATTTTGTGAAAGGGTTTTTCTTTACCATGTAGAGGATCCTCCAATCATCCACCACTGTTGTTACATATAGAGCTGTAATTCCTTAACCTTTCCTCCAATTTTGATGAGAACACCCTCAAATTAAAGCTCAGAGTGTGCACTTTAAGCCCATATTCATTATACAACTGGAACTTGAATATGTTTTAGTCAACAGCTAAAATAATAAAAATTGTGCCTGTGTCCAAATATATATGGACCAGACTGTATATAGTTATGCATCAGCTTACCAATAATGAAAAGCATATTATTTCTTCATAAAATGAAGCTCTTTCTTTTCTACAGCAATATAATATTTTTCATGCTACAAGTGTCCTATTGCACTGGTTCTCAACCGAAGGGTCATGTCCCAAAAAATGGGTTGCAGGTCTGTTATAATAGGGTCGTGGACAGCAGGGGGAAAAAATGCTAAATGGAGGCCGAATTGTTTTGGAGGGCTTTTAAAAGTGTGAAATGGATATATTTTTGCTTGTTTGCTGCCTGTCATGCCACAGCTCAGGACAGGCGCTAGTGAAGGGCTTGGGACTGTGCATGTTATTGTGCAACCACAGCCAATAAGCGCTGTCCATAAAAAATATATATGAAATATATGTGTCTAGAACTGAGCTTCCATGAACAAAGATGCTAAATATTAAATAGAACATTCTGAGGGCAAGTTTGGAGACAGTAATATACACATACGATAATATTTTTTATTATAAATTACTTTTAAAGAAAATACTTTTATTCAACAAGGATCCATTAAAATTATCAAATGCTTTCATACTGTTACAAGAAAATTCTTTTTGTTTTTCCCTTTGAATTTTTTATTCAAATAATCTTGAAAAAATATATGTATCATGGTTTTCACAAAAATATATTAAACAGTACAACTGTTTTCAACATTAATACAATAAGAACCATTTCTTGAGCAGCAAATCAGCATATTAGAATAAAATAAGTTCATGTGATGCTGGAGTAATGATGCTAAAAATTCAGCTTTGCCATTACAGGAAAAATTACATTATATTCAAATAGAAAACACTTATTTTAGAAAACAGTTATGAAAATATTACAACAATATTGCTGTTTTTAATGTATTTTCACAAAAAAAAAAAAAAAAAAAAAAGTGCAATGATGAACAAAGGAAACTTAAAGGGTTAGTTCACCCAAAAATGAAAATTCTGTCATTAATTATTCACCCACATGTCGTTCCAAACCATTGGAACAACATGAGGGTGTCTAGTTAATGACAGAATTTAACTTTTAATAGAATAGAATAGAATAGAATAGAATAGAATAGAATGGAAACCAACATTCATTGATCAACATTGCCCCGTTGTGTAAGAAATTTAAAATTGAGATAGAAATTAATAAAAATGTTGCACCTCTTTTATAAATGAGACTGAAAAATAATGGAGGACAATAAGTGCTTTTGGCCATTTAGTACCATTTGGCAGAAATACAATCTCTTCTACACTTGAGCTTTAAAAGTCAATCTGCTTCTGCTACTTTCTGCTAATTAGCAATGACAAACGAGTCTAGATAAGCCTCAGTTATCATGAACTGTTCATTCCACATCATTTTGTTAACATAATGATAAATTTTACAATTCAGCAACATTTATGACACTCTCTGGCCCTCCAAAATGCAATCTGGCACAATGAACGACACCAAAAAAAAGGCTTTAAATGCTGAATCGCGTGAAGATTGTGAATCATAACTCTGCTGACAACAAGACGCTTTATGCGGCACAGCTAAGCAAAACAAGTCTGAAGCAAGCGCTTGGACGCAGCAATTGTCAAGAGCTCTCTAATCCCAGCCGAACACACGCAAGCTGTGGAGTAAACAATTATCGCTGTGCAGTTACGCTCCACTGCATGCTGAGGAGCATTTCCTGAGACTCAAGCTAAACGTTGCATCTGACACATCATCTGACCTATAGGAAAACAACCACTTAGAGCAAGTTTATCATGATTCAATCAGTGTCAGTCTTTATTTATTGTAAAAGCCCTTATAAACTGTATGAATCATAAGAGACTGAGGCATGCAGTGGCATTCAACTGTAAATAAGTACATGATGGAATTCGAGAACCAAACGCCCCATGTGCCCTCTGGTGTACCGAGCCACTATTCGAATAACGATCATAAGCATTCTAAGTTTGTCCAAGGCTCACTGCTAAACTTTTAGGGACTTGCAAAACCTTAGCAGTCATAGCTGATGCTAATACATGTAAATATGTGATGATTATGTGCATGATTATGGTAATTACATAGCTGGCATACTAACACACCCATTTAGCTATAAAAGTAAGAACTGTAAATTCAGAGTAAATTCATGCTAATGACATGTTGGATTTGTCTAGTCTGCACTGCATAAGCCATTTAAAAATTCAAAAATATGTCTGAATGTTTTTTGCTTGTTTTTACTCACATTGGGTATACTTTTAAAGAGTCATGAAATTCAACCATATCACCACAGTTTCAAGGAGTAAAAAAAAGTGTTGCAGACAGCTGCAGTGTGGAGTGATGAGTTTTGAATTAATGGAGTGTAGAGTACCAAAAGTTTTGAAAAAGTGATTTTTTTTTTTTTTTTCACATCTTTACAATATAACAACAACAAAAGTTACTATATCCCAGTTTGAGGTCAGTATTTTTTTTTTCTTCCAGACATTAAATTTATTCATCAAGGATGCATTAAACTGACCAATTAAACTAGCCAAGTCCCATTGGCTAGTGCTTGCCTATTACCGTTAACACTTTGATTTCAGCAAATACTGTAAGTTCAAGCGAACACAGACAACTTGATTAATGTTCATTAACCCAGCAGCCTATCAGACCCTAGTGTGTTTTTATTGTTATTAGTAGTAGAATTAGTAGTATTTCATGAGTAATTAATTATCTTATTTTATTTATTTATTTTTTTTTTATTATTATTATTATTTATTTATTTATTTTTTACAGAAACACTAAATGACCAATGTCTCAAGCAAAAAATCTGTGCCACTTTGCTAAGATAAAAACAAACCATTCATACTGTCTACGGTTTATATAGATCATCTGGCAAGTAAACTAAAACAAATTACTATCCAAGGTTGATTCTATTGCCAGGGTGTTAGTAGAGGTTTGACTGAAACAAAATGTATTCCATTTTCCACAAAAAAAAAATTAAATAAATAAATAAAATATTAAGCAGCACAACTGTTTTTGAACATTTTTGAATGTTTGAACATTGATAAATGTTTCTTGAGCAGCAAAACAGCATATTATAATGATTTCTGGAGGATCATGTGACACTGAAGACTGGAGTAATGATGCTGAAAACTCAGCTTTGCATCACAGAAATAAATTACATTTAAATATATAATGATATAGAAAACATTTTTAAATTGTAATGCAAGTCATGCAAGTCATGCTGGCTATAGTATGACCACAAAAAAAAACTTCAAAAACTAATGCTGATATAAGTAACATTTAGAATCAATATGTTCAAAGTGATTATTATTATCACATCTTTACCGTAAAATACTTGCATTGGCCAATCAAACTTCCTGACTATTTTATTTGACAGAATCCAAAATATAATCCAGTAGTTATTTAGGTCATTCTGCACAGAATCCAGAAAGGCAATGACTTCAGTGATTAAACTGAATATACAATATCCCCCGCAAGCTGTAAATTGATAGTCCCATATTTTATTATTTTATTTTCTGCTAAGCATCAGTGAATTTGCAAACAAATCATTATGAGTGAGTGTTCTTATTTTCCTGTTAGTTGTAGAAATGTGCCACATAAATGTTGAACAGCCTCAGAGATGCGACACATCATGCCATCAATTGGTCACCCCGTGCAATGAATCTGCCTAAACAAGATCATTTTATTACCTGAGAGAACTAGAATTGTAATTCAGCTCACAGTTTATTTTCAAATGATCCAGGTTATTACTTGTGAATGCTAACATGTTCCTATGCTGTTGCTAGATGGTCAGGAAAAATAAAAAGTTTCTCTTATACTGGTCACAAGATATTAGTTCAAAGATTTTTTTATTTTTTTTTTTTTTAACCAAGTAAAAATTATATGTCTGATCTCTTCGAATACCACACCACTCTTCAGCAAGCTGCACATTGGATATTACAATTCAGTTTTGACAAACAGACCAAAATATAACTCATCTTGCATATTAGGGATGCATAGAAATTAAAAATTTGTTTTGTGACAATAGCAAAATGGCAGATATAGCAAAATTCTACACTAAATGTTATAATATATCAATGTATAATGCTATAATAAAAGTTTAAATGTTATTGTTTTAAAAAAAATTGTTGTAAACTGTTGTACACCATTTTAAAAGTGAATTTATATGCTACTGTTCAAAAGTTCGGGGTTAATGTTTTCTTCAAAACAGTCTCTAATGCTCACTATTTTCACTCCAAGCTGCAATTATTTCATCAAAGCACAGTAAAACAATCCGATTATGAATTATTATTCAAATTTTTTAATTGTTTTGTTTCAAAAATGTTTTGTATTTGAATACATTTTAAAATGTACAGTAATTTATTCCTGTGATGTAAAGCTGAATTTTCAGCATCATTACTCCAGTCTTCAGTGTCACATGATCCTTCAGAAATCAATTTAATATGCTGATTTGCTGCTCAAGAAATATTTACTTAAAAAAAAAAAAAATTAAAGGTACCTTATGCTGCTTAATACTGTAGTGGAATCAGTGATACTTTTTTTCTCAGTATTCTTTGGATTAAAAAGGGGAGTCCTGAGCACATGAATTGCCAAAGGAAGTCATATATTTACAAGTGGCAAATTCTAAACTCTATACATAATACTGAAGATGCCGTGTTGTGCTGAGACACTGAAAGGGACAAATTAAAACATGCTGGAAAAATGTGATGTGTGTATAAAAATAATATCATATAACATATCTGTAATTTATATACTGTAAATAGATCAGTGGGTGGAAAGCAGATCTGTAGCGAATATAGCGAAAATCTCTTTGGGGACTCTAAATTACACTCCATATCAAATCTAAACTCACTATGGAAAATATACTCTTAGATTTACAACACATCACTAAGGCATGACAAAAACACAGCAGTCTGAGCTACAAATGAGTTTCCATGGCTATGAGCTATTTTAGAAATCTTGTTGTGAATAATCTTTAGAAAGTCACACAACATGGATGAAAGGAATGTGACCATTCAGCCTGATAATGATGAGTGTCAGAGAAATGATTGAGGTGCTATCCCTTTTTCTCTATCTGTACATTATACCAGCCTTTTGTGTTTTCTTTTCCTACATCACGGGCATGCATCTTCATTAGACACTGAACCACTGAAGGTTTCCCATCTTCTACTAAGACAACAAGTCATTCAGCCTTACTCTGGATATAGGCTAGTCAAGTCAGGTTTGCCATATCCCTAGATAAAACTGTATCTAGGGCACACGGTAAAAGCTTTTTTTATGAATTAGGTTAATGGCTATTCTGTCTGAACACAGTGAAACATGCATTTTTTCTGGTGTATAATTGCTGTAGGTAGTGGTAGCACAGCTACGAAGTCTATAATTGTCTACAATTGTAATTGCTGGAGGCTGTTAGCTGTAATACAACAAATGACCATGTTCATATTTAGTGACTGTAGGCCAGATTGCAGTGCAAGACTGATAAAGGAATTACGTCTGCTATGTCAATTTAGAGTTGATGGGGAAAACCACCAAATTGTGTTTTTGGCAAAGTGGGTGAAGTGGAGAACACATTTTCTTTGGAACATTGCTGATATGAAAATGCATATGTATTATTCAACTGTAACATAGTGTTCAAACCAAATGGATCCAAAACAAGTCATCTCTTCAAAATAAATATAAATGTAAAAAAAGCTTTTGCTTTAATCTGATATTTGGGTTTCAGCCTCAGCAGCATCAAGTAGCCCCTCCCATCATGAAATTCCACTGGTGAAAAATTACACCGAGAATAGCCAAAAAATATTCAGTTGGAAGAGGAAACTCGGTTAGGACATCTGTTCACACCAAGTCCGGTGAAGATGAATGGCAAGAAACATTCGTAAACTTTTTCAATGGCAAAAATTATTCACAAATCCAAGGCAAAAATAAATAAATAAATAAAATCATATGAACTAGAGTCTAGAAAAAGTTTGGATATCTGAATGAGTTGTTTGACTCCAAAATAACTGACCTTTAACAATTGACCTTGCCTTCAAGTAGAAGCGCTGATGCTGAAGTAAAACTGCGGCACAGAATCCATTTCATATAGACATACAGATTACTGAAAAATAGTTGCTTAGTGGTAATTTAGAGTTTATAATGAGACATTATGCACTTGAATACATCATAAACGAAACCTGACAGCAAACAAAATGTCACCTCATATGAGTCACTAACTCTAGGATTTATTTTGTTCAGGGCACACGGTGCATATTTTACTGCTATGAGACATGAAATGCTCTGCCATTAACTGTAATGAGACTAATATCCTAGAGGGCAAAGTGACCCCTCACACATCATACTTTCTAATTGCCTGTAATTCTACACCCTAATAATGTCTGTACATTATCAGCCTATAATTTTCAGCCAGGACATTTTTTGCTCCAAAAAGGTTGCTTGAAGACTATCAGTCCTGGCATATATGCAGCTCATTCTCAGAGGACAAGTGTATGTGGCCTGGAAAAGTGTAGTTTTTATTTTAGTAAAGATGCAAGACATTAAACCTGAAGCTGTTTCCAAAGATAAAGTGATATAAATTAACCAACATTCTCATGCAGAAAATCATACAAGCAGCAAATTTACCACATTTTACAATTACCCAGATCTAGCTAATTAGTTACACCAGCTCTCAGTCGGGCGCTAAACTCGACTTTATTACAATATTTTGCATTGATATGACTGCGAAAATCAATCCTCCTTCCTGGTGATTATTCCAGTTAAGCATAGTGCCACAACTTGATAAAAATCACAATTAACTGAAGCTAATTATATTCACTTTTTATTTGTTCATATCCCATGCCTGATTTAGATTGCTACAGAGAAGAACTGCTAGTTTGAGTTTTAACGTCCTGCCATTAGCACTGAAGATAGTCCAGTAAGGACTGAAACATTTGCTTCTTTTGTGTATGTGAACAGTCACTTTTTTTTTTTTTTTTGTGCACTTTAGTTTTTGTTGTCACATTTATGTAAATCTTCAGGAAAACATTTTTGTTCAAAGGACCTTGAACTTTGCATTTCGTTTGGTGTGCAGATTTTTTTTGCCTTTGCTTTTTGTATTTTTCTCTATTGATTGAATCTACGCACCCAATTATAAACATATTCTTTTTGTTTTACTTAATTGGAGCAGAATTTTTTCATATTTTTTAGATTTACTCAAATAGGAGAACTTAAAGAGAGACTCCATTAAACAATGAAAAAAATCTCATAATTTACTCACCCTGATTTCTGAAAGATCATGTCATGTGACTCTGAAAACTGGAGTAATTGTTGTTAAAGGCTACGCGTTCGATTGTACGAAAAGTATACTTTGGGCTTAATATCATTTTGTAGAGATTTCGCCACTGGCATGTTTTATTCAGTGAGCCTGGGTTGCGTTTTTAAAAGAAGAATCATCTGAAAACTGACCAACTCTTTGATTTGAAAATATCTAACAACTTCAATGGAAACTGTGAGTGTCTCTGGCTGTTACATTGTCTGTAACATTTCAGATTACTGCTTTAACCATATTTTTGTCTTCAGTGATTAGGAAGAAGAATATGTTGTTTCTGCAATCTCAGTTTATAAAGACAGGCAAACTTTTGTTCTTATTCAGCTCTGAAAGTGAAACTTTCGGATTACTCCACAAATATGCCTTTTTTTCAAGAGAGAAGCAAGCAGAAGAACGTTCACGCTTGTGAGCAAGAAGTGAAAAGGGGAGCAGAAGGATAAATATCAGAGAAACAGACAGAATGAATGTGTGTGTGTGTTACAAGGAACAGGGGAGATTAAATCACAGTGAGTGAGAGGTTTGATTTGTTATAGAGCAGCGGTCCTTAAAATCATTCACAGATCACCAATGGTACACCTCTAAGAGTCTTACATTTTATATTTTCAGTGAAAGAAGGATCACGTAAATGTTAGACAGACAGAGAATGTAAAATGTACACACTACCTTTCAAAAGTTTGGAGTCTGTAAGGTTTGTAAAATGTTTTTAGAAAGACGTCTCTTATACTCACCCTTTTGTTTAATCAAAAAAACACTAAAACCAATAATATTGTGAAATATTTAACTGTTCAGCGGTTAACAACAATTACTCCAGTTTTCAGAGTCACATGACATGATCTTTCAGAAATCAGGGTGAGTAAATTATGAGATTTTTTTCATTGTTTAATGGAGTCTCTCTTTAAGTTCTCCTATTTGAGTAAATCTAAAAAATATGAAAAAATTCTAATCCAATTAAGTAAAACAAAAAGAATATGTTTATAATTGGGTGCGTAGATTCAATCAATAGAGAAAAATACAAAAAGCAAAGGCAAAAAAAAAAAATCTTCACACCAAACGAAATGCAAAGTTCAAGGTCCTTTGAACAAAAATGTATTCCTGAAGATTTACATAAAGGTGACAACAAAAACTAAAGTGCACAAACAAAAAGTGACTGTTCACATACACAAAAGAAGCAAATGTTTCAGTCCTTACTGAACTATCTTCAGTGCTAAAGATTACAAAAATAGTTAAACACTTAAGAAGATAAATTGTGTGGCTCTAAAAGCGCTTTCAATTTTTTACCAAAACAGAGTAATGTGATTGTGGCAACATTTTAAGTTAGTTGTTGTATGTTCAGAACTGAATGTTCCAGTGGCCCTAACAGACAGTCCTGTCAGCCTAGGCTATTTCAGTGGTGGGTCATGCCCCGAAAATGGGTCACAGGTCCATTCTGATAAACAAAACAATGCAGAATGCAAATAATAAAATGCAACTAACCATAAAATCATGCACAGTTATGACAGCAAAATAAAAGGGCTTATTAAAATGGAGAAACACTTCCCTTATCTTCTGTTATTGATGTCAAAGGCCAAACTCTATAGCATTTTGCAGATATTCATCAAATTTATTACTTGCTTGAAGACATATTAGACAGATACCAACAGATCCTTGAAAATTTGTAACAAAATAAAAAAATTTAAAATGGAAGTTTACATTCCACACAATTGAGCTTCCATAGTATGGAGGAAAAAAAATACTATTGAATCAATGGCTACTGTCAAACTGTTTGGTTACCCACATTCTTCAAAATATCTTAATTTTTCTCCCCTTACCAAAAAGTAGTATACTTCAAGTTTACTTTATTAAGTATACTTAAGTAAAGTTCAAGTATATTTTAAGTATACTTTATTTATAAGTATACAAATATCAGTGTACTAGTAGTATACTTGTAAGTGTACTATTTCAATACTCCTTGAGGCTCCTAAATTGGCCCACTTTCTAGTTTATAAAAGTATACTTTTAAGTATACTTTAAGTATAACAGCAGTAAACTTTAAGTACACAACTAGCACGCTCGTTAGCACACTTTGAAGTATAGTCTCAGTAAACTACTAGTTTAGTAGTTTTATACTGCAAGTATACTCGTAAGTTTTCTTTAAGTGAACTTTACATCATACTTTAAGTATACTACTTATGTCCCTTTTTAGGTATTAATTTGTATATATTTTGTTATGAATATCTGAACATACAAAACATCAAAAGAAAACATAGGGTATCTGCTTGTAAACAAAAACATTTTATTCTAGCTTCATGCATTCTTTAAACACTTGAATGTGGGCAAGTTTCATAAATAAAAAATAAAGAAATAATGAACATTTTGAACCAAAAGCTGAAAAACGACTATGAATTGGATTCAGAATGATAATCAAAACGTAGATGGCGTCGATCAACACCCCAAAGCTTGACAGTCATTATTACCTCTTCATTGGTCGACATTTTATTCCATAATGTTACACAGTTTTGATGCTGTTTTATGTGATGATGATCATGTTAGATTACATGTGGAAGCATCTGTTGTTTTGGTTTCTTCTTCACTCGTGTTTTTTTGGAAATTATGTACAGAAGATGTGTACTAGTGCCCCCTATAACAATGAAAACACGGATTCTAGGAGCACAAGTATAGCTTAAATATATTTAGACTTTTTCTAAGTACAAGTCAAGTATACTTAAGTATATTTCTGAGAAGTACATAAAGCCCATTTCTGAGAAGTACATAAAAAAGTAGACTAAAAGTACACTTTCCTATTTTTAGTTTAAAAGAAGTATACTAATAGCACACTTGAATAAACTTCTTTGTCATAAGGGTCAACAAAAGAGCAAAACTCATACAGGTTTGGAATGAAATGAGAGTGAGTATAAATAATAGAATTTTCATTTTTGGGCGGACTAACCCTTTACAGAAACAAGCAGTGAGTATGAAACCATTTCTACTCCAGAAGTCAGGCAACCATCCAGCATATTACCAAATTACATGAATGGACTTACAGAAAAAAGTATGAATAAAATCTATATCCCAATCATTTGAACAAAAAAATGCTACAGCACCAACTAGAACACTTTTTGCGATGAGGTGGGCTGATCACATCAGCATTTGTCTCGTAACCGCTCTGAATTCATATTTAGCAGGGCTAAACTGAATGTCTCTAGTAACCCTGGCAGCTTGCAGACTGAGGCACTTTGTACGACTCGCATTCAGAGCTTTCTTAAGAAGCCATAATCTGTCATGGAAAAGACAGAGCGGAGGTGGAGGAGAACGTTTGTAAGCAAGTGAGCAGATGAGGACCTTAAGAAAATGATTCTGCTTTTAAGTTATGCAGCATGCGAATGTAGACTGTGTAGGTGTGTGACAGAGAATGAGACACAGAGAAGTGCTATACTATAGTAAAGCTGTGTTGCTGGCTCTCAAAAGAGCTGTTACATTTGTTTTTTATAAGAGCACGAGTTGGAAAAAAATCAGCATTCAGTTGCAGCAAAAAACACACAACGACTATTATCTTATAGTCGACTATAGTGCAAAAGCACCAGGGAATATGCATTACCTTAAACTTTAGTTCATTTTAGTTCAACTTTAGTAGGCCTATCTCTTTCACAAAACCTAAATTTGGTTAAAAATCTTGTTTGGTTGAGCTGATTTTTACTGACACAACTTAAAAATTTCCAGACACAACACAACATAAAACCGCACAGCTGTATCTCAGTTAGCATACTAGAAAGTACTTATTCTCTGGTAATATCAAAGGAAATAATTTTTGTTATGCTTTAAAAATATGCCAGAATTGATACATACCTGTATGTGTGTCTTCATTAAATATGGGATGCAGCGATGTGAATATTTTTGGATGATAACAATATTTACTTTCATGTTTTGCTTGATACAAATGGCCAATAATAAAATTTGTTCAAATTAGTTAAAAATAAAACACTTATCGGCGCTAATAGCCGATATAGCAAATAATAATAATAATAATAATAATAATAATATATAGCACCTTTGCGCTTTGGGCATCCCTGGCATTATAATGATTAGCAAATCTCTACATTTCTGTTATCGAATTATTAGTGTTTAAACATTAACTGCTACAAAAATGTGTATTATCCCAGCAGGCACCTTGATATCAATTTGACACCAAATATTAGTCAAGACTTGATCAAGGTGCTGTAACATCATTTTAAATTCTGTTTGGACAGCAATTCCTTGCAGTGGTAATTGGGAAATAGGAAGTTAATCCCACACTGAAATTGTAGGCCAATATGTTTGACGTTCAATTTACATCAAATCAAATTCATGTAAAATTTTTGAAGTCAGTTTGATTTGCATATTTGACCTGTTTTTGATGTAAATTTAATGTCTTTTCAACATAAATTGGCCACTGGGTGGCAAATGTAATCTACATGTAAAAACTGAGGAAATGAGTATCAACAAACAGCAATGAATAAAAAAAGAAATGTTACTGCACATCACTATTGATAATGGTGTCAGCTATAAATCTATAGGACCAATATGGAATACAGTTTGAGACGATGGGGGTGCCAGATAGTAGAAACACTATTCAACTTTAAAGTCTTTAATCAACTGAGCACGCTCATCCAACATCTTATGTTTATTAACTTAATGAAAATTTCATTCAGGATGGTACAATGGTTCATGTATTTCTGATATTTTATAATGTCAGATTGTTGTTCTTTTTCATCCATCTTCCACAGAGGATGCCAACATTGCATCATAGGGTAACATTACATCAGGGCAATAAAACGGCTTCCTTCCATGTTGTTTATCTTCTGTAATAAATTACACAACTCCAAACCAAGTTCAAGGTCTGTAAACAAATAAAACCGTATGCCTGTGATGTACTGCTCCCTGGGTTACTCTCTGTAAATCAACAGGAGTTTTGAATATGTCCCAAAATGTGGTAGTATAGCAATGCATCACGTAATTGCTAATGAACACTTCTGTGTTTCTTTACTTCTAAAGAAAGTTATACAGTATAAATCTTGCACGCTGTTTTTCTGCTTCTCAGATTGTTTTACCTCAGCAGTTAAACTGTTTTTCTAACATGTGTAAAAGTCAATGTTTTTGACTTCTTGAGGTGCATTAAAAACCAGAGACACTTTTCAGAAATGAAATGCAAACACCAGAAGCGACAGCACATGCCGTCCAGGGCTCGACTTCCAAATGCAATAGTGGATCAAAAAAAGATTCTTTCCCAGTCTGAAGCAACAGCGTTTCTCCTCGTGCCTACGGCTCTCCAGGAAGTAAAGAAAGCATTTCAAAAGGATTTTGGTTTAACTTGGAGGTATGCAGACTTGCGAACCAACTCAGACATATGCTTTCAGGACGAGACTTTCCTTTCCAGCTAGTTTCCCTTTGTGATTCAGTATGCGGTGTGATACCGGATACCAGTGAAGAGCACTGGGAATTTAGCACCGTGTGGTAATGCAAGCACTACAGGGATTCCTGTCCACAACTATAGAGAGATTCATTACCATTAATATAAAATGACATGAAATGAGTGTAATGCATTTTCGTGGATTAATCTGATTTATAATGTTCAGAGAGAGAACAAAAATGGATATGCATGATGTTCCATCAGCAAAACATTTAATTTTATAAACCAGCAGTAAGTTTGGACACATAAAATTTATGCCCCTGGTGATTGTAAAACATCTTTCTGACCAAGGGTCTATGCTTGAATGCTTGAAATGTGTTTTGCGCACATATATAAAATTGCTTTGAAAAAAAAAATAATAGTAATAATAAGAATAATTGTAAAGAATAAATTGTCCAAACTTCTTACATCAAAATATCTGGAATGTTAGTATTATTTACAGTATAACTGTAAATCAGCATTTCATATTTGCACATTATCTCTCCAAAACACATGATATTCCCAATGTTTGACATAATAAAATCTGGCCTGGTGTCTTCCATTCCATGAGCCTTCATCTGCTCTGTCTTTACACTGTCAATATACCATTATCTCTTCTGATTACAGAGAGATTACCAATTAATCTAATGTGGCATTTATTGAATTGTCCCACAATAGATATTAACAGGAGCAAAGGGGCTTCAAATATCCTGAAATAAGAGCAATTACATACATTTCTAGAGTGAGATGAATAAATGAGATGAGGAAAGAGAGGGGAAAAAAAAGTTATTAATCAGAGATGGAATAATGCCTAATGTTAGGTCTATCTATCACTCACTAAAATTATCATCACAATAGCAATCCAATGAAACCAATGAAAGTTCACCGAAAAATGTCACCAAGATTCACTAAAATTATGTCATTATTTGCTCACCCTCAAGTCGTGAAACTTTCATGCTGCAAAAACTCAAGTGGTCCATACTAGAGATGGGTGATATGGCCAAAAATGTTATATAGGATATCGATATCTATCACAATATTCATTTACCAATAATAAGCGAGGAAATGAATTCCACATTATCAACGGGAGTTTTGAAATTTCACATTCCACCCTAACTCATCGTAATTTTATTAAAACATAAATAAATAAAAATAAAATCATACTAGTACCAATACCATTCTTCAAAACGTCTTCTTTCATGGTCCACAGATTTGGAACAACATGAGGGTGAGTAAATGTTTTTGGTTCTGTGCCCTTAAAATCAGCAGAAAGCAGCACAGAATTAGAGGCTGCAATATTTACCATCTCTTGCATAGTCATCTTCAAAATAATTTGAAAATGCTAACGTGATAATACGTACTTTAAATTTGACCAATAACTAATAAAAGTCCATGAACTTTCTGATCTTTTTTTTTTTTTTTTTTTTTTACTAAGAATTTATTTTATTTTTTTGTTTTTTGTTTTTAAGGAGCCATTGCCATTTCAGTAGAGAAGCCAGAGTCATCACTGGGTCGCATTGTTACGGATTATGGCAGATCATTTGTCTAGTCAGGCTTAAGGCCGGATTAACTAAAAGAAAGGGCAATGCATGATGGGCAGTCTGACTGTCAAAGAGATTACAGGAAATGAGACTTTTCTGTTTACATATTTAAAATGACAATCGGGTCATGGCAGAAATTTAGGAGATTATCTAAACTCTCCAAAGCATCCCAAAATGGTACACAGCTTTTCATGCGATTTCATAAGATTACAGGAAACACTTTTGAGACAGCTTGGGGAAAACGCAGAGTACTCTAATACAAATGAGATTTCACAATGGAATGACATGGCTTGGTTTAGCTCCACATCTCCGCTTTATAAATGGAGTGTTATACTGTCCAATTATTACTTTAAAAATCTAATGCTTCAGCAGAGTTTGGTGCTGAATATTCAACTGAGATGAAATCCCAATGGATTTTTGCTAAAGAATTTGCATGAACCAGCACTATACAACTAAAAAAATGTGCTGACTCCTCAGGCAAGAGTGACAAACATTAAAAAGACTGCAGGAATTGTTAGTAATGAAAGAAGTATCTTCATTGCAATGCTCTTCACTTCCAGAAAAGGTTAAACATATGTTACTTCTTGTTCTAATTCCATTAGAGCTAACCTCAATCAAAAGAAAAAAGATGAGTTGAGGTTAAAGTAAGGACAACCATGGCAAAGAAAGATGTTTAGGACTTGTTTTGAATTCCAGCTCGCATCCACATAGACAGCGATCAAATCTGACAAGCCACTAAAACGCTGCATGTATTGGCCAGAGCCATTTCTGGAATTCCCATTAAATATCCAGAGCCCTGTACATCATCACACAGGAGCCCGTGAAAGCGCATGTGACATAAAAACTGTTAAGAGGCCTGTCTCAAGAGTGCTGTTTATTTTATACAGCTTAACTTGGAACACAAAGTCATTCCATAATGTCAGTGGGCAATGAAGCGTCTGTTTGCGGTTGCTGCTGAACCTTCAGTAATGAAATGCAATGGTATCTGGTTGACTAAGGAGACAGCATCCCATGTCAGAAGCCTTATTAATGAGCATGTGGGGAGAAAAACGTGCATATGCCCAGCACCAAGTCTGAGTCTAAACCAAAATAGGACTACAGAGTTTCAGCTAGCAGTAATTGGAAACCTTTTGGTTTTGTCTCTCATCATATCCCAACATGCCAGACTCAAGGGACTTGCCTGTCAATTTAGCAGATACTAAGTCTGTCTTGTAGAATGAGCTCTGTTTGAAGGAATATAATAAGGATAAATAAAGGCATTTTTTTTATATATATATATACATACAGAGTACAGATGTCTGAGAGCACACTGAATGTCTAGAATGCAAAATCTAAATTTAAATCTGGACAGGCAAAAAATTTTAGCATTTTGAATCAAATAAATAAAAAAATCTAAGAAATGCTGTGATATTCAATGCTGCTGCTATTAAAGCAAGATACAGACATACCAAATACTAAGAAATTCAACTTTTCACTCAAATTGTCATTCTGATAATATACTACTGATCAAAGGTTTGGGGACAGTAAGATTTTTAATGTTTTTGAAAGAAGTATTTTATGCTCACCAAGACTGAATTTATTTGATCAAAAACACAGTAAAACAGTATTGGGAAATATCATTACAAAATAAAATAATGGGTTTCTTTTTTAAAATATTTAAAAATGTAATTTAATCCTGTTCCACTCTCCACATCACATGAACCTTGGGGGGGGGGTCTTATCTTTAAAGATATTTGAATCCAAATGTCTTTAAAGATCTGCACCATCTGGTTATGATGAATCAAATTGTTCTCTGAAGGAAAACTCTAAGCTTTCATTTGATGCATCGTAGATTTTGCATGTGCATTACATTATGGATAACTCAATGTGTACGTATTCTGAACTGTTCTGAGTTCTCTCCAAAATTCCAATAAAACCATTTCAGTCTTTTGGAAACAAAAATCTAAGCACTGAAGACACAGTAAAATAAACTTTGTTCTAAATAAATCCACAGATACTGTATGTTTCCCATCAGACTAAGATCATAATCTTTATTTAAAAATCAGTAGCAGCTTTCTTCTTAAATGCCAAAGCACAAAGCAACTTATATTGTCGCACATATTTAGATTTGCCAACTTAAGCACTGCCACCCTCTTCTTCTTCAAAGTATAAGTAAATTTTTAAACAGATTTCAAAACTAATATAATAGCTAGCAGTTTTAAGAGTGGAAAGCTGGTGCTCGATCAGTTGAACATTTGCTCAAAGTCTGACTCTGATTCACTTCTCTGGTCAGTTTCCTATTTCCCACAGTGCCTCACTTATTCACGGTGCCTTTTGGGATTGGATAAAAAACACTGAAGGACCTCCTGTGTGACAGATCTGGAGGATCTCCTGGGATGAACTTCCAAGATAAACTACACTGAACACAAAAACAACAATTCTCTCTCTAGGATCAGCACGGACCCCTTCCTGCTGCGGGACTGAAGATTCTGCTGAATTCTGCTCATATTTTAACCAAAAATATGTGGTTTACTAATATAAATGCACATAAATTTGTACAAAAGAGCATACCATGGCTTCTTCACACATAGTTCACATAACTTTCACATAATACTTCTGTTAAAAAAAATTAAAAATAAAAATACAGCAATAGTTTCTTGTGATGTGTGTGTGTGTGTGTGTGTGTGTGTGTGTGTGTGTGTGTGTGTGTGTGTGTTTCCTGGCCTCTTTGTTGCACAAAATGCATATACGTATGCTAAAGTTTATTCAACATGATTTAACATGTTTCAAAATTTAATAGGATTTTCTTTTTCTATAAAATGCTAGTTAATGTTATGGCACTGAACTGAAATGTACTGATTATTCTCATATTACAACTTCCTTAAATCTGGATAATTGTTGTGCTGTTTTAGGGTTGTTGTTTTTTTTTCACCTGGTTACACTTGTGGCATTTCTAGTCAAAAATAACCAGCCTACAAAAATTGCATGTGTATGTCTCAAATACTGGGTTTAATCTTTATATCAACTGGTTTTCTTTTAATTAGCATGTGTTTTGTATTTCTTTTTGAAACGGACTGATCATAGGCCTCATTGATCCAAACCTAAGCTCAGTTTTTGAGTCGACATTGCCAAATTATCCACAAATAATGCTTTTTTCACTCAAAAACCTGAGATGCATCAGTTCAGATCAATGTGGTCCATGATCAATGAGTTCCAAAAAGAAATGCAAAAGCTGTGCTCCTGTGCTAAATGAAAGAAAACAAGCTGGCAAAAAAGATTAAATCCGAGACTTGGTGATAAAATACAATACAAGATTTACAAGCAAATTTTAAAAGGCCAGTCATTTTTTGACCAGGAAAAGCTAATTTGGTAAAGGATTTTCAGCACAGCACAAGCAGCATCAGAGCAATTCAACTTAGTACCATCTAAATACAAAGCCATTGCTAGGTAAAAAAAGTACCATATTAAAAACTTTTAATTCATAATTCACCATGATTCTAATGATCTTTTGATGGAAGTCATTCAGAAACAAACTGTGGAATTGCTTCAGCCTCAAATTATGCTCATATTTTTATGCTAGTGAAGACAAATATTTCTACCATGCTACAATGCATTCAAGAAACCACCCAAGTCATTTAACTTTATTATTATTATTGTAAGCCATTCTTAATATGACACAGGCATATTAATATAACATCCAGAGTTGTAAATCCACAGCTCTCTTGCCATCTTTATTTGGGAATGCAAACTAAAAAAGTAAGAGTTCATTTACTTTTTGTTTATTTATTTTATAAATAAACAAAAAGTATATATATATACTTATATATATATATACTTTACCTTACTTTATTGTCCTTAAAGGCAATTCTTTATGTAGGCAGCACATACACATACAACTACACAACACACATGAAATAACAGACATTCATAAGGGAGTTTTAATAAATAGGAACGTAATGACCAACAGTCGCTAAAGGTGCAGTCACAGAGAAATTTCACTGGAAAAGGGCATATTGTGTATATAATAGCAGCAAAGACTATAGATAATAACGTTTTATAATAGTCAACAGGTATTTTAATTCAAATCCCTTTGCGAAATTCGCTATCATGTGGATAACATGAAAAATGTTATCCAAATTAAACCGCTAAACTGGGTGACCGTACAGCATTGTTTCGCTTTAAGACATAAACATTTAAACAAACAGAACAAGAACACAAAGCACAAGATGACTGCCAGTGCCAAAATATTGCTGAAAATTAGTTATGAAACCGATGACGTAACCTTTCCGGACAGGAACGCTGGCGGGACATTGTCTGTTTCTGTAATAGATTGCCACCTGGGAAAGGCCTATATCATGGGTGATTATGATGAATATGGTATGGAAATAAGATTTAATGCCAGTGGTAATTTTTTTTTAATTTTTATATGAATAGTAGACTTGACTGAGATTGATTAAAACAATGCAATATTCATGCGGTAGCAGCTGAAGGTATGATTCAAATAAAAACGCTTGGAAAGATTTGTAAATATTGTATTGGATGACGTCACGAAACAGCTGATTTATGCCTGAACTACTGATTCTTTATAGTTAAGTAGATATGGTCTTGTTTGAGTGTTTCTTAAAATTTTGTACACTCTTTTATTAAAACAGATTTCAGCCTTTTCTTTTTTGTTAGCTATATTTCCATAGCTAACAAAAAAGTTGTTTTAATATAGTGGCAGGCTAAATGGATGTCAGTTGAGGTTCCCAGGAAAAAATCTCATGACATTATTCAAATAAACTGCAAGAGAAAGAGGCCATGGGGACGTTTACTTGATGTGTCTATAAACATTGCAATATTTGGTCTTGTCTCATTGCAAATAAACATGCACTTCACTCCAAAATTGAAAGTTGTAAGTTTATTCACTAGTGGAAGACATTCAAGACAGACACCAATCCTCCCAGGAGTGGACATCCCAGCAAATTCACTCCAAGATCAGACCGTGTAACACTTAGAGAAATGGCAGACAACCCAAGAATTTCACTGCAGATTCTACAGACCTCAGTTAACATGTTAAATGATAAAGTTCATGACAGTACAATTAGAAAAATATGGGACAAGTATGGCATGTATGGAAGAGTTGCCAGAACTCTTCTCTCTATAAAGAACATGGCAGCACGGTTTAGGTTTGTAAAGTTGCATCTGAATAAATCATAAGACTTCTAGAACAATGTCCTTTGAACAGATGAGACCAAAGTGGAGATGTTTGGCCATAATGTACAGTGGCACGTTTGGTGAAAACCAAAAGAGCATTTCAGCACAAACACCTCATACCAAAAGTTTCACATGCTGGTGGAGGGCTGATGATTTTGGGCTTGTTTTGAAGCCACAGGACCTGGACAGACTGATAATGTCATACAGAAAATGAATACTTAAAGTTATTGCTGCTAAAAGTGGATCTACATGCAATTGAATCATAGGGTGTCCCAACTTTGTCACACATGGCTTTTCCATCTTGGATTTAGTTTTGTTAAATAAATAAAGACACGATGTGATATGTCATGTGATGTTGGATGTTGTTCATCTGAGGTTTATATATATATATATATATATATATATATATATATATATATGAATGATATGTTAATAAAGAATAGTGATAAACATGCCTGATAATACTTTTCATTTAGCTGGATCAATTCCCTGTCTTTATTGGAAAGTGAAACGGGAGAGCAAGAGAAATACGAAATTTTCCAGCAAGTATGCATCATGTCGCAATTGCAATTTCTGAACACCTAGGAACGACCCTGGAGGACTTGAATGCAACACAAAGTGATGTTTGATAAAAATAACATGGAATGTTTTGTCATTATTTGAAAGCATTTATTTTGTGCAATCACCATGAAATTGTCACACAAACTGTGGAAAATACTGGCCATAAGGTTCTGTTTTGTCAGCTAGGGTAATTTTAGTTCTGTTCTGGCAGATATTTGTGCCTGGTACACTGTCTGCTCGGCCAATGGAAAGCACTCGACTTGAAAGAAGTGATATGTGTGCTGGCCTTTACTGATTAGCCATTGCATGACTTGCGTTTGTGGTGAACTGTTACTTTTTAAACAAATGTACGAACCGTTTCCATGGATTTTTTCAACCACATAGCTGTGACCTATAGTTTACAGGCTTGAAAAACAGTGATTACATGATATTTGATGTAGAGTTTACTCAGGTATATTTAATGTGTAACCCAGTTCCATTTATCTTTTAAGGTGACGTGTAATTTTTCGATGGTAAAATACTTTCTTCTGTGCCAACGCAACTCTCAAACACCCACTGTAGGAAAATAAGTTTAAACTCGTGTTTAAAGCAATTGCTCTAAATAATACCTGTTTGACAAAATATGGGCTACACCACTGTGAAAAGTATCATAGCAACAGGTTTGGCAGAAAAATATTGAAAATTTGAACTTCCCAGCATGCCAAAGTCACAAAACATGCCCACTGTCTATTGACACCATTGTTGACAAATTTAGCAATCTTATAAGGACTTGATCTGTAATGTTTTCCATTTTACAGCCTGTTTAGTGATAAAAAAAGGCAGTTCTCCCAATTAAAATGCTGAGTATGAAATGGAAATAAGATTTGGTTCTTTAGTTTGTATATACAATTGTGTTTAAAACTATTTTTCAGAATGTTGCAGAAATGCAGGTCCCAGTCATTGAGTGTGACTTTTTAAAGAATCTGTTTATGTTTTTCGTGATTTTGTTTTGATATCTTTACAATTTATCAGAGAAATGAACACACTTGAGTTCCTTGTAAAGCTTTTACAAAGGTCCAAGCAACTGCACCATATAGGCCAAAATATACATTTTGTTGCAGAACGTCAAAGCTATTTGTCTGTTGAATTCCCAGAAAGTTTTGTACACTGCGGCTCTAATGCAGGAGGGTTTGAGAAACCTGTTTTAAAAAATCTTTATTTTTGCAGTTTTGTTTGGTGAGGCTAGTGCTGCAGAGATTACACACCTTATATTCTTTTATTTGTTTTGTTTGTTTGTAATGAGACTTTAAAGCTTTAACTTTGAAGGCTTTTATCTAATGGTCAGAAGTGTAATGTAGTTATTCCTATGAGTTTACAGCTGTGTGAGAGCAGAGCTGGCAGTACTCCCAGACCTCAGTCCTTTCAAGCGGTTACCGAATGACAAGAGCACAGAACTTGAATTTTATTTGCCTGTGCTGTGAATCTGTTTGTATGAATCCAATTGAATCTCTCACAATGTCAGAACAAACACCTTTTGTTTTGTTGTTTACTTCCTTGCACTGTCTTTCTTGTAAGTTACAAAGAAATAAATAAATGAGTTGTCACATAATGAACCCTGATAAGAGATGCTAGCAAATATTTTGCATTGCCTTGGTATATCAGATTAGTGTCACACTGATTTTCATTAGGCTCAACACAAAATGACACAAATGTTGCCATGGTATTTGAAATATCAGCTTCCCTGGTACATGGAAATGTGCTCTTTCAAGGGTGCTGGCGGAGGAGGAGCACTCTAAACCTCCGTGTGCAATATCGTTCGCAGCCAAAACAGATAAATGAGAGTGCGTAAAATAACTGACAAGTGTCGCAGAGCAGCCTGCCCACATTACTCCTCTACCCTGCCATTAATATCATGTTCGTGCAATTCATGAATTATAGCTGACATGCTAGCATTACTGGGTAAATGAGGGATTTGGAACTGCTGTCTAATTGCTGTAGAGAGCAAGTGTTACATGGTAATGTTGCCATCTAGTGAGAGAATAGTAAAAAGGCATAGAGGTGCATGTTGAACACAGTTTCAGTGAAAACAAGCTGATGTTCAGATACAAGAATGCTTTTTGACTTTTGAAGTCTGCTTTTCGCAGTAAAACTTTCAATCAATAACATTACCCTTTTGTCTTTTCTACCACCTGAAAAGGGAATATTTCTGTGTGCCCTTGAGTCTTACTTTGCCTGGCTGCCATTTTATGATTGAATAAATCTCTACACTTCAGCAATCTCTACAGCTCTGCATAAAGGCTATCAAGGACAAATGGCATGTTCCTACTCTAGACAGTAAGGCAGCTTTAGAACAACTATACATGAATCTCAATATTTCTCAAGTGGTGTTTGCTCTGAAATGGCTTAAAAAGTAAAAATTAATTACATGTAAAAAGTAAAATACACCGTGTAGGGGGAATTTACACAAGGACCAGATATGATGAACAAAGACCAGGAGTCAGAGATGCAATCAACTGAAGACTGAACATTTACTGAAGAAAATAGTTTGCAGTTTCATCAGCAGAAGTCAGTTTCAATACTCACAAGGAGTTTATAGGATGCTCTGCATACAATCTCAATACAACAGTAATTATACTCTAGCAGAGGTCATTAACTGCATCATTGCTTTGGTAAAAAAGGATTCTGATTGGTTAAGTTGTAGAAAAACATGCAGAATCTTAACAGATGTACTTAAAGTTAAAAGCAATAATCTCCGAAGATTATTTAGGTGACAAACAATCCTGGAGACCGGTCCTGTACAGACAGATACTAACACACACACACACACACTTAAATGTATTACAGTTTTCTCAGCTGCTTACACACATTTTCAAAACTTTACCTCTTTTTTTCAAAACTTTACAAACAAATCCAAGAATTACACACACAAAATGCAGAATTTCAGAAATTGTGTGACAAGTAAAGATTTTGTATGCAAGCAGTTGAAAAAACCTGTAACGCACAATATTTGACAATCTTTAGGAAACGTAATGACCGGTCCAAAAGTCCGAAATCATGACTGTTACATATACATCACCCAGCCCTAATTTGAAGTTTGGTTACCACTGAGTGTTACAATGACTCAAGGTCAGTTAGCAGTCAGCAGACCACAGCTATCAGCTGGATGATCATGACACACAGCTTCACCCTCACTGGTGAGAGGCAGGCTGGAAGACAGGGCGTGAAAATGGATGTGTCATCACCTTCGATTATAGGGAGTTAGAGGTGTGTGCAGGGAGACACTTTGCCCGGTGTAACCCAACCTCTGTGTGGTCTTCAATGTACAGATGATGAATGAAACTCTTGAGTGAAGGACAGGTCTATAGGCTGAGTGTGTGTGTGTGTGTGTGTGTGTGTGTGTGTGTGTGTGGTCCAGCTTGAGCTTTTTTGTGAATTTGAGTTAAATGATTTAAGAAATTTGGTTTAATAATCAAATATGACTAGCTGAAATAATGCTTAATAATGTTTGTTTTTTAAAGGCAATGTAATTTTTTGACACAAATGTAACCAAAAAAAAATGACTGTTTTCAAACAGGTTTCCCACTAACATCGAGTAACATTTTCATGGTACTTTGAATAAAAGTGTCTAAAATGAAATAAGAACTGATCATCCAATGACTGCACCAACTTCATTCATTAAAAATGAGTTAGAAAACTCTTGCTAAATGACTAGCTGAAATCCTCCTGAAATTTCAACCTTCCTCCTTTAAGGATGAAATCACCTACGTTTTCACCTTATCAAAAATCTGACAGTTTTAGTCTTATTAGATTTGTCATTAATAATACATACAGATTGCTGAAGTAGCAGGCAATTATAGCAGATGTCATTTGAAGACAGACCTGGCTGGAGGTACTGTGTTTATATTCCAGTGGACAAAACTGCCTAGAAACTATTTTATTCATTCACTAAATTCTTCTGATATATCCACAAAAGTTATGGGCCTTTAGCAATGTGAGGGTATTTTTTTTTTTTTTTCTAAATATGTGATTTGCTTTTTAGTATGAATTGCACCGCAGCTCCTGACATGATATGCAAGTTAGCGGAAAAGTGCAGAGGAGTTTGACTTCTGCTGCCAGAGAAATTTCACTAAAAGAACAGGCACTGATGTGAAACCCCTGAGGCCTGAGTAAATTTCAGAAATCCTCCAGTGGAATCCAATTCGAAATGATACCCTTCTGCACTTCTTACATGACAAAGCCCATGTGCTGGTGGGGTGACCAAATGTAATCTTCAAATGCAGGAGGGGTGGCCTGATTAGATTTAGTACCTGGTTTTGAGGCTCTGCAGAAACTCAGAAAACGATTTACAGATGGCCACAGGTTTAGGATGGACAATGAATATAAACCCATCCCTGTCCAGGGGAGAGACTGAACAAAATGAACATAAATCTGGGAGCCAGCTAAAACCGCAGACTGAGGTTGTAAGATAAGACCTACTGAGACAAGAATATTGAACTGGAATCTTATTACCGCTTTGACCTTAGCAAGACCTAGACAGCCTCTTTTTCTTAGACATCAGCTAAAATATTTTGAGTGATTGGTCTCATTTGTGTACCTTATTTCTCTTTCCAAAGTCAGACATTTGCTAGAATTTCACAGAAAGGGAGGTTTTTGGTAACTTCTGATTTATATAGCCTGGAACACACTGTATAAGTCAAGGGTTTAAGAATATCCACAGATCATTTGAGATATGGGTCAGTCCATTTCAAATGGTTCAAAACTTGTCAAGGTGACCAAGAAATATAAATAAAAAAGGGGCTTTTAATGTTTTGACCTATGAAATTTTTATTCGCAATAATGGCATAAAGGACTTGAAACTGTATAGCTGGCTTTACATTTTAGTACGGATATGTCACACAAAGATATTTGAGTCCTGGGCATCAAACTGTGTGAAATCCCCTGGTTTAGGTCATGTGCGGTCACCCTGGATCAAAGTCTACACTAATGGATTTTATCTTACTTCTTGTTTTCCAAATATTAGCCAAGAGTTTCACATTTCTGGACCCTTCATAGAAGTGGGTCAACCATTCTAACCTACTTGTAAAGCACAAATCAAAATGCATCATCCCTGCTCCAGAAGTTTTGTGGTATGCTTTTATCTCATTTCCACAGAATCTCAAATAATGTCTATATAAATATAAACAATGTAATTTCGTAGTGTCTGTATTAACAATTGATAATAAGTGAAATAGTTCATCTGTCAAACACATGCACTACACAAACCATTTTTTTGTCTTTCATCTTTTTTCACACAGAAAGGTTTTATGAAATGCTCCCTCTTTCCATACATTGAGTCCTCCAAGTGTCCTTTCATCAAAAGCCTTGTCAAATACAGAAGACTTATCGTTTCCCCAAAAAAGGTAACCTTATAGTTCCTAGTCATGTTTCACTCATATCAACCTTATCCTGATTAGACCTACATTCATACTATGACCTCTATAGAATGTCACAGAAGCTCAGTCTCAAACTGTGCTGCCATTGTTGGGGTTGGCCATGTTATCGCAAGAGTTTTCTTTTCCACTCTTTTTTCTCAGTCACTTTGAGAGAGCTTACCGCTGAATATAGATATAGACATGGGCCACGTTTTAGAACAACACTCATATTTACTTAAATTTGTGGGTTGAAATTGAGTTTTGTGTTTATTTGGGTTTGGTCAGCCCAGAATGAAAGCACAAAAGTCTGCTTGTATTCTTTTCTCTCTTCACATTATGCCTTGGCTCCTCTCTGATTTTTATCGCCTACCAAGATCTAATCTTTCTTCGTCTTAACACTTGCTGGGTACTTAGTGAAACGTTGGATATTTGACACGTCTTAATCCCTTTCAGTCAGAAGACGTTTAGCATACAGAGTCTGAAATCAGCGCCTGGTTCTTTTTGGTTCTTCACTTAACACCTGATGAAATTGCAAGCCTTTTCTGTAACAGTCTTCAGGAAAGATCAGGCCAGCGGACAAAAGAAGGCAGGGTGAAAGCTGAGGGATCCATTTGAAGACGTCACAGGGTCCCATGCTGATGGCCAAATATAAGAATGGCATGGCTGGATTTGGAGCACATGATGTTGATGTCTCTTCTAGATCTGATTTAGAATCAGGACTGCTAATTCAAAATTCATTGCTACAGCAGATCTATATAACAAGGTGCAGTACGAACAGAGAAGACGAGCTGAAGAAGCACCATGAAACCCTTATCCACATTCAGCTTGATCCTGAGGGACATATGGTCTGGCTTGTTTTTACGTGATATGTTCTGTGAGTTTTTGGGAACTGTTCTTTTCCTCTTCATCAGCCTTTCTTCTGTCTTGCTGTGGCCACATGCAGGGCCTCTGTCATGGGACTCCATCACCGATGAACCCCTCCCGACCCTGGACTCTTCTTTGGCATGCTCGCCCGACCCACTGCATGTTTCTTTGGCTTTCGGAGTATCGCTAGTCCTGGCCTGTGTCTGCCTGGGTGAAGTGCACCTCAACCCGGTGGTTACCCTGGCTTTGGTTGCAGGCTTGAGGGTAAGCCCCTGGAAGGCTGTACTCTTGGTGGGAGCCCAGCTGCTTGGTGCCCTCAGTGCATGTGCTCTCCTGTTAGGCATCATGCCGACTTCCCTAAAGAGCAACCTGGGGGTTAATGAGGTGAGATGTGTTGGATTCTACAGGTTTCTCTTAGTCTGCCTATAACAGGGGTTCTTAACTTTGGCTCCACTTTCCCACAGAGTTTAGCGCCAACCTTGATCAAACTTACCTGACTGTAACTTCCTAGTAATCCTGAAGACATTGTTTAGCTTGTTCAGGTGTGGTTGATGAGGGTTGAAGCTAAACTGGACCTTGAGGGCCAGAGCTGAGAACCCCTGGTCTATAAGGTTCCCTAATATTACTCTGATATCTATGCTCTGTGTATTCTGATATCTGTCTTCTGGATCTTCTGATCTCTTCTCTACATCAGTGTTCCCACACCCTGTTCCAATCAAACTCTTCCTAATCAAATACACCTGATCAACTCATAGGTTCATTAGTATAGTTTCCAAGACTTAAAATGGATGGGTCAGATTAGAGAGACATGTGAATTGTTGGGGTACCTCCAGGAATATCTGTGTTCTGGATCATCTGATTACTGTATCTTCTGATGACTGGATGTTCTGGATCGGCAGATTTCTGTATCATATGTCTGAACTCTTCACTTCTGATTTCTGTGCTCTGGATTTTCTGATCTGTTCTATAGATCTTTTGATCTCTGTCTTTTGTATCCTCTGTGGTCTGGATCCTCTCATATTGGTGTTTTTTTATCTGTGATCAGTGTGGGCAAATTTGTCAGGATCAAAAGTTAGTTTAATGATTTGAATGTAGTTTAATGAGCATATGATTTCCCTCGAGATCTGTGACAATCTTATTTAAAAGAGACCATTTAAATTTATCTAAAACATTTCTGTGTCTATAGTTAATGTGCTTGCTCAATAAAATCAAGGCTTTTATTCACCATTATTACGTTAATGCTAGGTAATTACCAAGCGATTAAGCCATTCTCATTTATTCCACAATGTAATTTAATGATTTCTTGCAAATTATTCTCAATTTCATTGTGACATGCACAGTGTTATACTTTTCATTCTCCAATTAGCCAGTTCTCCTTGTAATTTTGATTAACCATTGATGGTTGTTAGTTAACAAAATGCATAATGTAGAAATTGGATTAAATGGGTAGAAATGTAAGAAACCATATTATATTCTGCATTATTCTTGCTCATCATGACATGACATCCTGGTGCACCTGTCAAAGTGGAACACTGCATTTTATTCTGTTTTCTCCTTTTTATGTTCTTTTTAGTACAATACAGATCTGTCAAAAAGTTTGTAATAGTAAACAGAAATACAGAGGCATTGTGGTAGAAAGATTGAACATTCAAAAACGTTAGAAAGAAACAGCTAATCTTTGAAAAATCAGAAACAAGAAAGGAGTCTAGGGAAGGAGCAGGTCTGTAAATCACTAAGAAGAAAGAAACAGTAGGAGAGTGTCAAAATAAGAATGCGCAAGAAAAATATAAATTTGATGGCAAATGTGCTCTGCGTGTGTCAGAGAAAGTGAGGAAACAGCAAGATGGTCATGGATGGATGGAGGGAGACAGAAAGTAAGAAAGAGAGAAGGGAAGAGAAACTAGTTTGCCAGGTAATTGGAGTGAATGAGGAAAGGAGATAGAGGCAGTCGGAAAAAAACAGATAGTGTCCAACAATAACAGATAAAAGTCCACTTACCCTCCTTCAGGTGGCCCCGGGGGTATATCTGTATCAGGCTCTGTTAGTGGAGATGGCTGTTACATTCCAGCTAGTGCTGTGTATCCAGGCTGCCACTCATCCCAAATCAGCGTTTTCCTCTGTGGCCCCTGCCGTCATCGGCCTGTCTGTCACCCTTGGTCATCTTGTGGCGGTAAGGATGGCTGATGAGATTTATTTGGACTTTATTTAAAGATATGAATAAAACTGTTCATTATACAAACACTGAAGTGAACTGAATGCTCACTGGTTCATGGATTTTGTAGGGTTAAGTGGTGGTATGTTTACACACTAATTTTTGTCTTTTGATGAAAATGTTCTTTAAATTTAGTCAATATTTAATTATATAATATATATAACATTTAGTTCATATTAATTTATTAAAGTCTGTTTTCTTTGTCTGAAATGAAATTCAAGTCCATTAACAGCTGAAAACTTTTAGACATTTGCTGCATTTTTTATTAAACATAAATTAACTGCTTGTTTGCCACAAATAAATAGGGAGAGATATGGCAAGATGTTTGAATTTGGCAGGAGACCCATAGTTGCCCTGTGGTGTTTGGTCTGCAGATTGGCTTCACAGGCTGTGGAATGAATCCTGCCAGGTCATTTGGTCCAGCTGCGCTGACTATGAACTTCCACAATCACTGGGTGAGTAAACAAACCTCATGCGGTAGAAAATAAAATGATCAAAAATGTGTGTGTGTGTATATATATATATATATATATATATATATATATATATATATTAATACTAAATTATTATTTTATAAATTACTCTAATGTATTCATTTTGCATGAACAAACGTACTCGCAAAATGACTTAGTGTGTAACTTTATGTAACAATTTTATGAATGTGAAGGTTTATGCTGATGTTTCACCTGGCCTCATTCAGGTGTATTGGGTGGGGCCTTGTGCTGGCTCTCTCCTTGCCTGGCTACTGCATGACCTGGTTCTCCATCCTCGTTGGAGCTGCTTTGGCGACTGGGTGACAGAATGTAAAGAGACACTCCTGAAAGATCTTTCCAAGCAGTCCAGAGGTCCTGAAGACCATATGGAAGCGTAGTCATTCAAATAAACCTTGTATCTCCATGCAATATTTTAGAGCGCCACTGATTGATTGTCCAATTTGTTTATAAGTTTGTTTAGAAGACCATCTATTACTGACAGAGTTTGGTGGACTGCAGATATGTAATTCTGAGCTCAGATGCTTATGAATCCATGTACTCAGTACCGGTCCAAACAGCATCTAATCTCTCGCTCCACTGGCACGACACATGGACCTATAGCCAAGCAGTCTGTGTGTTTGTTTTTGGTTTTTTTGCATCAGTGTGTTCAGCTAAAATAAGCTTCCTTTTTTATTAGTTTAGCTGCTACTGTGTGCTGCTGTTTTTGTTTTCTTATCTTTATGCCTCTTATCTTTATTATCTTTGTGTAGTTTTGTCAAATAAATTCTATACAGCATAGAAAGTTGCCAATGTCAGAAAATGAGCTCAAATTCACTCTGGGTTTGTAACTATTTTACACTTCTCATTTTATAATAAACAGATTATCTTTGGTTTTGGGACTTAATAGAAATGCATATGACTTTAAACAAACAATAAGAGAGAATACATATTGCATATTTATGCACCCCTGTGAAATCAATGACCTTTAATGTGAAGTCGCCCTTATTTCTATAGTGATTTATACAATACAGATTGTGACAAAGTAGATCTAAAAGGCAATAGTGTGATTATTTAGCTCAAGTCAGTTCATTGTTGGTTCAGTTCAGTTCGATAGTGTGGATGTTGCAAAGTGCGATTCAGCAGCTCTACAATGTGGATGGTTAATGTTAATTATTTCTCTCTCTCTCTCTCTCTCTCTCTCTAAATATATATGGTACGTATTATATTTTATTTTTCAAATATAGTTCATTAGTCTTGTTTGTTGCAGTGAATGAAAAAGAACAATGGCACTTGACAAAAAAAGTGATTTTTTTTTTTTCGTTTGACATGAATAAAGTTACATTTGCAAAATACCCAAACATGCTATATCTGTATGTCCCCCAGGGGTAGAATGCAATAAACAGAGTACGAAAGACATTCACCAGAGCCAGATAAACAAACTTATACATACATTATTGGAAGGCATGTTGAACAGCAGGTCAATTTTTCATACTTAAAGAGCATCTTAATTGCTTCAGGGTGCACTCAGACCCAAAACTGCAACAAATCTAAAAGGGAAACTGAAAAATGTAATAATGATTTTGCATTTTTAGATGAGTAGCTAAGCTATATTTGTCAGGAAGCTTCCTGAGTGTGGCATCTGCTTACACATTTCTGTCACTTCTCTGCTAAACTGTTCCTCCCTTTTTTGTCTATTTTGAGCTGTACAACTCTCAGTACTTTTTCTGGTAAATTAGTAATATTAGTGATTTTGGTTTATCTACTATTATGTGGATATATTTAAAGGTATAGTTGGGTGTTCCTATTCTGGCATCTAATAACAAAATTAATTGATGTCACTTTAAACCAGCAAATTCCTAATAATAAATGCCAAAAAATGCTCACCGAACATCAAGGAAACTCATGACATGTACCTCATTTTATCTGAAGGAAGCACATCGGAAACATACCCACGAGTGTCATGTTAACTTCAATAACCACAGAGTAGTATAACAAGTGGTACCGAGCTCTCCCAAAGGAACAGAACAACATTACGTTCTTCCTAGTGGCAGAGAGAATTGTGCAGAACGGCTTTGGGCAACTATAACAAGCATCTCAGAGAAAATGGAGCAGAGGCTGAAAGTCAGTCTGCTGTTTTTTATTGTGTTTTTGTCCATACTCATTTATTCGAATCACATCAGTGGCTTTAACCTGGATCTGAACAACTACACGGTCTTCTCTGGCCCTGAGGACAGCTACTTTGGTTTCTCAGTAGACTTTTATCAGTCAAGCAGCAAAAGGTGAGTGGTGGTGGTGTCCACAGCTCTGCATATTGATTAGATGGTTGACTTCTATACATAATCTGTTAAAACCTTCACCCAAACACATTGTACTGATACTACAATTACCCACACTAATTATAACTTCATTCAACTATTGTAGAGTACCATTCAAACGTTTGGGGATCGTAAGAGTTTTAAATGTTTTTAAAAGAAGTCTCTCATACTCAACAAGGCTACATTTATTAGATCAAAAATACAGTAAAACTGTAATATGGTGACATTATTACAAATTGTTACATTTTCTGCAGCCATTACTCCAGTCTTAAATGTGACCCTGGACCACAAAACCAGTCTTAAGTGTCAATTTTTTGACATTGAGATTTATACATCAGCTGAAAGCTGAATAAATAAGCTTTCCATTGATGTAGGGTTTGTTAGGATCGGACAATATTTGGCCGAGATACAACTATTTGAAACCTGGAATCTGAGGGTGCAAAAAAATCTAAATATTGAGAAAATCATCTTTAAAGTTGTCCAAATGAAGTGCTTAGCAATGCATATTACTAATCAAAAATGAAGTTTTGATATATTTATGGTAAGAAATTTACAAAATATCTTCATGGAACATGATCTTTACTTAATGTCCTAATGATTTTTGGCATAAAAGAAAAATCGATAATTTTGATCCATACAATGTATTTTTGGCTAGTGCTACAAATATACCCCAGCGACTTAAGACTGGTTTTGTGGTCCAGGGTCACAAATGTTCAGATCCTTTAGAAATCATTCTAATATGCTGATTTGGTGCTCACAATACATTTGTTATTATTATGATGAAAACAGCTATGCTTTTTTTTCTTTTTTCTTTTCTTGAGTAGAAGCTTAAAATAACAGCATTTATTGGGGAAAAAAATCTTGTGTCAGTTTTGATCAATTTAATTAATCCTTCTGAAATAAAAATATTAAGTAATTAAAAAAAAAAAAAATCTTATTTAACCCAAAACTTTTAACTGTTATGTGTGCTTGTGAATATACTGTTTAAATTATGAACATGCATCACTCATGTGCATTCTTTCATCACTCCAAAGTACACAATTCTAACCTGCATATTACACTGGACCTGGTTGACGTTAAAAACATTCACCCAAACACATTGTACTGATGCTACATTTGCCCACACTAATTAATAACTTCATGTACCTATTATACTGTACAATTCAAAAGTTTGGGGGTGGTGAGATTTTTATATGTTTTTAAAAGAAGTTTTATGTGCTCAGCAAGGCTGCAATTATTAGATCACAAATACAGTAAAACTCTTAATATTATTAAATTTAAAATTTAAATAATTTAAATAATTGCTTTCTATTTGAAATTATTTTGAAATTATTTTTAATTTATTCCTGTGATGCAAAGCTGAATTTTCAGCAGCTGTTACTCCAGCCTTAAATGTTACACTGTATGCAGTATAAGTGTGGTGGTTGGAGCACCCAGATCAAACACCAGCCAGCCTGGGGTCTCTCGAGGCGGCTCTGTCTTCATGTGTCCTTGGACATCAAGTGGCTTAACCCTTTAAAGTAGCCTAACATTTTTGTGAGCTGTAAATCTACGATGAAGTGGAAAATAATTAAAGTTATTTTTCATGTAGACGTACTGTCCCACAACGAATAGTTGCAAATGGTTGCTATGTTTACGTCCTCACACAAACATTTACAAGCGTTCACAAACATCTGCTTATTAGCATGATTTGATTAACTTGTAATGTAACTTCTGATTTGTCCTAACCAACTAGATGTGTTGTCCTGCCAACTAGATGTATTAATTTAATGTTTTAAGTTCGGTTCTTTCTTAGTTACATACTGTGAAAGACAGAAGTCGCCTAATTCAGAAACCCGAGAATGAGCATTTTCAATCCTCTAGAAATTCCAATATAGAATAATAGTTTTCAATTTATAAAATGTCTCTGGTTGATATATATTATGTATTTCCTGTTCTGCAGGCCTGTGCTCCCATGTTCCACTGGAATATGCTCATGGAAAAGGATGACGCCATGAATACACCTGTTGGGAACTGCCAGCTTTTGTACATGCAAACAGGAGAGGTGGCAAACTACGTGCCCTGCAAGGAATTTTATGTAGAGTCGATTTACACCAGAGGCTGTAAGATACTTAATTTGCCACTGTTCTATACAATAACCGATGTCTAATGTTTCAAGCACTCTGACCAGTTTTGTCCAAATCCCTATGTGCAGATCCTGACAGGCGTTACTGTGAGGCTGGATTTACCACATATATCACAGAGGTTCCTTGCTTTTCTTATAACGACATTGGAGTAATCTGAATAGCTATTTGAATGTATTTGCATATTCATACACCTGTATGAAGTCAAAGCTCTTGAATGAATTAATTCCTTACCATACGATAACATTATATGCAGTACATAAGAAACCATATAAATATTTATTAAATGGTTAAATCTTTTTTTTTTTCCTTTATGTAAAATTGTTGGTTGTGACAGTACGGCAGAGTGATACTTGGTGCACCAGGAGGCTATTATTTTCAAGGTAAAGTAGGCTACAGTATGTAGAGGAGGCAGTCTTACAAAGAATGTTCCCTCTAGAGCAAGGCTGTACTACTGTGATTCAAACATTTGAAAAGATGTTTTTGTTGTTGTTGTTGTTGTTGTTGTTGTTGTTTTCATGTGAATTGACATAGCACTTTCAGTGGGGTTTATATGACTTTGTGAAGTTTGCTGTGACTACAGCAGCACTGTCACGCAGCTTTTCTCTTTACTTCAGGTCAGATCATCACTGCATCTCTTGCTAACATCATGAGCAGCGGCAGTGCATTCTCTCCCATGCACTCAGTGAACGGTGAAATCAAAACTGACCTGTATCTGGGTAAGATGTGACATCTGACATTAGAAACTGACACAAAATAAGCTCTTTTTTAGATTTTAAAATAATAAATATGATGATTTAATCTGAAACATCCAGTGAGGTTTTGCCATTGTTCTGCATCATAGGATATTCTGTTGCCACTGGGCATTTTAGTAAAGACAACATCCCAGGTGATAAGCATAAATAACAAGCCATCTTAATTTTTCTGTATTCAATTTAAAAAATGCAACATGAGTTTCTTCTGCAGCTCTTATCTGCATTATTTTCTCACCTTTATTTGACGATGATTGCAGATTATGTTGTTGGCGTCCCAAACGATTTGCACACTGCAGGCTCTGTAAGCACTCTTACATTGTTACATGGATGATTATGCACTTCATTTATCCTCTACAGTTACACAATTGATTATGGAGTTAATCTGGGTAATTTGTTGTTGTACTGTGCTTGTTTTTAGGTTAAAATAATAAATAGAGTATCTGTGTCCCTGCAAATCATGAAGGCGATTAGTGGCATCCATGTTATTTGATTTGATTTGTAATACAGGATATGAACTAGTAAAATTCTGTTTAATTTATTCTCAATAGTCTATTATTGTTCAGCTATTACAGTACTGTTTAAAAATTTTGGGGTCAGTGATTTATATATATGTGTGTGTGTGTGTGTGTGTGTAATTTTCTTCAGCTAGTACACATTAGATTGTTCAAAAGTTGTTATAAAATTTCAAACAAATGTTGTTCTTTTGAACTTTCTACTCAGCAAAGAATTCTGGAAAAAAAAAATGAAAAATAAAAGATGTACTACGGTTTCCAACTGTTTCATAATAATAAGAAATCTTCTAGAGAACCAAATCATCATATTAGAATGATTTTTGAAGGATCATGTGACACTAAAGACTGGATTAATGACTGCTGAAAATTCAGCTTTGCATCACGGGAATAAATTACATTTTAAAACATTATAATAGAAAACAGTTATTTTTAATAGTAATACTTTTTTCATAATATCACTGTTTTCCCATATTTTAGATCAAATAATTGCAGACTTTGTGAGCATAAGAGACTTCAGAAACATGAAAAAATCCTACCGATCCCAATTATTTGAATGGAAGTGTAGGTACTAAATATTTATTTTAAATGCAGTAATGATACTTTTTGTCTGCTTTTCTGTAGATAGCATCTTATTTTGGACATTCTGTGGCAGTAACAGACATCAACAGAGATGGGTAATCATTTCTGCAGAGACCAGTTTCTCTTTCTGGCAGTTCATGAGAACTGATCAAATTTTTTTTTTTTAGATGAATCATATCCCCTCTGTGGTCATCAGCTGTGACGACATCCTGATTGGAGCACCTCTTTTTATGGAGCAGTTATCCACTCAGAAATTTCGAGAAATGGGACAAGTCTATGTTTACATGCAAAGAAACGGCTTCTCTTACTCCTCCAGACCCAACCAAATCCTGACAGGGATACATGGCAGTGCTATAGCCCCTTTGGGAGACATCGACCATGATGGCTTTAATGGTAAGGACTAATCTGACATTACAGAGCAGGATTTGCAGTGAAAATAACACGCAGTTTAATATTTTCATAGATAATTCTGAGCACAACCCTAATGGATAGAAAGTTGGACTTATAACCCAAAGGTCGTGGGTTCGAGTCTCAGGTCCGGCAGGTACTGTAAGTGAGGGGAGTGAATAACCAGCACTCTCTCCACCCTCAATACCACGACTGAGGTGAGACCCTTGAGCAAGGCATCAAACCCCCAACTGCTCCCCGGGCGCCGCAGCATTGGCTGCTCACTGCTCCAGGTGTATGTTCACTACTGTGTGTGTGCACTTGGATGGGTTAAATGCAGAGCACAAATTCTGAGTATGGGTCACCATACTTGGCCACACATCACTTCCCCTTTCCCCCCAAAAGGTTTTAATAAAGACACAAGACAAATCTGAAGAAAAATTAGGCAGTAGGCCCAAGCATTGATCTTTACAGGTTGTAAAGTCTTTTACATTAGGCATTGTGGTTGCTGTTATACAAGATTACATTCAGCGCCAGAATCTTTTTTTCTAGTTACAAGCAAATGGATCTTGTCACTTAATAACAGCTGGAGCTCAAGTAGTCTCATTTTTCTCAGTTATGAAAGCAGCACCTGAAAGTGATTTGACCTAAATGGGTCAGGTGTTCTTCGGCTGTCACAGTATAATTCAGATTCATGTTGAGTTCTAGTGCTTCTCTCAAGGTTTAAAGGAGATTAAACTGTACAAAAAAATAAATAAATAAATTGTTAGTTATCATAAAAGCATAAAGACAATGTTTTAAATATTGTGGGATGGAAAATTAAGCATAAGTTGTTGGATACTATTAAAATATAATCTAATAATTACTTTACTGTTCAAATACCTGAACAAAAAAAAGGCTCTTATGCTGACCATGTCTGCATTTATTCGATTAAAAATAAATTAAAAACAGTAATATTGTGAAGTATTATTACATTTTAAAGTGACCGTTTTCTATATGTGAATATATTTTAAAATGTAGTTTATTCCTGTGATGCAAAGCTGAATTTTCAGCATCATTACTCCAGTCTCCAGTGTCACATGATACTTCAGAAATCATTCTAATATGCTGATTTGATGCTCAAGAAACATTTCTTATTATTATCAATGTTGAAAACAGTTATGCAGCCTAATATTTTTGTAGAAATAGTGATACATTTTTTAGGATACTTTGATTAATAGAAATATTCAGAAGAGTTTTTTATAATAAAACTGTAAATACATCATTACATTTATTTTTTAAATAGTCTTTACGGTCACTTTTGACCAATTTTGGTGAACAAAAGTATTAATTTCTTTTAAAAATAAATAAACAAACTCATTCTAATATCAAACATTTGAATAGGGTATAATAACACCATTTTACTATGAAAGAAAATGCATTCTCTTGCTAAATACAGACTTTTACTGTTAATTATGAGGTAATTTATACTCTTTATATATATATATATATATATATATATATATATATATATATATATATATATATATATAATTTTTTTTAGAAAAATAAGCTTCATTTTTTTTATTTCTTTATCCTCAGATGTGGCTGTTGGGGCACCTGGCTCTGGTGAAGGGGGTCAAGTGTTTATTTACCTGGGTCAGAGTGATTGCTTGACCAACCAGTATCTTCAGGTCATTGAGAGCCCGTTTAAGACCCTCAAAGATCCTCCAATGTTTGGCTTCAGCATGAGAGGAGGGACAGATATTGATGATAATGGATATCCAGGTATGTGATATATTACTTGAAAATACTGGAAAAGCAGTCATGCTTTATCTCTTCTATGGAACAGAAATGAGGAAAATTTAACAATACAATGAGATACATAAAGCCATCATAAAAGTATGGTAAAACTTTCATTATATGGGTCTCCGTTTGTGTTTAGTGGAAGACAGAAAGTACTACAGATTTGGACATTTTGAGGGTGAAATGACAGAAATTTCATTTTAGGGGTGAACTATCCCTTTAAACTGAAATTCACATGTTTTTGATTTTGTTACATTTTTTAATTTTGCCTCCAACCAATGTCAGCAAATGCAAGCTCTTTTCACCAGAACCCTGGGACCACTGTGCACCTCCCATTACCTTCCATTAAAATCTGACCAGAAACCTCAGCTGGGTTACTGCATCAAAATACCATAACCTTCCCAACAACCCCGTAAAGCCACCTACAGTATGAGCCAAGTTTAGAGTACAAAACCCACAAATAACCGAATGGTAGAGCCAACCTAAGCTTCAGAGATTGTCCTCAAAGTTTGAATGTCTGTTGTGAACAATCTCCACAATCCCTTGGGAGGAGTGAAGGGCTGTCTGGGCGGCACGAGAGAGTCACCATGAGACAGGAATGCTTTAGTCAGTGGCACAGCCCTCTTAGTACAGATATAAATGGAAACGGGCTCTGACACTGGGGTCCAGTGTGGACATGGCAATGCTTTTTGACACACAGCACCTCAAGCTCTTGAGAGGGACTCTTGGCGCTCTTTATCTCACTCTTTGCCTGTGGTGGCTGATCTCTTAGGTCACTTCTGCCAGACAAAGTAGTCCCCACACTTCCTTTCCTCCAGTTTAATATGACTGTCATGTACCTCAATCACTCTTTTACTCACTTTGTGGTGTTTGCTGATAGAGTGATTCTGGATTTCAAGGGATATAATACACTTTGGTTTTTCCCCCTTTAGATCTCATTATTGGCGCTTGGGGTATAAGCAAAGTGGCAACCTAGAGGTACCAGTTTAAAATAATCAAAATTACTGCAAAAAACACTAAAATCTTTATTGTAACCATGTGGTCATATACACTTCATCATTTTCAATATATTGGTCTAAGCTGGAGGGTCTCAACTGGTTTTTAATTCAGGACCTGGATTTTGCATTGGACATCGAGTGGTGACCCAACACAGTACCAAAATTACTGTATCATATGAAGGAAAAAAAAAAAGTAAAACTGTGAATGTCTCTTATAAAGAAATATAAAAAATAAATAATTAATAAAATAAATAAAACATGAACAATAATCAATATATTCATAAAAATACAATTAATAATGTATTTGTTGATTTAATCATAATATTTATTGATTAATTCATTCATTAATATTACCATGAAAATATCCATATGTACCATATACCATAACAAATGCACCATAAAATTATATGCACACTTGTATAAAGTCTATATGTGACCCTGCACCACAAAACCAGTCATAAGGGTCTTTTTTTTTTTTTTTTTTTTGTTTTGAAACTGAGTTAAGCTTAATAAATACGTAAGCTTTCCATTGATGCATGATTTGTTAGGATATGACAATATTTGAGCATGTTTAAGCATATTGATTCTGCATGTTGGATCAATAATGTTTTTGACTTCATCAGGGCACAGGCTGTAGTGAGGATACAGACTCGAGTCTTATTCTTCCCTGATCTTTTGAACCCCAAAGACAAATTCTGTCAACTCCACCAGAGCAGCACCTTCATTACTTGGTAATGCATCTGAACTTAGTACAAGAGACAGCTTCATGTCATCATGATTCAAGTGGCTGGCATTCATGCTTGATTAGTCAGCCATGAAAAGCTTCTCAAGGATTAGCAGAGTTCGGTTCAACAATGGTTACAGTAAGCTATTGATTGCACCCACATCTTTTTTTTTAGGACTAATGCACAATCACAATGCATCAAGGACCTTTGTTGATCAGTGATGTAATTCATATTTTCTGCATGCTTTGAATTCAAACCTACTTAGTTGCAGTACTTCTATAGAATGTTTATAATAAGCACTTGTTTTCTCTTTTCCATAGTTTTATAATTATGGCATGCATCAGTGTTTCTGGGCACAGGATTCCTGAGGAGATTGGTATGTGATCCATATGAAATTATTAATAGTGGTATACATAGTGGTAATAAGCATCCCTAATAATGCAAGTGTCCTGAAGCAAGTTGAACAAATATAATAAATATCTATGTCTACATCTATCTATCTATCTATCTATCTATCTATCTTATATGCCAAGTTCTGTCATGAAACTCTAGATGGCGCAGACTGATGGGTCTTCAACGCAAACTGATTTTGTTTACAGCGTTAAATTACTTGGCACAAGCTAAATTGGTTCATGTTGCACATGCACTAGAGCAGCGGTTCTCAATTCCAGTCCTCAAACCCCCCCTCTGCACATTTTGTGTCTATCTCTAATCGTTTCAGACGTTTGTTCTATTCAAACGTAAGTGCCCTGCGAAGGGGACATCACAGGATATTCTGCCATGATTCCGGTTCGAAGTGAGCGTATATGTTCTATTTAAAGGTCATTAAAGTGTACAAGACGTGAATTTAAATAAATCAGCAATTAAAACTAAAGCAATGGAATTGAAGAATGTGAGTTTTTAATTCAGCTTATTGTACATGTAAAGGGTCTTAAATATTTGAGGAAATATTTGGGTGCATTAAAGGTATCATCAAAGATTGCAGGGTTTTTAGCTGTTTGCGACATATTTCCTTCTAGTGCTAAACACAGAGCTTCAGCTGGACAGGATGAAGCAGAGCATGGCCAGACGAACCCTCCTACTGGACTACAACCAGCCGTACCCTTACTACCAGCTCTCGGTGGAGAGAAACTCAGCAGATGTCTGCAGGAACTTCACGGCCTACCTACTGGTGTGTTTCATCCTCTTCAGCTATTTTTCAAAATATTGATGTGCAGGAACTGAGACCTGTGTATACGTTGCAGAACACTGAAGGTTTTGAGTGCTGTTGAGAGTACAATGACTATATACACTCATAAATTAGATTTAGTTAGCGTTAAGTACAAACCGAAATGCTTTTGTGCTCCCAACTGCACAACATGTCATTCATGTGATTTTCTTGCTGTGATCAAATTCTCTCACTTATCCTTTTTTGTCATTTAAAATGCAAGCAGTTGCAGTTTTTTTCAGTGGGTAATCTTTCATCCCATTCAATTCCTTTTTAGCCTGAGTTTACGGACAAATTGAGTCCAATCTTCATCTCAGTGAACTACAGCCTGGCTGACTCCCAAAATGCAGTGCTGCATGGACAAAGTGTCGCTGTTGGACAGGTGAAGACTGGAATATATTGTTTTTGTCATTACAGTGACACATACACATTTATATGAACCTGTTTAAAGCTTTTGCTGTATCTAGACACGGATAATACTAAACTGTGGTCCAGATAACATCTAGACCTGAAGACCAGACCTGAAGTTGAAGGCAGTAGCGTAAGTTCCTGCGTTATCTTGTTTCAGTTATAGTTATAGACCAGTTACAGACAAGTAAACATTTTTCAAAAACAGGTCAACACAACCAATCCTGATCGGAGACGAGAATCCAGCACTGCTGATTATCAAGGCTGAGAATCAAGGAGAGGGAGCGTATGAGACTGAGCTATACATCAGCCCGCCGGCACACGCGCGTGTCGTGAGCAACCAGGAGGTGAGGGTTTAGTCACTTCCTGTTTGCTGCAGACAGGATAACAAGTTACAGAACATCAATTCCAATCATGCTGTCGTGTGAACAGACAGTTACTGTTGTATTCTGAGAAATTTGTATCAGTTTGCATACAAAAAAGCAACAATGTTTAGTGGTGTGCTTTAAAGTGTTGTCACATTAGTGAAATTTTGGCATAATTTTGTGGACAGAAATGTCCATTGTCAAGTGTAGCAATGCATGAAGCACAGCTCAATTAGAAATCACTTTTAAACCATGTTGGTCAACATGGAAAATCTGCATGAAATTTGAACCCAGCGCAAAATCTGCACAAGGAAATCTTTCACTTTCAAGCAAAATTCACATTTGCATGGATTCCTATTGAAATGAAAAATTATGAAAATTCACTGAACAACAGTACATGTGACAACACCTTTAAGGTCAGGTTATTCAGTCTGAGAGTTATTTGGTATAGAAAGAATTATTTATTTATTTAGGTTTTTATGATTAATTTTAGTTTGTTTTAGTAATTGTATGTGTTTTTTATCTATCTATATCTATCTATCTATGTGTGTGTGTGTGTGTGTGTGTGTGTGTGTATGTGTGTATATATATATATATATATATATATATTTATATATATATAAAATACAGTTCAGTCATGAAACTCTAGATGGCGCAGGCTGACGGGTTGTTAACGTAACTGATGATATTCAGAGTTAAACGACTTGGCACAAGCTGATTGGTTCATGCTGCATATGCAGCCAATGAGCTTACTGCCTTGCTTTTATACGGCTGACTAGTATTCACTTGAGATTCCTGCAGCGCGCTTTCAGAGTTTCTCTGAAGCCCTCCACCTTCCCCAGCTCCCCAAGCATTGGCAGTAACAAGTTACTGTACTTGCTTGCAGCAGCAGCAGCAATAATCTACAACTACAGCAATAATCAACAGAAGCAGCAATTCAGCAGCAGCATAGCAGATCTATTCCTCCAAGGTCAAATACATTAACACTGTCATATCCATCACAATGCTAAAATCTTCAGAGAGTTGTCATGATTGATATATATATATATATATATATATATATATATATATATATATATTTATATATATATATTGTAACAGGGCTGATGAGATGTGAGACATGCAGATCCAAGTGCAAGCTTTTATTGTGAAACATGGTCAAATACAGGCAGGGTCGAACAAATGGCAAACAGGCATATAGACGGCTAGACAAGAGAGGTAATCCAAAACATGAGCAATAATCCAGGCAAGGCACGAACAATATCCAAAGGGCAAGGCAGAGAGATAGTCCAGGTTCACAGATATAATCCAAGCAGGGGCAAACAGAGTCCGAATGGTGAGACAGGTAAATACAGGGAACACAGACTGAACAGAAACACAGAATGGCACGGTAAGGCAGCTAGCGCTTGAAGAGAGCTATACGCAGATCAATACTCGGTAGTGTGAAAAAGTCCATGGCTTATGTAGTGTGTGTGATTGTGTAATGAGTCTCAGGTGTGAGCGTGTGATTAGGGAGATGGCTGCTTGTACTTAGTGCAAAGAATGATGGGAATTGTAGTTCGTGGGTAACGTGCAACAGTAGTGTAGTGCAAGAGTCAGTGTAATGGAGTAGTGACCTCTGGTGGTGAGTGAATGGAAGTTCATAGACCAGATTTGTGACATATACTGTATATATATAATGTTGAGGTTTTTAGTATTTATATTATATATATAAATATATATATATATATATATATAATATGTATATTGTGTGTGTATACTGTATATAAAGTACAGCTTTATTTCAATTCAGTCAATAACTTTTTATACAGTTAATAGTTATATATAGTTATATATATTACTATATTATTATATATAGTATATATAGTTAAACTTTTTATTTTTGTTGTTGTTGTTAATAATAACAACACTTTTTTTTCTGTCTGAACTCAAATTTTACAGCTGTGTGTATATAGTCCTCATGAAAGCAAGATCTCCAAACAGATAACAGCTTTATGAAACTTCCATTGGCCAGACAACTAGAGCGAGCCTAACAAATAAAATCTGACTGTCCCCTTTCTGTCATCACACTTCTTTTATGTTCATGTGAATAGCAGCATTATTGCTGGGTTGAGTCACATTAAGGTGTAAAATGTGTTGTGCAGGACTTCACTCACTTGGTGTGTGGTCAGAAAAAGGAGAACGGCTCAGTCATTGTGGTTTGTGATCTGGGAAACCCCATGAAGGCTGGACATCAGGTCAGGGTGACATGATCAACATAATAACCCACCTTGGGTGACCATTCATGTTCAGCCTGTTATAGAACATTTTGCTCTCAGCTGTTTTCTCTCATTCAGCTGAAAGCAGGTCTTTACTTCAGCATGGGTGGTCTGGAACAGGTGGAGAACCACATCACCTTCCAAATGCAAATACGAAGGTGTGAACATTCATATACACAAACCATCTGTGCTGTTAACAAAACAGAACAAAATGATGTCTCTGTTTTGCAAGCTTGTCTGCTCCATAATAAACGCTAAACTGTTCTGGTACATTTTGCGCATGATAACAACAATCATTATCTTCTGTTTCTTCTGATTGATCTCTCTTATTGTTTTCAGAAAGAACAGCCAGAACCCAGACAGTAACCTGGTCCAATTGCAAGCTGAAGTTAATGCTGTAGCTTCCCTAGAGATGCGTGGGTTAGTGCTGCTGCCATTTTCTCATATCATTTTGTTTCCCCATTACAAAAAATGCACTGAAATTGAAGGGAGATGAACACACAATAACTGTAAAACAGAACATATAAAAATAAAGTCTAATGCAAAATATTAACAAAATCTATAACAGTATATTGATGACACTAAATTAACACTGTTACAGTCTCTTCTCCGGTTGACTGTGTCCTGCCTATTACTAAATGGGAACTGAAGGATTACCCAGAAGACTTGGATGAAGTAGGCCCACTCATAGAGCATGTATATGAGGTAATATGCTCAGTCTAGGATTACAGTTAACACCTTCACTAAAGCAGTTTCGCTATACTTATGCACAAGTTTTTATTCTCCTGTCTCAGCTAAGGAACATGGGCCCCAGTCCAGTCAACATAAAGCTTACACTGGAGTTTCCTGTTTCACAAAATGAGTCCTATCTGCTATATGTGTTTGCTAATGCCTCTGAAGAGCTCATCTCCTGTCAGACAGACTACTCCAACATCGACCCACGTGGGATGAGAGTGCCCCCTACTGACCATCATTTCTAAATTAAACTCTGAACAAGTCATTTGTCAGCAAATTTACATCACTCCAAGTCCAAGATACTATGGTATAACTATGGTACCATGTACAAAAAATCATGATATATTTTTGTAAGCATAATACAGTTTATTCAATGGCAATAACTGCTACCTTTCCTATTTATCTTGGTCCACAGTTAGTAAAGTTGGAGCCCTCCAGTACCCATGTTCATCATTTCAACAAACGTGACCTGTCACAGAAAGCAGAATATGAACAGCAGTGGCAAAATACTGTCCATGTGGTACAATTTGGAATAATTAAGTTTTTTTATTGTTGTTGAAAGTTTCTCATGCTCACCATTTATTTGATCAAAAACAGAGTAAAAACAGTAATATTGTGAAATATTATTGTATCATAAAATATCTGTTCTCTATTTTGATATATTTTAAAATGTATTTTATTCCTGTGATGCAAAGCTGAATATTAAGCAGCCATTACTCCAGTCTTCAGTGTCACATGATCCTTCAGAAATTATTCCAATACGATGATTTGGTTCTCAAGTAACATGTCTTATTTTTATCAATGTTGAAAACAGTTGTGCTGCTTAATATTTTTATAGAAACTCTAATACTTTGATGAATAGAAAGTTCAAAAGAATAGCAATTATTTGCAACAATAAAACAAATATTTTGTATTTTGTAAAAATGTAAAAGTCTTTTATTTTTTGTTTTGTTTTCTTTTCTTTTGTTTTGTTTTGTTTTGTTTTGTTTTGTTTTGTTTTCTTTTGTTTTGTTTTGTGTGATTCTTCTTTGCCAGTAGAGGGTGATATCACAGATTGGACCCTCTTGTTACCAGTAGCTGTTTATTCATAGAAATTTTGATAATTCTACAGTTTAAGCACATAGCTTGTACAAATCCCTCCATCTTTCATGTTATATATTGTTATATCTGTCACTGTGCAGAACTGCTCTAGTGGTGAGCAGTGTCTTCGGTTTGAGTGTGAGGCTGCGGGACTGCAGAGAGATGAGAGGGCCATCGTGAGAGTGATGAGCAGACTGTGGGTACAAACCTTCTTAAAGGTGGGCAAAACTTTAAAGATCAAACACTAGGCATTTGATGAAATCATCTGATATTCATAGCTCTTTCTCTCTCTGTTTCTATCTCCATTTGCTGCCCAGAGACCATATGTAAATTTCGTTCTTCACGCCACGGCTCACTATGAGGTGGCAGATGTGCCCTCAAGAATCAAGCCAGATGTGCTGCCCAGAGGAAAAGCAGAGGTGAGGCATCAGTTCTTTGGTTTGTATCATAAAATGTAAGCAACTCCTCATTAAAACTCCTTGTAAATCTATCTAGACACATACAAATATAGTATGTATAGTAGACACCCAGATGGACAAGAGGAGGTACCTGTGTGGTGGACAGTAGTGTCAGTCATCGCTGGACTGCTTCTACTGGCTGCACTGTGCACCATCTTCTGGAAGGTACTTCTATGTGTTGAACAGCAGAGGGTGCTTGTCCCATACAGGGCTCCTGGCCAGCAACAAACAAAGCATATCACTGTAAAACAGCTGACCACATAAATCTACATTCATTTTAACAAACAACGCTGTATGTTTTAAGGTGTTTTTTTTTTTTTTTTCAAACTTAACCTTCCTCCATGTGACGATGATGGCGATGACATGCAGCAACTGAGTGGGGCACCTAACGAGACATCACAAATCTTGGTTGTTTTTTGTTTTTTTTTTAAGTTTGTTTGCTAATTTTATTCTATTTTTCTGTAATTGCATTAAATATGTATTATGGTTATAGAGATGCAAACATTAGTTGACCAACCCAGCATTTTGGGATATCTTGAATTAAGTCTCTTATGCTCACTAAGGCTACATTTATTTGAACAAAATACTGTAAAAACTGTAATATTGTGAAAAAATAATAAAAAGAACTGTTTTGTATTTTAATGTATTTTAAAATGTAATTTATTCCTGTGATGTGACGCTGAATTTTCAGCATCATTACTCCAGTCTTCAGTGTCACAGGATCCTTCAGAAATCATTCGAATATACTTTATATTCAGGCAGAAATAGAAGTGCACTGATAATTATGGCTTGCATTTCAATTCATGTGAAAGAAATGTAGATAAATATGTAGATAAATAAGCATTGTCTTCAACCCACTGCCCTTATTAGTACCATTTGAAGTATTTGAGATGGGAGAGAATGCATTTTGATTATCAGTCATAATTAGATCATTGAGCTGTAGAACAGACTATGAAGACCGAGCCTTATTCATAAACCATTGTTATTTACACATTCATTTAATCTACCTTATGAACAATTTGCACGTAACTTCATTATGCATATGTTTCACTCATTGGAAGTCATTTAATACCTGCTGTTTTTCATTGTTGTTGTTGTTGTTGTTGTCAGTCATTAAATGTCTTGTCTGCACTGAAGTGTGTAATCACAATGCTTTGGGTTTGAGTAAGAAATTAGACATTTGTTTGTGAGCACAGTTTAAGGATGAGTACATTTTCATGACTAGTAAGTGAGACAAAAACAGTGAACTGTGTATGGATAAGAATCACATAACTTAAAACTGTTCTCATAAAACTATGGTGTGTGTCTCTTAGAAGTGCACTCAGTAGTTTACATTTAGCTGAAGCCTTACTTGTCTCCAGTCTTTGCCTTGTGTAAATCATTTTAATCATATTTCTCAAACATGCTGTTCATTTATTTGTGTAAAGCTTCATTTATTAGCAAATTAAAATATATATATATATATATATATATATATATATATATATATGGAGAAATTTAGCATTACATCGTCAGAATGAGAGTCCAAACAACTGATAAAAACATCACAGTAATCCACGTGACTTCAGCCCATCAGTAAACATCTTGTGAAGCGAAAAAGCTGCATGTTTGTAATAAACAAATCCACCATTTAACTGTAAACCATTGCTTCCGGCTGAAATGCCAGTCCTCTATCCATAATATTGCTTTCTTAAGTGAAAAAGTTGTCTCGTCTGATTTAGGAGAAATGTGCGCAAAATGAAAACAGTCCTAAACAAATATGTTGCCTGGGTTTTGATGTGGGAGGATAACAGGGGATGGACTTTTTCACTGGAGGAAGCGTTATTATGTATTATGGATTCATATTTTGTCCAGGAGCGATGTTTTAAAGTTAAAATGCCTTAATGATGGATTTGTTTCTTACAAACATGCCACTTTTCCCTTCACAAGGAATTAACTGCTGGACTGGATTTGTGTGGATTATTTGTGGATTATTGTGTTGTTTTTATCAGCTGTTTGGACTCTCATTGTGACGGCACCCATTCACTGCAAAGGATCTATTGGTGAGCAATTGATGTAGGCCTAATGCTAAATTTCTCACAATTCTGATGAAGAAACAAACTCATCTACATCATGGATGGCCTGCGGGTGAGTACATTTTCAGCAAATTTTCAATTACGGGTTTGAGAACTACTCCTAATCAATAAAACGCTTTTTTCAAATTATCCAAACGAAGTTGCATGAGCCTCGGCCGACAGAGAGCGCATGGGAGCGCTGCACTCCAAAATCTCCCCCTCCCATCTGGGACAACAGGACTGAAAGAAGCGGAGCAGTACTCGGGAAGGGAGTGGGCACCCGTGGCAACCGCACTTTGGAGCAGTCAGTCTTGTCTTGTGCCATCCCGCAACGAAACATGGATGAACTGCTACTTAAGGAGGATCTGACGATGCCGCTGTGAGAATGCGTCCGCCGCACACCTCCTTCTCTTTTTTTCTTTTTCTTTTCCTCTCTAGTGCTTGGAGGACGCTGGCGAAATCCCTGCCGACCCCAGGACCAGTTGGTGAGTTTGATTTGAGATTGTAGCATCCGTCTTTGAATGTGATATTTGTGTAGCGCGGCTCCGCTGCGGAGAACTGAACACCGATCCGCGGCTTTATTATGTAACTGCCTCATTTTGGGCTCACAGCTATTTATTACGAGCCGTTGCTTTTGTGCACATTTACTTTAGAGCCTTATGGGAGTTACAGTTTGGAAACAAAGGATTTCAATCTGTTCGGCCCCTCAGATGACCCTGCGGTGTATCTGTAAAGTGAATAAGTTATTTAAACGGGCCTTGAGCTACAGAAAAACAGTTGTATGGAGCAATATGCGTCATTCCTATCTTGATTTACACACTGCACATTATCTAATAACTAACTCCAGGCTAGTAAAGCTAGTGTCGTTTCGTATTTTAAACCCACCCACACTGTTATTTCCATAAAAAAAAAAAAAGTTCACTGAGAGGTACAGTGATACCTACTCTTTAACCTCGGTAGTTCATAATTATTTGTATGAGTATGCATTTATGAAATTGTAGCCTATATATAGGGAGACCGGGGTAAGTTGTCTCACTTTTTTGCCAGTAAATATTTCTCAGGGTAGGTTTATATTTGAATGTTTGAGTAGGTACTATTTTAAAGTCTTTGCTAACGAGAAAAGAGAGAAAAAAAAAAAAGAAAAAAAAAAAAATATATATATATATATATATATATATATATATATATATATATATATATATATATATATATATATATATATATATATATATTCTATTTAACTGTTACATCAAGGAATAAGTTATTTGAACACAAATTGACCTTTTGTGACAACTTGATCCATTGGGAACCTGTCACAGCATAATATGGACTTGTCAACAGAGTATTATTATTATTATGAAACAGCAAGATTAAAAATATAAAATGTGGCATATATAAATATCAATACATTGTTTTGGCCAACACATATAGCATTTAAGAGAAAAACAAACATTTGTGTAATTAAACTCAAAACATTGTAACAATTTCCCTACGTGACAACTAGGCCCCAGTCTCTGCTATAGGCTACTGAGACTATATATATACTCGTATTAAAATCTTATTTGTTTGTCATTAATGTTAGTTTAAACAAATGACTTGACATACAAATACAATCCTAAAAAGTACAGGAAAATTGGAAATTGAGTTTTGTTCTGAACAGTCTTATGAATTTTCTTGCTCTAGTTTTGTTGGTCTGGTCTGGTGGCAGTTTGTCACCACAGGACCAAGCGGATCTTTAGGAGCCGTTTGTGCAAACTCTTTTGTGAACCCTTTTTCTTCCTCAGCAACTTCCAATGAATATTAATGTGGGCTTCGAGCTTCTTTTCTCGTATGCGCTATTGGTGCTTGTACTAAGCAGCTCACAAACTCAGCCACAGATATTTTGGCCTAAGAGTTCTGCCTTATCTCTGAACCATTCAAGTAGAGAAATTTAAAGAAAGTCTGTATACTGAATTTAAAACTTTGACTGTCAGCATTTGTTTAGTCTTTTTTATGGTTAGTTATCTGTATCCTGCAAAGTCATTAGAGGTTTTCTGACCCACATTAGAAGTTCATTACTGGACTCCAGCCTTTACTGAGACCCTTTGAAGAGAGACCTAAAGGTGAAGCCACATCATAAAACCATGTGTGAGTTCCCAGTTCTAGAGCTGAGAAGGACCTGGTATGACGTTTTAAAAAAGTCTAGGATCCTTTTTATCCATGTTTTATTGCAATGCAGTCTACAGGAAAAGGCTCCGCTGACTAAGCTGTCCTTGTTGTGCTGATAGGAAACATTTAAGACAGAGTCAGTCAAAAACATGTGAAGGTTTCGCTGAAAGTTAGACATATATGAATAAATGAAATTATTAGCCAAGAATAGCTCAAGGAATCAAAGCACAAACACCAAAGTGCATTATCATTCCCCTTCCAGTGAGATCTTTTTATGCACATATTAAGTAAGTCATACATATTAATAAGTTGTTTTTGAAAAATGAATTTGTTTGGGAAGCAGACAGGATTTGTCTTAACCAGTAAGAGATAATGTTAACACAGTTTGTTACTATCTATCTATCTATCTATCTATCTATCTATCTATCTATCCATCTATCTCAAAGGATGCCCTTTAAACCTGACCCAGGCTCCAAAGAGTGAAGAGTCTTAAAATGTAAATTATTATGAATAATTATGTTCATTTTTTGCTGTTAGATTGGGAAGAGAGCAGCTAATTACCGCAGCATGACTCATTTTCCAGCATCATTATTTTGTCAGAATTTCTACATCCTGCTTCTTTCCTCCAAAGTCTATACTTTTTTAAAAGTGTGATATTGCCATGTTGAAACAAATCGATTACTTTTCTTCTCAGCTTCTAGAATTATGAATCCGTGTCCAGTGTGGTCAACCCAGCATCTTAACACAATAGCAGGATGACAGGGCATTTTCCTGTTACTTCTCTAGTTTCATCTTGATGTTCAGGAATTTTGACACTGATCTTAGCATACATTTGTGTGTACATATAGGATTTTTTTTTTTTTTCTAAACATACATATATTTGTCATGATCTTGCATCGCTTTATAGCTGTGAGCTAAAGGGTTGTGTGAATCGCATTGAGGCATCAGATGTTTGCTACTGACACGGTGCAAAGTATCTACCAGAGCGTGAAATATTGTTATCCTGATGGGTTTTTGCAGTGGCACGGCTTGCACATCACCGTCCTAATCAAGCTGACACCTAAAGCTGCCATCTCTGATTTGGGACAAAGGCCTGGTGAAGGAAGGCCAGCCAAGACACTAATACAAACTGACTGCTGGAGATTTTAGTGTGTCCGTCTGTGCCTTTAGGCAGGTGTTGACCCAGCTTGTTTTGCACAGTTTGAAAAACAGCTGTACAGTTCCTTATAATGGTTTTGGGCTGATATTCAAGTCAGAACAGGGTGGTTTAATTAAAATGTTTTAAAAGAGCTGTTTTGCTCTTCTCTTTTGTCTTGCATTCATGATTGTGTAGGATAATGTCCAGTCACCACATAATGACTCATTGCATTGTCAACTTCCAGTAGATTTCATGAGATTCCCCTTAAGGGGGTATTACATCCTCCTCCTCTCATGCAAAAACAAGTGTTACCATGACAGCGCTTGTTTGAGTGCTGCCCCAGCTTGCCACTCTAGGCTTTTCTTTGGGACACAATTGCAGCATTGTGCTGCATGACGCTTTTATTAGATGTCATTCAATTTTGGAACCTGTATTACTTCATAGAGCTCCAGTGAAATCAAATCAGTCATGATATCAATTATAGGTCAGTTTGTAATAGAGTGCGACAGTCAAGTTCTTGAAGAATATATCCTATTAATTTTCTCTACAGGGGAATTGACTTTTTTTTAATTAATTGATTTTTAATAACTTCTAAACCTTACTGTAAGAAATGAGGTTGTTGATTGATGGTATATGCTTTTGTTAAAGTCATCAGTCCACATTATTTCAATTTCAAAGCTACATTACCCATGATTCTGAAAAAAAAAAAAAAAAAATGCCACCAATCAAAGAATAGTGACAAACAAATTGCGCCAAATGATCCCATGAAGCACTGCAAATTAAATTAATGCAAAAGAATATTTGTATATAACATCATTTCATGTACATTTTTATTTTGGTCATTGACTTGTCCATAACAACTAAAGATTTCACAGTATGATGCATGGTAGAAACATTGTTCACATACACTAATATAATCACTTGTTATCACTTTCAAACAATGCTTTCCTTTCAGATGAATGTATTGCATTACTGTTTAATTTCACACTTCTTTAAAAAAAAGTCAGATTAAGACGCTTTGCCATGTCGTAATTAATTTCAGTCTGCATAAGAGTAAAATCCAAACAATTTTTTACCACTTTATGATAATTTTTTACTGAAAATCTTGCTGGTCATTCCTTCTTCTGTGAAACTTGTCTGAGGTTATGTTTACATTAAAACAATATACTACAAATTGTAAAAAAAAAATGTTCCTTTAAGTTTTTGAAAAGTTTTGAACACTGTATAGATGACAATGTTGTCAATATGATCCCTGTTCACTTGCATCCTTGAAAACAATTAAAACGCTGTATTATGCATGCCAGGCCAGTAGTTGGCAATGCCACTTTGTAAGGAACTTCAAACACAAGACTGAACACATAATACACATGCATATGACATCAGTTTAACCAAGGTCACGTTTTTATAGTTTACACGGAGATGATAAGAATATCGTTTTCTAAAACTTGCACTAATTATACCTTTTTTGAAAGTTTCAAAAAATTTTCAAAACACTGTTATTGTGTAAACGACCAGCTAAAACACATAAAAATTAACCAAGGGGGTGGAGCTTAGCAAAGGGTCAATTGTGCTGATGATTAAAAAAATTGTTTTAGTAACTGAGAGACGAGTTTTTTTTTTTTTTTTTTGTGGTAAGCAACAGATGTTGTCAATAGAGAATAGCTTTTGTTGAAAACGGTCCATTAACCACCATTAAAGATAGATGTGAAGTGAACTGAATTCTGTTTTAGTCTGAATTTGCAAATTCAAAGCACCTGCATGTGCTTTGGCAGGTCATAGAAAGGTCTTTCTGAGGTGATGTCATGTGCTTTGACAGCTGATCTTTTATTTAAGGCTCTTTAGAGCATGGACTGTTTGTGGGCGGAAGGGTACAGAATAGCTTGGCAGGATTTTCTGGTTACACGGGCCGTCACAACTTTAAAGAGTGTGCGTCTGGCCATCAGCCCACCATGAACTCCCCGGGCAGCTGTTCAAAGGTAGGAATTTCTTTGTTGACACCAGACACCCTAACGCTCAGAGGAAATGGCAGATTTATCAGCAGCAGAGCCCCTGTAAACCTGACCTCTGAGGAGATCCTGCTTCACATCAACACAATGTGTCCAGATATTTTGATTGGTGGGTGTGAAAAGCTTTAGGAAAAGAACACATGAAAAATTGGAGATTACATCATCTACATTAAACCTGAAATGGCCCAATGCCCATAAAACACAATCCAGCCAGACATCTTCTAATGCAACAGCACAGGCTTGTTTATAATGTTAAGTCTGTGTTTTGCTCAGTTTATTGTGTCTAATATGAGTTTAACGGTGTTTTGAAACAGTAATCTGGATTAGGTTTTAGAAAGGGTTCCTAATTTTGCTTGTAATCCTTTGGTCATGCAATATTCTTAACAGACTGTTACAGTAACTGTTTGGAAGCTTATTTGGTGCAAATAAATAAAACGCAGTAAAGAGAAGAGGAACGATTCTATCACATTACAATACGTTGCATTTGCTTACATGTTTGGGTGGGTAAACTAAAATATAGCTCTGCCTTAGTGCTCATTTTGTAGTTAATCTGTTAAGAGTAATTTTTAATTAAATACTTAGCTCCAAATGTTAAGCCTGTTTTTGCTTTTATTCTTGATAGGTTTCTACTGAAGAAGCCATGTTGTACTTGATGTATCTGTCTAACATTTCAGACATTTCCTCTCATCAAGCCGTGCAGAACTCTATAAATTCTCTGAACAACAGTGGTTTCATTAGAGCTGAGTCAACACATTTCTGCTGTGCTTTTCCTCTCCAGGGTTGTATCAACACCTTTAGAGCCCTTAGAAGATTATTTTTTCCCTTCCAGCAAAATCTCGCACTTTGGATGACTGGTTTGTTTTTGCAGCCCTTTAAATCTGTAAAGATGCCAGATCGTACAAGCTAAATGTGTACCGAGTTAGACCTTGAGCTATTTGATCTTACATTGGATTTTTCTCAGATCCTAGCAGTATTTTTCCCTAGCTGCTTGGTTATTTTTCTCACATAACATCCAAGATGCTGGAAATATCTGCAAAAGCTCCAGAATCTTGGTTCATAAGTATCTCATGAGGTTGCCTAGAGGAGACGGGGACCGCATGCATCTCAAGTGTTATCACATGAAGAGTGGATGTGCTCCAGTTTTAGCAGAGGAATGAATAGCAGGATCTTTGTTAGATGTTTTTGTCTGATTATTGCATAACGTTTTGTCCTGCTGAGCAGGACCTGGATTACTGTTTTCCTGGGATAAGGACATCGTCCAGCTGGTGCTGGGGAGAGGGTGAAGCTTTTGGCAATGATTTATGAGCTGTTCTATATCTCTGACTCAGGACTCTCCAAACCGTCTTATACAGATGGAGAGGTGAGAGTTTGCTCTTCATAACACACACACACAACGAGGGCAACTTTTTGCCACACCTGCCAATGGCAGTTGAAAATGTATGTATTTTGCTTACAAACTACTGTGTGTGTGTGTGTGTGTGTGTGTGTGTTTTTGTGTAATTTTATATATATTTTAGATTTTTATTTTATTAATTCTTTTAATACTTTTTATTTAATTTTTATTTATTATTAAATTGTTAATTTATTCATTTAATTATTAATTTTATATAATACCATTTATGTAATTTTATTTTGTGTAAATTATTTTGCAGTTTCTTTCTTTTATAGCACAGAATATTGTCACTAGCCACATTAATCATTCACAAAATCATGTGTACGACACATCATGATTTTGTTTCTTATATTTTTGTTTTGGTGGCTTATTAAGTGAACACATTCATTTGAGTAGGGCATGTCACTTCAGCATCAATAAGTTGTTTTCTTCTTATAAATCAACTAATCTCTGTATTGTTCCTTATGTGGTTATTATATTCTGCCCAAATCTTTACTTGCATTTGGTGCTGAATGAGTGTTAATTATGGACCCTGCTACCACACATACATCAGTGCCTGTGTTTATTCAGCCCTCACAGTAAGGCTACACTGCCTTTACGTCTGAGACTTTGTAAGCATCCCAGTGGTTTTGGCCAACAAGGCTCCTGACAGGCAGACATTCCTGCTTGGCTGTTAACACATCATCTGCCTGTCTGAAAAAACAACAGGGTGGTCTGGAACCATCGGTGACACCAGGACCACCTGTCAACAAATTAATTACACCTTTTTGCCTTGTTGTAACATGGAAATATAGAGTATAGGTACTCTATATAGAGTATATGTCTTGTAGGATTTCCCCACTTGACCATCTTTTCCCTAGTTTCACATTGTCACTTGCCTGAACAATGAGGCTTTCTAATTTAAAACCCAATGGTGTCATTGTTTGGCAGGGGAACACATTAACAAGAGATAGAGAGAGGAAGAGATTTGCAAATCCTCCAGTTAAGCTCAGCACCAACACCGTTTTGACTGCTAAAGAGGCAAAACTGATTGGTTAATACTGATAATTGTGCCATTTGAAATGTTTATGGTCCATTAACTGTTAGTAATTTGCAAAGAAGATATTTCAGCAGGGTAGAAATGTTTATTGTTGTTGGAAATGTTTATTATTCATAAATTTCTGGCAAATGTCCCATAGTACGCCACTCAAAAGTGCTGTGGTCTCCGTTCAGTCTCATCAGCTGCCTATAACATAGACACTCAGCCTGTGGAGAAACACTGCTCCTGACTGCCACTGTGTTCAGGAATGAGTGGAAGAGATTTCACTCCGTAATACAAGCAAATAATGAAGTGCTGTTTGTTTTAAAGAGACGATCACAGTGGATTGGACTAAACATGGAAAGAGTGGAAAAATGTAGGCTTCATATTCACCTTCCACTCAACAGCAGATAAATATTTATATTTGCCAAAGTTATGTTTTAGTTTTCAATAAACATTTAGTTCTAGTAAAATAAAAGTTATTCTGTGAGTTCATTTTTTCCGCTCAGGCTGAGAACTTTTGTCGCAGAAAAGTTTCCTGGATTATTTGCGCCTTGAACGTCGGCTTAAACAATAGACAGGAAGTGGAATTGTGTACAGGAAATCATGGTGGTTGAGTGGAAGTGAAGATTCTTTAAATTCTGTTAATGTTCCTCTTAGGGATCATGAATGTGTACTATTAAATATATATATATATATATATATATATATATATATATATATATATATATATATATATATATATATAAGGATCTAAATGGTTATATAATAAGGTTATATTGTGAATATGGTTAAATGTGGTTATGGTTAAATATGGTTATCTAAATGGTTATATTGTGAAATAGTTTTTACTATTTAAAAGACTGTTTTCTATTTTAATATATTTTAGAATGTAATTTATTCCTGTGATGGTAAAGCTGAATTACTCCAGTCTTCAGTGTCACATGATACTTCAGAAATCAATTTAATATGCTGATTTTCTGCTCAAGAAACATTTCTTATTATCAATGTTGATGACAGTTGTGCTGCTTAATGTGGAAACTGTGGGTTTTAGTTCATGATTCTTTGATAAATAGTTCAAAATAATAGTATTTTTGAAATAGAAATCGTGTATAACAATTGTCAAATGTGTCTTTTATGAAGACATCTCAACAACACTTTTTCAGGCCAGCTGTTTTCTGGATATTTCTTCTCTGTTCTAGTCCTTCTTGCTCCACTGAGTTTTCCTCATGATATTATGAAAATAAGGTAGCCAAACAGTTCTGTAATGTAATATGACCTTTTCCGTTCGTGCAGGTGGATTCTGCCTCTGTGTGATTCATACGGGTTGTTTGAATATTATAATCATCGGTGTGTGATTAGATCTACTGTGCACGACTGGTTCAGAAGATCTTATTTTCTGAAACGAACTTGTGTCCCCTCGCCAGGAAATACAGGGACCCATTTTTTTCCCCCAGTTAGCCTGCTGACATCTCCTAGTAACCATGGTAACATGCATCAATTGACCCATTTAGAATCAAAAGAATGAGAGGTTCTGAAGGACACTGCAACATGTGAGCGTGAACAGGACGCGAAGCAAACATTGCATGAACGAAGTAGTACACGGTTCTGGTGGGGAAATTATGACTTGTTTAAAACTTTCCTTAAGTAAAATGGTCACTGAAACTTAAAAACTGTTTTTTATAAATGCATTTCCAGTAAAATATATTGAATTTTATCAGCCCATAAGAAACGTCATGTACCCAGGTCCCAAAAAATCAGGGCAAAGACTGTCTTCCTGGCCTGTTTACATGTGCCCTTGTAAAAGTTCTGGGGGGGGGGGATGAACCAGGTCATCCATTTCGAACAGTAAGCACATGTCCAGGAACTCAACTAGACAGATTTGCTGCATTTGCCCAGTGTCAATCGAACATGGTGACAGACATCCTGGCTCACTGAAAGTGGCTCAAAGGCTCGCCATGCTTTTGAGTCTTTAATGTAAACAAACCAGAGTACTTAACGTGTCGGATCAGGACAAACACTTCTAAACATAGTCATCTCATCTGTTGAATGTAGGCCACTGGGTCTAGATGTGTCTAACATAAACTCTCAGCAAACATGTTGTTAAAAGAGACTTGACAAAATTTTAGTTCCATACACGAATGTAGTCTCGGGTAGCTTGTGGCACAATGTCTGGTCCACAGTGGTGCTTACTCTGGTCTGGTCAATCAATCACTTAGACAGGAAAAGGTCATCTGTTTGAGATGTAAAAGAGATGAGTATGTGCATTTGAGGGACAGGTTGATTTAAAATACCACAACAGTAGATTTAAACTCGTATAAAGATTAGAAATCAGCATGCACAATTACATGTCAGCCAGTATACATTCAGTACTGAATGAAAAAGTATTTAATGTTGGACAGTGTTGGATTGTACTATGCATCCCTATCCAAATCTATACCGGTGTTATTTTAGTATCACTGATGTACCATTTTGAAGTAGATTTTATTTTTGTTTTCTGATTTCACTTTAATTTTAAAGTTTTAGTCATTTTGTTTTGCTTTTGTCATTTGTATTAGTTTTTTGTTTTTTAAATATTTTGGTAACACTTTACGTAAAGCTCTTATGTATACTGCATTATAAAGGGTTATTAAAGGAGGGTATAATGCATTATAATTATTCATAATGTGCGTTGTAATACATTATATCTTGTCTTAAATAATTATAACCAAATTTAAAATGCATAGTATAACAATAAATTGATAAGTTTTATAATTTATTAACTGTGGTTACAGTTATTCATGAGATTGTACAATGTATTATAAGGTGCATTACAAGCCTTAATTAATGCATTAAAACTACTTTTGTAATGCATTATACATAAAGCTTTAAGTAAAGTGTTACCAATATTTTAAATATGTCTGTAGTTTTAAAGTTTTAGTTTGTTTCGTTAAACTAGATGAAAATGAGAAATGTTGACTTGGCAACTATAGCTAAAACTAAATTTTTTTTTTTTTTTTTTCAGTTAATATTTATTTTATTTCAAGTAAAGAATTTTTTAATGGTTTTAGTTAACCGTAATAACCATTACCTATACAGTACGTTAAATATGTCAGTATATTCAGAATTAATTGTATTAAAATGATTTTCTTTTATAAAGAAATGAAGAGTTCATTTGCAAAAACAGATAACTCCGTTTTTAACAATTCTCAGAAATCATGTTTTTTCATTGTGCATTCCAATTAATCTCAATCAAACTGCAGTTGGGTTATTTTGACTAGGTTAAAAAATAACTAAAACAAAACAGCTAACTAACACAATAAAACACAATAAAAACATAATAAAAAAACATGATTTTTGAAAATTAAAAAAAAACTGAGTTATCTGTTTTTGCAAATAAACTATTCAAATATTGCTTTTAAAAGCCTTGAATTCTTGTTTCCACAGAGGTGCTGATTAAAGTCCAGGTATTTGACAACAGCGACCTGTCACCTTTAAAGGAATCCACAGTTCAGGTGTGTGGAAACCAGACGGTCTTAGCATCTAGCCTTGCAGGAGGAGATGGGATTGTCACACTTACATTCCTGTACCGCCCAGGAACATGGGTCATTGTCACAGCATCAAAGCACGGATTTGTCACAAACTCGGCACCCTGGCATGCCAGCCGAATCCCGCGTGAGTACTTCCTATACTATACTACTATAGCACTGAACATTTTTGACATAGTGTCAGGGAAAGCCTGCAGATTATTATTAGAAACAGTACTTGGTTTCATTCTGAAATCCACACGCATTAACTGGACTTCCTGTCAAAACTGCTAGATCAAGACCAGTAGGTGTTTATGGGCTTCTCTGGAATCATGTTAATCCCTTATTAAAAATGAGGAGTATAGCTTAAGCATTTGCCTGCAGATTAAAAGGTCCCTGGTTTTAGTCTAGATGCACCAAATTTTACCATTTAATTAGGTTGCTTTTGAGTAACCTTGAAAAAGAAACACGAAAATTTGTATCCAATAAACCCTGATTTATATTCCGTATTTAGCACACGATTTTATCCAAAGCATCTCAAAGTGCATTTAAGGTGAACGTAGTATTGGTTTAGTACATTGCCGTTTTAAGTGCAACTGTTAGCATGATGATATTTTTGCTCAGGGCCTCAGTGAACTTTCCAAATCTGACGAATGATTTGCGATTGGTTGGCTACGTCCTATTATTTAGATGAGCCATCTAGATCTGTAATCCAGATGGAGCTTTGCACACAAATGGAGAGGAATGTTAAACAACACTCACTGGGGTGTGGATCGTGCCGACCCGCGTTGCGATACCTAGCAGCTGTTCGGAGTCGGGCCCCAGATGGTCATGTCCTCTTTTGACTCTCGCTCTACGATTGGTTTAATTTATTTGCCCAACGTGTGTTCTCTGCCGCCCCTCTCTCCACCCAAACCCCACCCTGTTATGCGGTCAGACCTCTGGGGAGGGGAGGCAGTGAAATCATGTATTTCAGCATAAAGCTGTCTGTACGAGCAGCTGGAAGCCACTTAACCAGTGGGGTCACAGATATGGAGGCAGCCAGCAAATGTGGCTCCATGTCGTGCTAGACCAGCCGGGCTGGTGGATGAAGGCATCTTTAGTATGACATTTGCCTCTTGGGGGGCATTACACACATTCCCATTGAGTCACACCAAATTAGGAAATGCTGTCAGAAATGTGGACGACCAAGATTGTGTAGATGAAATGAAGTTGAGGTAGAAAGGTGGTTTTTGAATTAATTGAATTGTGGGGACAGATCAGACGAAGTTTACAGGAATCAATTTAAGATTAAGATACTATGCCCGAGGTCTAAGGGATATTAACTATTTATAATATCTATTAGGGGTGTCCTCGACTAAGGATTTTCATAGTCGAATCTGAATTTTCGAATCATGCCGATAGTCGACTGATAGTCGAATCATATGTTTGGGGGCGAGGCAAAATACATTATCAAGATTCAAGTCAGACATTCGACAATCATAAATACACAGGGAAAATGTGTAACGGACGCCTCGCAGATACAAGTGGGGTAAATAATGTTTTATGTTTTGATTAAAAGATAGTTAACATTAAACGTCAGCGAAACCCATAAGAATTCACAACATTTTTTTTTTACAATAGTGCTCTCATTATAACGTTATGTATATGATCGTAGTTATAACGTTCTGCATTTCTTTTTTGAGCTGCGCTCGCTGAAGATGACCAGTAGAATGAAGCATATGATACCAGGTTTTTAATCAATGGGATTTAACTCATTTATCTCACATAGAATACGCTTCGTTATTTATATAACATAACGTTAATATTACGACTTTTTGGCTATCTGCACAAAATGCCCCGAATGCACATGAACACGTCTGCGTGGCTCTGATTGAATTCCTTTTGTGGAAGCGTTCTTCATGCAATAACATGCAGAAACACAACTAAACACTAAAAAAAAATCACAGCGTTTTATTATAATATTATTATAATTGTTGCCCTGCTCGCGCCGCGCGTTGAAGAGATAATTACTGTATAGTACTACAATGAAGCGCTTTACTTTAGCGCAACTCAACCAAATGCATCTTTTACAAGATAAATAATATATACACGATATAAATAAACTTACTGAAATGTTTTGAAATCACTTGTTGTACTCTACCTGATACCTTGTACCCAAGACTTCCACTCTGTCTGTGTCAGTTTGAGTCTTGTTAAAGATTTAAATCCCTGCTGCCAAGATGCTCCTCGGTCAGTGACGGATTAGAAAGCGAAACTTTAATCTATAGGGGAAGTTGAATTTATTCACGCACGTTAAAATATTTATTTAAAGCTTCTTTCTTTTAAGATTCTTATTTACAGCATTATCATAATATTAACTTATTGGGAGAAAACCGGTAGTTCTATGTGAAATCAGACACTGAGCACCCCATATAGCCAAAATGGCATGATCATAACACCCCGTGAATATTTGACTGTGAGATTGGTAGTCGAATCAGGCTCCTCGAATCGAAGCATCGAATCGTCGACTATTCGGGGACACCCCTAATATCTATATTATTATTTTTTTGTTGTTGTTTAGAGCTGCAGCGATTCGTCAACGTCATCGATTACGTCGATTATGAAAATACATCGATTAGCATGGAATGCGTTGATGCGTCGCACCTTTAGCCATGCCCATTGCGCGAGCCTGCAGTTATCCCTACTTAAGACTGTTTTTCTGCCATGTTCAACACAAAACAAGACTCTATAGCAGAAGGTAAAGTCTAGTATGGCAACATCACTTCATAGAGTTGCGTTCATAGAGCATTTTATTATTATACGACCGTCAGAACCACATATATATATATATATATATATATATATATATATATATATATATATATATATATATATATATATATATAGCTGAACTGACACCTTTACATTGTCAGGATTCACAACCACATACTCGCATTCAAAGCTGCGCTGAATGAACGGAACAGCACGGGACATCGAGTTGCCCATATAATCATGATGGCTTTAATTCACCCACAGAGACGGAGAAGGAGAAATGATTCGCATTCATCTTAAGATCCACCGGAGCTGCCGTCAGTGCTGTCACCAAATGTGCTCTCTGCACTCGCTAACAAAGCATTTAAAGTCATTGTTAGTTGTTTAACTGTGTGATGGATTGGACAAGCCTCGACTGGGCTCATTTATTTAAAAACGGGCTGTCAACTGTGATAAAACTTCCCAGTGTTATGACGCCATTTTTGATTCTGTCGCTCTAGTGTCCTGAATGCAGTTGTGACTTCAGCTGTTCATTCATACAGATATGTATTCAAGCAGATGTTTTAATCTGCTGAATAAATAAAACCTTCCAAGTATCTCACCTGTAAGCAACTGCTGTCAGTCCCAAACAGTAACTGTGAATGCAGCCATAATGTGCATTTCTATTGATTGTATTGTATCACTGCCCTTTCTTTCTTTCTTTCTTTCTTTCTTGTTATTATTATTTATTTCTTGATTCCTTGCTTTTTTTCTTTCTTTTTTCTTTATTAATTATGTATTATTTTTCTTTTTTCTCTTTTCCTGTTATTATTTTTTTATTTATTGCTATTTTCTTTCTTCCATTTTTATTTTTTATTAATTATTTATTGTTATTATTTCCTTTTCTCTTTTCTTGTTATTTTTCTTTATTTATTGTTATTATTTTCTTTCTTTCTTTCTTTCTTTCTCTTTCTTTCTTTTTGTTGTTGTTGTTGTTGTTATTTATTTTTTGTAAAGTATTATGAGAAAAAGTTTGAATAAAATATTGAAAGATTAATAGCAGAAGTTACTGTTATTATTTATTGATAGTTTAACTAAAGAATTCATCAACTGATCAGAAAATAATAAATAAGATAATCGATAGATTAGTCGACTAATTGAAAAATAATTGATAGATTAGTCGACAATAAAAATAATCGTTAGCTGCAGCCCTGTTGTTGTTGTTGCAAGACAAACCAACAACCATTTGGTATTATTTTAATGTGCTTTTATTTGGCCATTAAGTTTCTTAAAGACAAAATTCCCTTGCCAGTAAACTTGTATTATAGCTGCTCCTTGTGTCACCACTCAAATTAAATACAGTTGGCAAGTAAAGTTTTGAACTGATGAAGATTTTCTCTCAAGCTCTCAGTTTGATATAATTTTTTTAATTCATGATTTATTTAGATATTTTTGTTTGACTACTTCGGTTCTGTCATGTGTTTGTTTTTGCATGAAGGACATTTAACCTGTAAAATATTTAAAACATTTAAAACAATACATTAATTAGGCATGTAACGATTACCGGTTAGACAATAAATCATGATAAAATTCCCCACGGTTAGTATTACCGCTTCATATTTTAAAGGGGTCATTGGATGCTAAATTCACTTTTACATGTTGTTTGAACATAAATGTGTGTTGGCAGTGTGTGTACACATCTACCCTATAATGATAAAAATCCACCCAGTGGTTTTCATTTAATTCCTAAAAATAATCCCCTTTTTCAAATCAGGCTGTTCTCAGCTTCTTGTCTGTGTGACGTCACATGGACCAAGGCCGCTCCCACGATAGTTGATTAATACGGCTGTCTTACATTAGACCTGCCCTGAGTGAGCTGTGAACAGTCCGACCGCCATTGTTTCGACTCCGGAGCAGGGATGTAGACAAGAATGGCTGTTGTTGGATATAATAATGAACATAGCAGTCATCGTTTACTCCCGACATCTGAGCCACTGAAGACGCAGTGGATTACTTTTGTTTGTGAAGGGAATGTGTCCCTCGATCTACCTAAATGCGTCTATGTTCGCGCGAATCATTCGTGATCCAGCTTCACTTACAGCAGAAGTGAGTGAAGCAAGTTTCGTGGCTAAATGCAGCTATAGTAAACATCGGCTCGTCACCCCACAGAAGAGGGGGGGTGGGGGGGGGGGGGGGTGAGCAGAGCTCATTAGCATTTAAAGCAGCATGCAAAAAATTGGTTGATTTCTGCAGAGCTGATTTTGACAAGGTAAAAAGAGTGTTGTTTTACAGTACCATTGAGAAATTTTAACCAAAGTATGTTATAGACTTTTCATTAATACCCTAAAGAATCATATCAACTTGTGGAAAATGGGCATCCGATGACCCCTTTAAGTATCATTAAAACCGTATTCTATTACTGCGATTTGAACAACTCAGGATAAATAAATACTGCCCAGCATAAAGCAAAGTTTTAAGTAGCAGTCTCACATGCGCACAGCACCCAGAGTAATTTCGTTTTGTGTGAAAACATGGCGGAAAGCTGGGAGGTTTTAAAAGAGTGCTATGGGAATTGTACAAATGAATATATGAACAAATTAATGAAATGTACTTCTGAAGGTTCTTACTGTCTTCAGAAAAGATTTGATGGCATTTTGTTTTCATTTTCACTCCATGCAATACCTAATAAAGTAGTGTTCTTAATCACAATGCTGCTTTGTTCACAGAGGTTACGGTGAAACAGCTCTAATACTGCTGTTCCATAAGCACCACCTAATGTCAGAGAGTGGATTTACAGAGAGTTATATTTACATTCAGCCTGTGTGCAGTTTTCCTCAAAAAAAAAAAAGACCAAATTTGCATGCCCTTCTGTAAATTTTGACCAAAATCAACAAAACAACAAATAAAATGACTTTTTGTTTGCATAATCACTAAAACAATAACATTACCAATGATGTTCGGATTTTAAATGACAACTTGACTGACAACAGTTTAATAGCATGTTCAAATATCTAATGTAAATGTTCAAATAAAGCTTTTAAAAAGTTTCATAAAAAGTAAACCTCACATTTCAGCCTTTAAATAAAGAAAAGGGTTAAGTCAAAATGATAATTGATTAATAAATGATTATATGTATTTTATCTGCTCCATAAATAATTCTAGATAACTTATCTGAATTGTTTAAATGTGTAGAATCCACATAAGCTTGTTTTTCATCAACCAGTCAAAATTTACAGCAGGGCATGCAAAGTCGGTCTGTTTTTGGCCAGACAGACACTGGCTGAATGTAAATCTAAGTCTCTGTAAATCCACTCACTGACAGCAGGTGGCGCTGATGGAAAAGCTGAATTACAGCTGTTTCCCGTAAACTCCGTGGACAAAGCAGCATTGCGATTTAAGAACACTTCCATTAAGTATTACATGGAGCAAAGATGAAAACAAAATGCCATCGAATCGTTTCTGAAGACAGTTAGAACCTTCAAAGGTACATTCATTTAATTAATGCATTCATATATTCATGTGTATAATTCCATTAGCACTCTTTTAAAACCTTCCAGCTTTTCCACCCTATTTTCACTCAAAACGAAACTACTCTGCGTGCTGTGCGCACGTGAGACTATTACTTAAAACTGTACTTTATGCTGGACAGTATATTTATTTATCGTGAGTTGTTCAAATCGCGGTAATCGAATACGGTTTTAATGATAATTGAAATATGAAACGGTAATACTAACCGTGGGGAATTTTATCATGATTCATCGTCAAACCGGTAATCGTTACATCCCTATTATTAGATAAACTGTTGTCAGTCATATTGTCATTTAAATTCCGGACATCATTGGTAATGTTGTTGTTTTAGTGTTTAAGAACACAGAAAGTCATTTTATTTAATGTTTGTTGATTTTAAATCTAAAACTTTTAAATAAAAAAACTATTTGTGTGTCAGTACTTTTTGAACATTTCCAGCACATTTTAACATTACCTTGATAATACTGAGAACCATGATAATTTTGGCCACTATAATCGTGTTAAGAAACGTTCATACAGTTACATCTCTAACATTAATACATTTTAATATTTTTATAAATTAAATATTTTATACATAACAATTTAACATTTAACATTCAAATATATAAAATACTGAAAAACAGAGAAAATTCACAAGCTCTTAGTTATTCCCGTTTTCATTTTTAGGATATTTTAATCATTTAATTATCTTTGTGATTACTCTGGTCCTACTCTGTTTATTTTTGCATTTTGTTTGTATTATATTTTTAAAAATACATATGAAAAAAAAAATCTTTTTAATTTTTTAATTATTCGAATTATTCCCTGTGCATTTACATCAGTATGTGGTTTGCTAACAGCACATGCCTGTGATACCAGTAATGGCTGTAATAGTACTACTAGTTGACAAATTCCTTTTAATTGGCAGTCTTATGTTTTCATCTGGATGGTTGTTTTAATACAGGGCAGACAGATTACATGACTAGCAGGGGTGTGACCGCTGTGTGAAAGTGATGGGATGCCAGTCATTTGACCGATGACAGTTCATTGGACTGTACTCCAACCCCAGATTGCACACTGAACATCTCTATAGAAATGTCACCCTTTTTTGTATATGTGACTCAGCTTTCTGAAGGTTAGCATTTTCAAGTCTCATCTAATTGGTACCAAAGCCATCTGCCCCCATTCCTCCTGCCTTTAGTCTCTCAGCCGTGCTGAAAAAGGGTTTCTAAAAAAAACCTGACGGTGTCGTGGAGTTTTAACTGTCCTCGCAGCACTTTGATAATCTGAGTGAGTCACGCAAACTCTGAGAGAGAGAGAGAGAGAGAGAGAGAGAGAGAGAGAGTCATTCTCATGGAGTGATGAAGCAGTTGCTTGCGGCTCAGATTAAATCAACTGAAGTCGGGAACACTTGTTCTTTCCTCCATTGGCCTATCTCTCTTATTCCATTATGGTTTAACTGAATAACTCTATTTTACTTATTTTAAAGAGCTCATGATATCACAATTGCATTTTGTGGCATTCAGTCCAAGTTAATATTAGCTTGAAGCCTTCTACAGTGACCCAAAATCATTTGAATCAGTCAATTGTAAAATCAGTCAATTTTCAAATCAGTCAAAATCAGTGAATTTAGACGTGTAGTATGTAAAATAGATTTTCATATTGACATCTGCAAGATTACATTTAACAGTGTTAAATTATTAGTGTTTTTAAAGGTTGACCAAAGATTAGATGACTCTCAAATCTTGGCCGATAACAGATATTGTACCAATATATTGTGCATCCCTAGAAATTCTGGCTGAATTATTATCAAAGCGGGGGTACATAGATGTTGCAGAAGATAACTAAGTTTACAAACGATGTAAAATGAAACCACACAATGCCAATGCAGTACCCTCCCTCTCTTCATACGCACTTTTCTTTCAGCTTCTAGCTAATGCAGTGTGGGCAGTATTGTTGTCACTGCCTCTATTTTGTGCGCATACCGACCAAGCAGAATATTAAAGAGACCAGAGCCCCTTCTGTTCAGGGCATCTGTGCTGTGTGTGCGTGCTTGTATTCAGAACTGCACGGGTGTAAATGTGCATGAATCGCCTGTGTCACATTTCCCACAGTCTGCTCCTTCAAGTGACAAGCTTTTTGGTGTCAGAGCTGGGGAAATCTGAATGTAATATACTGATCACTTGGACCTTAATATCTTCTGGTGGCCTGTTTAATATAAGCAGACAATCCCTGCATATTTTTTTTGTTAATAAGCTTCCATTAGATTGAAGAGCTTGATTGGAATCATGAAATAAACACTGGAAAACATGAGGTGTGGGTAGGCAGGGGGGACATTTCAATGTGCCATAGCAGATGGGAAATGGACACAGAGGACTTCTGCACTCAGCATGCAACGGTCTTCTGGAGCACTGCCAGCAAATGTCCTCCTGCCCATAGAGAAGCACTGAAGGGTGAGGTACATTTAGATTAGCTGACAAAGATAGATGTTGTTGGTGCTGTAGTTTTAGTGCAAGAAAATGCACAACTAAAAAGACTTTAAATTAAAGGAATATTTAATGCTGGCATCTCTTACTAAATATGATATGTCAAAGGCTCTGATTTTTACATTTAGATGTCTGTCCTCTGGACAAAATATTGATGGGTCCAAAACAAACATCCACTGAAGGTCAAAGGAGCTGATGGTCTGGTGATGTTTGACAGGAAGTCATACAGCTACAGACTATCTCGGATTTTGTCAGGTTTTACTAGCTGGTATCAAAGACTCGTTTGATGCGAGATCACGGGTTCCTGCTGTGTTGCAAACCTGAGGATTCGACCGTGCTGAGACATGTCTCACACCTGTGAGTTAGCAGCTACATCTGGTGAACTACTGTATATTCCCACAGGAAAAATAAAAGCCTTGTGTTCTCCAGGGACAAAGATCCCTGAAAACAAAAGAGAGTGGACGGACGGTTTACTGATTTAAATGGACAAGGAAGAACAACAGCATACAAATGATGCTAAGTAAAATGCAGTAAGACAGTGGTTCCTAACCCTGGTCCTGGAGTACCCCCAACAGTACAAGCTTATTATATCAAAAGAACATTTCAGACAGCAAAGTTTAAATCCTGTCAGGCAGAGAGGAGGTGGTCTTTTGTGGCTGTTTGAACACACAAGGGTCCACACTACAAGAGCAATCTGATTGAATGCATTTTTGACTACGTCTGAAAGTGGTCGAAAGTGGACAAGCTCAAAACATTTTACACCCTGTTAACACTTGTATTTAGCATCATTCGCTTGTGATCGGATCAACCAAAACACATCTTAATATCAGGTGTAAACAGGGCATGTGTCACTACTAATGACCTCATGAGTGGATTCAGATTCATTCTTGAATGGGGAAAAATACAAAATGTGCAGAGTTAGGGTACTCCAGTACCAGGGTTGGGAACCACTGCTCTAAAATGCTAAGTAAGAAGTTGGATGGAATGTTCAAAAGAACAGCATTTATTTGAAATATAAATGTTTTGTAATATTATAAATGTCTTTACTGTCACTTTTGACCAATTTAATGCATCCTTGCGGACAAAAAGTATTTATTTCTTAACAAAAAAAATCCTACTAACCCCAAATATTTAAATGTTAGTGTACTAATGCCTCTGTTTTTGTTTCTCTCTCACTTGTGTTTCAGTGTACGCCTCCGTAAGTCTGTACTTACTTCCCCAGAGACCAGCCACTCTCCTGCTGTATGACGATGTGGTGCAGTTACTGTTGGGTTCTCCAGGTGAGTTCTTTTCTGTTTTTAGGACACGTCATCCATTAAAGGTCTGTCAGCATTTGTGAACCTGGACCACAAAACCAGTCTTAAGTCGCACTGGTATATTTGTAGCAATAGTCAACAATACATTGTATGGGTCAAAATTATCAATTTTTCTTTCATGCCAAAAATCATTAGGATTAAGTAAAGATGTTCCATGAAGATATTTTGTAAGTATCCTACCGTAAATATATCAAAACTTAATTTTTGATTAGTAATATGCATTGCTAAGGACTTCATTTGGACAACTTCAAAGGCGATTTTCTCAATATTTAGATTTTTTTGCACCCTCAGATTCCAGATTTTCAAATAGTTGTATCTCAGCCAAATACTGTCTTATCCTAACAAACCCTACATCAATGGAAAACTTATTTATTCAGCTTTCAGATGATGTATAAATCTCAATTTCAAAAAATTGACCCTTATGACTGGTTTTGTAGTCCAGGACCACATTTTTTCTCATTCATATCCTTCAAACCAGTATGACTGAAGACACTGAGAAAAATCTCAAGCATTTTTTTTCAATGGAAACCAGTGGACTCCAATATTGTTTGGTTTCCAGCATTCTGCAAAATATCTTCTGTTGTGATTCACAGAAGAAAGGTTTAGAACAACATGAGGGTGAGTAACTGTCCCTTTAACCAGAGCCTCAACTCTTACCACTCGTAATCTTTTTATTTATAGTGCTATGAAAAGGGGAAAGGGAATTACTAAGGAGAGAAAGGGATCAGGACATCACAGTTTGGGCTCAATCCCATGATACCCATATGAGTACCACAATGTTTCAATAGGTTTGACTGACGCTTTATGTCTATCTTTAATATGGGCTTACTGATACTCTGTGGTGGCTCAGCCAGGCTGTTTCACATAGTTAGCTTGGAAGCTGAGATCCGAATGCAGCTTCATTGATTCACACACATCCTGCGGTGGTTACATGTGCAGATGTGTGGAACTGCTGAGTTGGTTGTTTAATAATCAGGCTAACACTGCAGTCTCGTATCTCAAGGTGCCAATAAACAGGCGCGATTTAACTCAGACTGGATGCAGTGCCTGCTAGCTATTTCACCACGTTGCATGCGCAATAAATGTCATTAAGATTTACAAACATGATCAAATGACACATTTACTTTGGAAAGAGGTTGTTTCCTTTGGCAACGTAAGGGAGATTTAGAGAAACTGCTGCCTGTGTTGCCTGGGTGGCTTGTGTGTTTTGCAGTGCCAGTAAGGTGTTTAATAGAGAGTGTTATGGCTCAAATTATGGTTGTGGGAAGGTGACTTTTAGTTGAATGCTTTCTGGGTGGGAAGTGATTTTACCCGATGGTCTACTAAGTATGATGTAATGTGTATCATGCAAACTTGACTGTTAAAGCCATGCCTACCCTCGCTCTTTTTCTCTGTGTGTGTGTGTGTGTGTGTGTGTGTGTGTGTGTGTGTGTGTGTGTGTGGGCATCCTGACACAGCTCTTTCTGCATGATCCTTATCAATTTAATGAGCTTGATCTCTCTGTGCATACAGGGATGTAGCTGTGTGTGTGGGTCCCTGATTGCTCAGTGATTATAGTTACATGCACTCAAATGGTGTGTCCTCCCAATCCCATTTCTGTGCTGACAAGCCAACAGCTTGCTATCTTTCCCTCTTCACATTCAGTAAGAGAGGCTCTCGCTCTAGAATACCATCAGTGTCTCCAAGCTGTTCCCAAGATAAATGGGCAACTTGTTGGGCCCAGCACAGAAAAAGGCCTCGCTGAATGATTTAGACATTTTAATAAGGGTGTAAAGTCCTTGAGTAATTGCACATTACTGTACCAAAGTATTTTTTTTTTTTTTCACCTGGCTTGAGTAATACTGAAACTGGATACATGAATATTTCCAGTGAAAATTGGCAGGAGGCCACAAATGTTTTATTTATTCCTGTAGATCTTTCTATCTAATTAAAAAAGCTCAAGACGACGAAATAAACAGTATATGTAATCATTTAATGCAATTGGCCCAACTATGTTCCTTTGTCCTTGGGAAGTGGCATCATATCAGTTGTTAACCTACAGCTGAAGATAATATGAACTTGAATGGAATCTCAACATTGTCAACACACAGTCTATAAACAACTTAATTAAAATGTCAAACAACTCTGAAACTGTTTTTGTATTATTTACTGTATATACTATTATAGAATTCAATAATATTTTGAATTTTTTTATTTAATGTTTTGTCTAATATTTATATTTCCTTTTATTTCAGTTTTATTTAAAAATAACTTAAATCAGTCTCAGATAATTGCAGGGTACTGGTTTCAGTTTTAATATCTAATGTATACTGGATGATTACATAGTCAGGTATTGAGAAAATTTAAATGAAACAGATTGCTTTACAATTTTGTGCAGCAAAGCTACTGCAATGATAATCTAGCCTTTATCTCATTTGATATCTCATATGATTTCATATGCTCGTTTCTAAAGCTAGGAATTACTCTACAGACAGATATTTAAAAAATGTATTTTGTGAAAATAGTGAAATAATAAACAACTTCTGATTTTTAAATACTATAAGTAAATACTATATTATATTTAACATATTTACTGTATTTACTAGAGCAGAAGTTTAAGTATAGATTGCAGAGAAAGTTATTTTATAGAATTATATTTTTATATATTTATGGAATATATCATGTTTTGTTTATATGTGTGAAATGATCTATATTGATATATGAAATTAGGTAAATAGGTATGTTTATGCATCCATTAATTTAAGTTATTGCACCATACACCCTCAGAGTGCAACATGATGCTTACTGAGAGAAGTAGAGGGAGAGTGTTTTCTTCATGCCTCAAAACCCATTACCATGGCAACTTTGGCAGCGGTAGTAGAATGTGCATTTTGTAACAGGAGGGGTTATTATTAAAGTGTTGCATATCTGTCTCTGTTGCGTGGGAGGAACGTGTCATGTCAAACCTGATCTGAGATCTGCTAGTCTACCAGTGAGGTTTGCTGCTGACCACTGTTATAAAGAGCTTGTTAAAGCCTCCTGTATTGAAAGAACTCATGCACAATACAAAAACAAGTGCCTTAATTGTTTTGTTCAAACATCCACCTTCAGAGTGTTTGTTTGCAGAGTCGGGTTATGGTTTTTGGGAACGTATTTTGTGAAAATTGAGTCAAGCGAATATACAGACAGAAACAGCCTAAACTCTGAGCCATAGCGTGGGAGGATTTTTGTGTTCACAGCATGCCAGCCTGAAAAGAAGTCACTCAATTTATTTGGGCTTCAGGGTTTGTTTAGAAACATGCAAATATAAAGGGTGAAAGTGAATGTTTGAAAAGGCATTGTTGTATGTCATTGCTGTGTTTGTAAATCTGGATGTCTTTAGGTGCATTTTAATTAGTGTGAATTCAGAATAAATTAAACATTAAACTGAATTCCAATTTTTGATACACTTGTCAATATTTTCAATGACTACAACCACTTTACAAAAAAAAAAAAAAAAGAAAAACAATTTATTATCATAGCCCTATCTCTAGTTAAATCTACCTTAAATCTATGCATAAATCAGTCATTCTCTCTCTCCTTCATTTTTCCATTCTCTGGCCAAGAGGGGCATTGTGTCTTCCTCTCCCAACAGAGCTCAAGCACATCTGTAACTGAGAACATGAGCAATGAAGAGAGAGATGAGAAATGACTCCCTTGACTAGAGAGAGGCAGGGTGAAAGAGGAGGGAAGTGTTTTTCTGAGAATAAACTGGTGAGAATCAAGCAGGAGTGTGAGTTGAATATAAATCTCCTGAGACCTGCTTGCATGAACAGCTTCCAGGCACAGGGCCTATTGAGATACAGATAGCTATTGAGTCATTCTTACTGCTTTAAATCAAACCATTGACAAAATGGCAGTCTGCAGGTGATCTCCATTGAAAATTGACATCATTCAGATGTTGGTAATTACTATGACTTAATGTGGTTTTCCAATGTGGCTGCTACATGCTTAGAAAGGGCACCAATCCTTTTGATAGACAGCTAATCTCCAGTACTGGATAAAGATTACATAAGAAGTGCCTGTTTGGATGAACTGACTGACTGCTGCCGTATGGGGGTGGGAGGTGTGACCAAAATCATATTTCATAGTATGAGTATTTTTAATACCATTTCATATTGATCACTGTAATAGTATGTATCAAAAATATACATGCAGACAGTTTAATGAAAAATGGTTTATATTTTAACAACAGTGTGACAAAGCCTTTTTTAGAGTATGAATGAAATACTTTGCAAATGAAATGGACTGTAGAGTTAATATTATTGGCTGTGACCTATTGGTTAAGGTAAAATGTAATATCATGTAACAATTATCTCTGATACTTAAATTCAGCTGATTTTTTTTTTTTCTCAAATTTACATTTATTTAGCAGACACATTCATCCAAATGTATAATCATTTATCCAATTAATGTATCCAATTTATATTAATAATTATTTGTAAGCAGATGGTACACATCCATTTAACTCTGACACCAAGATGACCATTACCACAATTGAATGTATTTATATCAGAGTGGGTAACAGGCACTCAGCATTAACTCTCATTGTTTTCCTCAGACAGCTTGACCCCAAGGTCAGCTATACTAATCTACAGCATTCAAACAGCCCTCTGTACAAAAGGCCCACTGATGCTACTAACATCTATGGCTTTGTCATGGAAATGGTGATAAATTGGCTGGTGCAGTTGAGGGAAGTGCACTTTAGTGATTTTTCATGAGTGGTATTTCTCTTTTGTGAGCTGACTCCCTCAGGGGTTATGTTCTCAATCTAGCTCTCTGTCCGAATTTAGAATGATATGTGTCAGTGAACACTCCCCTTTGAACCAGAAAGGTTTTGGGTTTTGCTTCACTAATATTGGCCCTGTTGGTAGCACTTGAAATTTGGCCCAGTTGCAAAATTAAAAAAAATAATAAGGCCCTGTTTACACTTGGTATTAAGATGGTCAATCTGATCACAAGTGGACAATGGAGACACATACCCGTTTACACCTGGTGTTTTAATCCATCTCTTCTGTCCACTTTCGACCACTTCTGACCAGATTACCTCCTGTGGTGCTGATTAAGTCAAGAGGAGGGTAAATGGGCGGATCCCTCTGTCGGCGTCAAAACATGAGCAGGAGGGCTAAAGTTATCGCGCACTAATATTACGCCTGCGTGTACTTACTGCTGTGGTTTCTTTTTCGTGTTATCAGAAAATAATACTTCTAATTCTGCCTGTCAAAGTTTAAATCCCATCCGATAAGCGCGTGCCCTTGTACGTCTCGCAATGATTACACATGTATTAGGTAAGTAGGCAGTCTTTTGCAGCTGCCTGAACGCATTCGACCACATCAGTGTCTACACCACAAAAGCAATCCGGTCGAATGCGTTTTCGACTACCTCTGGAAGTGGTCGAAAGTGGACAAGCTCAAAACTTTTCACACCCCGTTTATACCTGTATTTCGTGTTGTCCACTTGTGATCCAATCGACCAAAACGCATCTTAATACCAAGTGTAAATAGGGCCTAAAGGAAACCTAGAAGTTTGGGGAGACACATTGGTCAGTGATAAGAAATACAGTGTTTTACGTTTAATTTCGATGTTATCTGTAACTTTTAAGGGGATATGTTTTTATACGCAGTTATATTCATGAAGTCAGTTGACATTTGTGATGTGTATCACTGAGCATCTATGATAGAAGGCGGTCCCATCGGCGAGGCCAGCCACATGATTCTGCACATGAAGGGGATTCTCTATGCAATTCCAAAATGCCCAAGCTCCTTAGGAGGCTTGCCAGTTGGCGAAGAACCAGTCCCAACTAGACTGTTTCGTTCTTGTACCGCATAATCATAATTTTCAGTGTCAGGTTTACAGGGGATCAACCCATCTCCAGCCCAATCCTTGTGCAGTCCTAGAGGAATTGCAAGCTTTGTTGGCCAGACACTGTTGCAGCCCTTCTTGTCATCATGTAAGATGCAAATCACTGCTAGAGCCACGGTATGCAATTAGGCTGTGAGCCAGAAGCCTACAGATCTTAGTCAGTGAGTAGGCTATCACATTAGCCTTGCTTTTTATAGCTTAATTGAATCTCATGCTTGTCTTAAATGCTGATATTTATGTTTGTTTCTGTTGCTCGAAAGGAGACGGTTAGGCAAATGGTATCTGGTTTAATTTTCGAGATTCCTGTGGATGATTTGCACTGTATTAGTTTCTCCTCTCATCAAGAGCTGGATATGGTAAGTAAATAAATTAATAACTGTGGCATAAAAGAGGGAGTGTCACAGCCTGGTTGCTTTCAGTGGTCCCCAAGCACTGCCACGCTATCCTGGATGTCTGGGCTGATCAGTGACCAGCTAACCCAGCACTAATCGGAGCAGACAGCCTACAGTGAGAGATACACACTTATATTTTTAGGCCTTCTTATTCTCTTATTCCTATTTGCCTCTTGCATACTAAGCGAGCCAAGTGGAGGAGGGGAAGGGATTACTGCAGTGTGGATTCTGAGCTCTGTATTGTTCTTGTAAGATGTTTCAAACAATTTTGAAAAACTCCATAGTTACCTTCATTCTAGGAAATGTCTTGAGATATTTTTAGCAATTTCTTAGAATTATTGGCCCTGCCCCACAGATTTCACATAAAGTTACCTTGTAATTCCTCTCTCTGACAGGCAAGAGAAGAGAGTAAAGCAGCTACAGCAGAGAAAGGTTGAATCACTATAATGCTCATTATAACAGCAACATTGGTTAAAGGAAGTGGTTGTTGACAAAATCCCATAAAACTGCATTCACAAGTAAAACACATGGAAACAACAAACCCCAGAGCAGCTCATTATTAGGGCTAGGAAGTAATTACTGATTCTTATTCAGAATAACAGTCATACAGGACAGACATTGTAGTCCGATTTGCGAAATAGTTATGACTTCATTCTTTGTCATAATTCTTTATGATTCCTTACAATTAATACCTGTACATTTTTATTTAAGTCTTGTATAAATCCCTGTTGTCTAGGATCCCGGAGACAGCCATGGGTACAGCTTCAGAGGAGAGCCATCCGACCACCCCTAAACACCTCCCAAATTACCCTCTCTGCAATGCTCACCTCCTCCCGCAGTCAGTATGAGCTTGGGGGCTTTCCTTACCCCCTTGCCTTGGAGAACAACTCAACAGGTGAGTTTATCCAAACACCTTCCATGGAGTTACCCATTAATCTAGCATAACCATTTTCCCCCTCATTTTAATCATTCATCATTGCATAAAATACTGCAGTAAAAAAAGGCTTGCAACAGTGGCCTCTTGGAGTTTAATCCATTTTTTTTATATTACTGTCTGCCTTGATTCAGGAATCAATAGTAGCTGGGTGGAGCTAACTGCTCTAGCTGCAATGTGTGTTCAGCTCACTGGGCCCAACAGCACTGAGGTCCAGGTGTCAGAACCCATCCACATCTCCATCCCCCTTCCTTCTGATTCACCTCTCAAGACTGCCACCAGTGTCCCAGTATGGAGGTTCGAGGACAAGACAGGTAAACAGCATTTGACAATTTTGGTTAAGCCTAAATAACAGTGTGCAAATAAACGATTTTATCCAAAGTTACTCCTTACAGGGCTCAAACTAGAAACTTTATCAGTCTGATCAGGAGGGTGATCACAAACGCCCATTTTGATGACACCATGTTATAGTCACCCTTTTGCTGATCCAGATTCTATAGCAGTCTAGTACCGAATAGTTCAGGGGTGTCCAATCCTGCTCCCAGAAGTTTTTTCTTAGTTAAACACCTGAACCAGCTAACCAAGGTCTTCTGGAACACTAGAAACTTCCAGGCAAGTGTGTTATAGGGCAGGTTGGAGCTAAACTCTGTAGAACGATGGTCTTCCAGAAAAAGAATTGGACACCCCTGCAATAGTTCATGCAAAACCAAGTCACAATATGAGGACTCGGAGTAAAATGACAAAGGGTGTAACTCGAAATTTGGGAGAGGAGGTTGTACTTGTAAATTGTTAAAAAGTGTGCAAGAAGCAAGAGAGAAGGAAAGATGGAGAGCGACACTAGAATTTCTAGTTGAGAGCCATTTAAGCAGGTTCAGATAAAGTGAGAGTAGGTGAAGTGAGTGTGCAGTACAAATCAAAGAAAGCTGTTAGATCTTCTCACATTGGAGAGATAATAGCCTGTCAATTCATAAAGCAGAAATCATCTCCAGACATTGACCCCGTCACGACATAGCTCCCAAAACAGGATGTGATTTAGTGCCTGGCAAGCTTTGCAGAATTCCCTATCCTTCACTGATGCCAGCTTAATAAACAGAACAGCTCTGGTGGAAAAATCAATGACTAAAAGAGGGTATTGGCTCACTTTCTGGCTTTACATTCAAATCTTATTTTTTCGTAGATTACTCTTGATATAGTTGCGCGTCATTGCAGGTTATCTAGTACATCTGTTACATTTTTTTTTCAGCTCTTCAACCCAATGTCAGGGCTGCTTATAGGATCTCTCCTAAAGTGAAGTTAAAGATTCATTTAGCCTCTCTTAGCTCCACAGAGAAATCTCAAATGATTTTAACCTAAGCAGCTTAGTCTATGGCAACTTAATCCCAACTCCTCTTTTTACCCACCCATTGCAGTATTGGTCAGGGAATGTAACCAGACTCCCTAGTTTGGCCATCAAAGGGCATTAGAAGTTGTTGTGTAGTGTTTATTTTAATAAACAGTATCCTATTTATGAAACTTTTGATTTGATATATTTTGTTGTCAGAGTATCGCCCCCTACAGGACTTAAAAAAATCTTTGTTTGATGTAGTTCGGATATTGATACAGATTTAGTATTATTTCACAATGCAATATTAAAAGTCATTTCATACATATGTATAATGTTTTAATAATTAGGTTATTTTCATCTTAATTATTATCATATATATTTTGATTTGTACAAACAAAAACAATATATCATCTACTGTAGTCTTATACAATTTGCACAGTCCTCTTTTAAACTAAGAGACAGGCATTTATTAGAATAATTTTGACTTGAGTGATAAGATAAGCTAGAACTTGTTTTAGAGCCAAAGAAAGAAAGATTTTAGAGGATACGGTAGCTTAGTACATGGAGCTGCTCAAACTGTGCCTGCCAGTTACCAAAATGCCAAAAGTCTATCTAGATAGAGAATGCTGGATAGCTTTAGAGAAAGAAAACCCTGAATATTCAGTGTGTGTGGGTGGTCAGAGAGAACTGTGTTTCAGAGAATAGTTTGTTCTGGAGAACTGGGGCCTGTATTCCTGAGTGGTGGGTGAGTGTGTTTTTGACCATGTGATAGATGCATGTGGCCGAAAACTACAAAAGTCTGTATTGTCTCAGACTTTGCTCTGTAGACTGTAGAAACGTGAATGTAGAGAATGCAGCTGCATTCTCACAGCACAGCCAAGAGCCCTGAGTCACTCTCTGAGTCTCATTTACTAACACAGCATAAATATATATGATGTCACTGACTACTCAGTCCCAGCCGTCTGTTTTATCTAAAAAGGGTGGGGCCTGAATACCCCAGTGCGTTCAGATTATGAAAACATTCATTGTGTCACAGAAATTTGCCATGTGGCTACCAAGACCCTGTTTGCTTTGGAGACAGATCACAGACAAAACGGCCCATACAGAGAGAGCGGATGCTCGTGCACATGGTACTTGGAGGGGCTTACTATACTGGGAAAGCCCCCTGCTTTGGAGAGCAGGTCTCCCTGCTGAGCTGAACATATAGCACCTTCTAGTGTGCGTAATTACACATTGCATGCAGCTGCCTGGGTCGGTCTTTTGCAGTTTTGTACTGTAGGTAGCTGGTACTTATGATTCTGCTGTGGAGCTTAAGGTGAACAAAGCTGTGAAATATGAAATTATAAATAGCAGTATTTAATCGGCAATAAAAAAGCATCAGATTCCAATAAAATAGTTCAATGTTATTGCTGATTTTATATATAGTATTTATTTATAGTAACAAGTTCATTTTGTATGCTCCAGTTGGGAAGTCCAGCACAGAGAGAGCATTTCGTTTAGTGGAGGGAGACATTTGAAATTGTATTTGTCAGAGTTCACCCTGTCAGAACATATTAACTCTCCGTGTTCTTTTGTATGGCCTTAGGGCTTGTTGCAAAATTTGTGCCCCTTACTGTCCTGCTTTGGTGCACTATATTACATTATCTGTGTGATTTTGAATATTGAATGGTAACCTAGACTGATCCTAGACCTAAAATTACTTTTTAATGAAGAAAAGCTATTGAATGTGTGATTTGGCACAGTTTGGGTCTAATCTGTCCCTGGCGCACTGCCCATTCACATTTAATTGAGCTTTTCCTGTAAGCTGAAGCAAGATTTCATTGCATTTATCACTGTCTGCTCATTTTGTAATAAAGTCCTGGTCTGCTGCAGGTCTGTGGGTCAGAAGTGGTGCTGGATACATTAAAAAAGAGGGCACTCAGATGACATGGAGTTTTGTGGCTCCAAATTTAGGATACTGGCTTGCAGCATTTCCCTCAACCTCAGGTGAGACCAGCAGCAGTTACAGCAGTTGAAGTTTTTACATTTTCCTTGATCAGTAACCATTAAATTACACCGAATGACTATATTCATCTTTGTATAAGATTACTTTCTTAATTTTAATCTTCCTGGTTTAATGTTGGTTTAATTGGTTTACTTTTTTAATGCTGAAGAGATGGGTAGATAAAACAAAAATACTTATTTTTGTGTTAAAGGAGCAGGCCTGAACACCTCTGGTCTAAGGGACATCACTACCTATCACACTATTTTCCTGCTAGCGATTCTGGGTGCCATGGCCCTGCTAGTGCTTATTCTGCTGTGTTTGCTACTGTACTACTGCAGGTATCGTTGCTCTGTGTGTTCGTTTGTTGTGTACCTGAAAAAGTGATTAAAAGCTTATCCTTGTAGGCTTGGTCTTAGCAAGTTGTAAAACCCATGTCATAGCAAAACATTTGTATAGGCATACACAAAACTCTTGCCATGAGCTTAAGATCACTTCCATGAGCAAAATGAGCAATACAATAAACTTTATTTGAATTTGTCATTATTTTGGTGAAACTGTAGTAGGTAGCAATGTTAACAAAAGTAATAAATATTTTCTTTATATGTATATTTGGTATAAATATCTAACAGATATCATTATAATATTTCAGGAGGCGGTGTCTAAAACCTAGGCAGCATCGCCGTAAAATGTACCTCTCATCCACTCTGGAAAGCTCAAAGAGAGACCAGGGGACATCCACTTCCCACCTAAATCTCATCAGCGGTGGACACATGGAGACAGCGTCCTCGGCCGCCGAACATGACGGCATCAATTCTGACCTTTCCTCCAACCGTGATCTCCACAGCTCTCGAGAGGACTTCTTCAGACATGGCCCCACCCAGAGACAGCGCAACTCCAGGATAAACCCTGACACAAAGCGAGGAGAGAGCTTCCCATTGAAGACCACTCGCTCTTCAAACACAGGAACTCGAGACCCGCTCCTGCAGGATGACTATAGCAAAGGTTACAACTCTGCGGAGGACTCTGATGAGCGCAGATACCATCACCACAATGCTAAAGACAACCAGGGCTATTCATCAGACCCACCGTCTCCACCTCCACTTTTGCCACCATTTACTGGCCACTATCAGGATCACAGTCGGGACAGCATGCCCCCAGAGTATTATGCATCGGGAGGGGATCACCTCAGTCGGCCCAGTTCCGTTAACACCCAACCTGGCCAGCTGATCTTTTGTCACTCCATGGAGCAGATGAAGGAGAGCATGTACCACAGCATGGTGCCCACGCTGGTCATCCCTGCACATTATATGCATCTGTCCTCTGACCTAACAGCTGTGGAGCAGGCAATGGAAAGGCAGCAACAGCTGCAGCATGATATGGAGGGCATCCAGGTTAGCATGACGCTGCCACGGCAACAGAGTCAACAACAGCAGCAGCAGCAGGCCAGACAAGAAAAGGAAGAGGAAGAGTCTAGCCGGCAAGCAGAGGGACCTTCAGAGGAAAACTGGGGATCGGAACAATCCACTGCCCCAGTCCGTATTCCTGTCCTTTTCAATGACTCCACCATTGCGCAAATGAATGGAGAACTGCAAGCGATGACGGAGAAGAAGCTGCTGGAGCTTGGAGTAAAGCCACACCCTCGTGCCTGGTTCGTTTCCCTTGACGGCCGTTCAAACTCTCTTGTTAGACACTCCTACATTGAGCTAAGCAATGAAGCCTTGCGTGCACCCGTGGGCCCCAGCAGTCTAGCCCAGGACCACCGTTCTGAAGCACTCCCTGTGATTTCAGGGAGATCTACTCACCGGAAATTAAAAGAGGAGGGCAAAGCGAAGGAGGGAGGTGAAAGAAAAGCTCACGGAAAGATTTATTCCAAGCTTCCCATTATCGAAACGCCAGACTCGAGCAGCGAGAGCCATTTAGCCATGTATTCACCTGAGGAGAACTCCACAGCGCCACTGCTCGACGAGACCTCTGAATCCAGAGGAGGGACGTTCCCTCGTAAAGGCCGCAGTCTGGACAACAGCACCCGCAGTAGTGCCAGTGAGGTCCACAGAGACTCTGTCACCAGTCCTGATGATGACAATGAAGCCGACGACAAAGATGACGACGGAGAGAATAAGAAGAGCCCCTGGCAAAAGCGTGAAGAGAGGCCCCTCATGGTGTTCAACGTCAAGTAACTCACATGCTGTCCAGGACTGGTTATGGCAACATCTTGGCTATACCTTAGATGCTTACTAGTGATGAAGATGCAGCATTGGAAAAGAGTCAGATGAAAAGCACAATAAGAGACATGGCACTTACCTGAGTGATAGGCATCTGTTCCAACCATCAAGACTAGGTACCAAGAATTAGCACTGAATGCCGCTTGTAAAGAAGCATCTAAAGTCCTCACACCCTTTTAGATGTCCTTCAGATGGTTTAAACATCTGATGTAGTTCTGGCAGCAGTTCATAAGGCCATAACTTTGAATCTGCACTCTTCTTAAGCTGTTGTCTCGCTTTCCTTAAGTGATACCCATTTTTTGTAAGAATGACCATGAGCCATTTTAAACTTTAGACTTTGGGAAGCAATCCATAAGCCTTAAAGAGCTTTTCCTTTTCAAAAGAAATATAAATGAAAAGTAATATTAATGTGATATAGGTGAAAAAGAGGGCTTGAAAGATTTTATCAGTCTAGAATGACTTTTATTGTAGTGGTTTACTCAAATGTTTCATTTGTTTATATTGCTATGTAGAGCTGAACCATTAAGATGTGTGAAAATCGTTCAATCACAAACAGAAGTGAAATGTTTGCTGAATAAATTTGTGTGTTTACTCCAATGTGACTTATCAAATCCTAGTGGTTGACACATAATGACACTGTATTTTGTACTGTTGGTAAAAGTTCCCCTTTTGTACTTATCTAAAACCAGTGTTGCCGTTTTTTTTAAATAGGTTTTAAGGAGACTGTTTGGGTTAGGAAAGCTGCTCTTAGATATGAATAAAATGTTCTGCTTATATACTGTACAGAACTCATTTTGTACTCTGAATAAGCCTTACCTGTTGGGTCAGTGCAGCAATAGGAATTGTGTTTTGAGGGACTTACCTTGGACACCTGTGAAAATGTTTTCGCACTAATCTTTACTGCAGTGCTTTGGAACTTTTTCCGTAAATCAGAACCACTGCAACTCTGCTCTGTTAACTGTGGAAGTACAATTTTGAACCTTTTTCTTTTATGGACTTTTTGTATGTGACTGAAGATGCAGATTGTGCTTGAAATGGATGTGCATGGATGAATTTACACAAAAATATTGTACCAAGTATTTTTTTAAAAACAAGTATTGCTTGATTAAGCACTCTTACTAAACTCTGTGAACCACTTATTTGTAAATAACACCTTAGTAAATTTACACTTCTTATGCATTTTATTTCTGTTTGACTAATCACCACCGTCCTCTGGTTACCAGCCAAATTGTTCATATCAAACTGTACCTGTTATTTTCAATCAGTAGTTAACATTTTATTGTAATACTGACTTTAAGCCTTACCCCCATAACATTTGAAGCATTGGCAAATTTCTATTGAATACATTATTTCTAAAACTCAGAGAACCTACCACGTATCAACCGTAGTCTCTCACTATTCCTCTTCATATGAACTGCTGAATTTTCACAAGTGTCCTCAACTTCCTGGAAAGTGAGTATATGTAGTTTTTCTTTAGTGATGTTCCTATGTCATTGCAGAAGTTATGCTAAAAATGTAATTATATATTATATTATAATGGTTTAATATAAATAAAAACATTTTCTTATTATTTAGATTTGTCTATCACCTCCTGTAAAGCTGAAATTTTTTACATAACAGTCTTTGGGCAAGTATATTTGGAACAGTTTGCGGTGCATCCCTATCCTTATTTTTGGTTTTACTTACCATAAACTAAATAAATATTTTTATTTAATATTGTACCTACACGTGACTAAGCATTTGTCCTCTGGGTGTGGGCTATGGGCAGTCACTAGGTGGCACAAGGTTACAAGGATTTGTCATTTTAAAATTTAATGTAATGGCCTTCAATGGGTTCCCATAATTTTAGGAACACTGCTTTTTGCACTGTTGACGTTTACTAAAGTAATCAACGCTTAGTTCAAATTCATTTCTGCCACATAAACACAGTAACTACTCAGGGTCTGGCGGGCACGTGGTCGGCGACGCGCCTAAGTATCCTCGGGAGCGCGCATCAAGCTTGACAGCATAATGCGCGCTCCCGTGTCCCCCCGGATGCGTGTTTACTCAGTCTCCTCTCTCCACCCTTGAAATGAGAGAGGTACTGAGTGGAAGGGACATCGTTTTACAAGAAAACCTCCACGAACGGACATCCCAGATCAAGACCGTCAAGGTGTAGCGCGTGGAAAAATTGATTCGACACCAAGGTCAATTATCTTTCTATAAAAAAACTTCAGACACGGAGAAATCACGAACCTCTGAGGATGGATCAGGCATACGGGGCTGGCAAGGCTGGCGGCACCTTCGATCCAATTACGTTCTTTCAGCAGCCGCAGATTATTCTTCGAATAGTGTCATGGGTGAGACGCATTCTGCTAATTGCACAATTTAAGCGCGAGCCCGAGCGTCATGTGATTACGCGTTAACGGCGAGTAAAGCTTTGCCGCCTAAATGCACAAATATTCCCGCTAATCCGTGCGTGCGCAATATATTGTTTCGGGGTTTTATTTATTTTCTAGTTAAACAGACATGTACATGAAAATATTGAGAAAGAAAAAATCCTATCTTTAAGTATTGCAGCGTGTGCATCACATTTGTATTGTAAATATGAGACTAGAGCTGATATAGACTGGTTTTCTTGAACAATTATAATATTTTTAGAATTTTCTGGGATACTTGATTCATCAGTCGTGATATTCAGCATACAAAAAAATTACTGTATAATTACAATTGCTGTATTATTACTGTTGTCCAGGGCATCACTGTCTAACTAGCTATAACAGACCACTCATCTTATATTAGGCTACCTAAATAGCTATACATGCTCTGATAGTAATCTCAATTTAATATAGTCTATTTATTTATAAAAAATAAAGAAACAACAACTCGCACACCATTAATGGATCTTATATAAAGAATAAAGCATGCAGAGGTCTGGAAAGCAACAGCCAGGCTGTGACAGCAGCTTAAGAAGCTCAATATGCATAAAGGAACCTGGCAATGTCTACTGCCCTGTTACCTTTACAGGGGAGGTTTCTGTCTGTTAACTAGCTAAACAATGTTTAACACTTTGTTTCTTTAGTCATTTCCTCAATCTCGGTTAGATCAAGTGGCTCCTGATTTGTTTAAACATTTGGCCCTTGCATGAATGAGCATGCGTGCACTATTTGCTGATAAAATCGTTTTGTGGAGAGACACATGGTGAGGGGGTGGTGGGAGATTAGAGGAGGGTGGCTGATGTGGGGGAAGGGGTGGGCAGGTGTCTGAATCGGTGATTAAGCCACAACTATGCAATAGGTGATCATTCAAGAATTGAAATGATTTACATATCAGAATCGACACATAAGAATCTTGTAATATCATAAAGGAGCACTGACTGAGGGTGCATTGCTCGTTTATAAAAATGATATGCATTGCCAACAGAAATTAGCAAAATGCTAAAAGTCGTGGAAATGTTTATAAAACAATTCTCTGGTTATGAAAGCTTAGAATGATTACATTTTTATACTATTATAGTATTTGTCATTATGGTATAGATCATTTTGTCATGTCCTTTATTTGAGTTTTAGTTATTTAATTAAACATATTTCAGGGCCAAGGCAGCATTTCTCATTTTCATAAAGTTTAAGTTTTTATGTAATATTTATATTAAATTAATGAAATTTAGAAAATTAAATTAGTTAAAAACACTTTTGCGGTAATCATGAACAACTGTAAAACTGTATAACTTTCAACTAAATTTGTTTATTTAAATGTAGCTAAAATAAATTGATTGCAACCACTTACCTTAAAAAAATTTAGTAAATTCAATGAGTCATTTTTTTCAGTGTATAAGGAAAGTTTAGGCTTTTGGATAAACCTATGAGATATATTATTGATCATTGTGACCGTGTAGAGTCTTTTATATATCCTGGATATTGTTAGTATTAAAGCTGAGCTACTTTAGTGTAATTTTTCCATTTTTCTTTGAGGCAGGATTTCTTCTTTGTCCATCCATTGGAGGATAGAGAGAGTGTTTGGGAAAACTGCATGCAGTTATTGTTCTGTTGGAAATCTTTTGGAATCGCATGATTCGATTAAAAAATCATTATTGTTTTTTTGTCATGTAAGCTTCATTCTTAACGCTTCTCCCGTTGCAAGCCTGCCCTGTGCTTTCTCTATAAACTGTACGGGTGCTGCACCGCCTTCTCTGTTCCGACAAAATCACGTTATTAACAAAAACCTTTAAATCATAATGTTTAAATTAGTGCTGTCAAATGATTAATCGTGATTAATCGCATCCAAAATAATAGTTTTTGTTTGTATAATTTATGTGTGTGTACTGTGTACATTTGTGTGTATATATATATATATATTACAAATGCATACAGTATTTTGAAAATATTTACATGTATTTACATATACAAGTGCCCTCCGCTAATATTGACACGCTTGGTAAATATGAGCAAAGCTGTGAAAATAAATCCGCTTTATTGATCTTTTGGATCTTTCATTCATTTCAAATAATTCACAAAAATTTTAACCTTTCTGTTGGAGAGACTTTGTACTGTTAGGTTCTGATTGGGTAGTTGATGAGTAAACCCCCCCGGGTGCCGGTCAGAGCACCAATAATGAGGAGACAGGTGATCAGCTTTAGATGGTGTATTGGCAGAGAAAGGTAGGGCCACAGATGTACAATAAAAGGTGAAGATAGTCTGTAAAAATAAGTACAATAAAGAAAATGAATAAACTAAGTTATATAAACAACAGTAAACTTTCACTGTTATATAATGAAGCCAAAGTATCCCAATTTACATCAGGGATATTTCTCTATGAAACAAAGTTAAATGAAGGGAAAGAAGGTCTTCACAAAGAACTACAAGCCATGAGTGAGAATTTGTCACTATGAACATACAGCTCTCATATATGAGTAGAATCGTGGTGCATATGAGCAGCATTTGCATAAACAATGCTCATCACTCATTCGGTAATTTAACAGCTCAATAGAACAGCATCGCGTCATTCAAACTTCTTTAAGAAACACTATAATACATAACACTGATTTACATCTAGATAATGAATGAATAATCACAAGTTAAGTAACATTACCAGGCTGAATAATACAGAACGATCGTTACAGGACATGTCTGGGCAGGTTCGTCTGATACCGACGAATATAACATTGTTCCGATCACTGTTAACACAAATATAAATAAAACCGGCTTACTTTGCGGTCAGTGACTAACACCTTGATGTTAAATCTGCAGCAATCACCACGAACCAAGTAGAATAATCATCCTTTCAGCCAGTGGCTTGAACAGATCACACGAACACAGCAAACAACAGCCGCTCAAGGAACTACGCTGCCCCCTCCCGTAATACTACTAAGACTACAGTTTCAAATTAAAAGTCCCTCTTGCAGGAGCCTTTAATACAGCCGCCCCCAAAGATGCAGAGCATCTTTGCTTCCAGAAAGGTGACTTAACTAGTCAATGTGAGGGGCCTTCAGTCTATCCTTTGGTAAGGCTGGCAGGATTACCAGGCGGGCTACTGGTCTGGTATAAACGTGACCCTTTATCTGTACATCAGCAGACCTGATATGACCATCTGAACTTGGGTAGGTCTTGATCACTCGCCCTACAGGCCATAAACTTCGCGGTAGTTGGGGGTCTACAATCATAACAACTGTCTGCTCCTTCAGGTTGGGAGGAGAGGCTTGCCATTTCTGCCGGGTTTGGAGGCTAGGGAGGTAGTCCCGTATGAATCTGGACCAGAATTGGTCTGCCAGAATCTGGGAGTGTCTCCAGTGCCGGCGACTCAACATCTCAGATTCCGGGTATACGACTTGAGGCAGAGATCCATCGGGCCGCCCCATGAGGAGACTGTTTGGGGTCACCGGGTCAGCGTCTGCCACATCTGACGATACATACCCCAAGGGTTTTGAGTTCAGAATGGCCTCTACTTCCAGCAAGACTGTCATTAAGACTTCCTCTGAAACTGACTGTGCACCCAAAACGGTGTACAAGGCCGATTTAACTGACCTTACTTCCCTCTCCCAAACTCCACCAAAATGAGGGGCTGATGGAGGATTAAAGTGGAAGTGGATCCTTTGGCGGGCAAGCTGACACTGTATATCAGGAACCAATGCGGCATATGCTTCCTGTAACTCCCTTTGACCCCCACGAAAGTTTGTACCTTGATCTGACCATAATTCCGCTGGTGTTCCTCTTCTCGCAATAAACCTTCTAAGGGCCATGAGAAATGAGTCGGTACTCATGCTAGGGAGTAGGTCTAAATGGACGGCTCTCGTGGTCAGACATTTGAAGAGAATACCCCAACGCTTCTCGGTGCGTCTCCCAATTTTAACTAGCAGGGGTCCAAAGCAGTCCACTCCACAAGAATGGAAGGCAGGTTTATTGAGCTGAAGGCGTGCAGCGGGTAAATCCGACATTTTAGGGATTGTCGGTTGAGCCCTCCAACGCTGACATTCTGGGCAGTCGCGTTGAAACCGGCGGACAGCTTCGCGGCCTCGGAGAATCCAATAGTATCTCCGTATTTCCCCGAACAACCGTTCCGATCCAGGATGATGTAACTGGTTATCATAATGGTGAATGATCAAACGAGTGACGGGGTGGCGAGGATCTAGCACCAGAGGATGTAAAATGGAGTCCTCGATGCCTGCAGTTCTCCGTAAACGACCTCCCACCCTTATCAGACCACTGGACGGATCCATTTCAGGAGCTAAGGTAACTAGCCGACTCCCGGACCTAATTTGCTTTCCAGTCCCTAACAGTTTATAATCCTCAGGGAAGGAGTCCTGCTGCACCTGTTTGAGGATATGGACTTCAGCCTGGCGGTAATCCTCAGCCTCCGGAGAAGTCCCTGGAACCAGGTTGTTCCGAAGTTCTTGGGCGGTTACATCCAACAGTTCTTGCCAGGTGTTGTAGTTCCATCCATCAATCTTTTCAGACGAGGGAGGAAAGGTACTGATCCCACAGAAGGTAGATTTCCGTAGTTCAGCATGGTCTTCCCTGGTTTCATTCTTAGGAATTACTGGCCATTCTTTGGGATCTTGGAGGAGGAAAGAGGGTCCTTGGGACCATCGGTTCGGTGCCGCCAGGTATTGGAGAGGTTTTCCTTTTGTGAGGTCATCAGCAGGGTTGTCCGCAGAGCCTACATAACGCCACAAGCACTTGTCCGTCAGCTCCTGGATCTCAGCGATTCTGTTCCCCACGAAGACTCTGAAGCGACAGGACTCAGAATTCAACCACTGGAGGACCGTGGTAGAGTCTGTCCACAGGGAAATTGACCGGACATGTAGTGTTAACTCGTTCTCAAGTAACTTAGCCAACTGTGCCGCGACAAGACTTCCACAGAGTTCCAGTCTTGGAATCGAGTGAGCTCGTTTAGGAGTGACACGGGAGCGTGCTATGATGAAGGACAGGTAAGTCTGACCGCCCTGATCAGTAGTCCGGAGGTAAGCCACCGCTCCATATGCCTGCTCAGAGGCATCCGAGAAGATATGTACCTCATGGGTAACACCATCTATCCCAACCTCAGTAGGGACATAAGGCCGAGGAAAGGAGATACAAGGAAGGTATCGGAGTTCCTCCTTCCATGCACTCCAGGACTGGAGGAGCTCAGGTGGCAGGTTGGGGTCATCCCACCCTCTCTCCTTGTTCCATAATTGCTTAATGATGACTTTCGCCCGAGTTGTATAAGGTAAAAGCCATCCCAGGGGGTCGTACTGGGTAGCTAGGACCTTATAGATGTTCCTCAAAGTTGGAGTCTTGTAAATCACAGGTCGGTGTTTGTAGGACAAAATGTCTCTCTGCCAGTTCCAGCTCAGACCTAGCGTCGATTCAGGGACGTCTGATATTTCCTGTGTCAACCATAGCTCCACACTCGCAGCTCGAGCATCGGATGGTAGATGATTTAGCACAGTAGGATCATTGCAGGCCCACTGGCGAATATCGAATCCAGCTCCAGAAAGGATATTCCGTAGTTTATCAATCAAGTTCCGAGCCTCTTCTGCAGTAGGCAGACTCTGCAGGCAATTATCGACATAGAAACACCTCTCCACTGAAAACCGAATTGCCTCATCAGTCAGGGGGTGTTGCCGGACGTGGCGTTGCAGTGCATAGGTGGCACAACACGGACTGGAGGTCGTGCCGAAGGGCAGGACCTGCCATTCAAGAATCTTGGGTGCCTCATCCATTTTCAGGTTCCGCCAAAGGAAACGGAGTAAGGGACGGTCCTCAGGTATAAGGCGAACCTGATGAAACATCGCCTTAATATCCCCGCTCACAGCCACAGGATGTTCTCTGAAACGGATAAGGACGCCCAACAGTGAGGCTCCGAGGGTGGGTCCTGGCAACAGATACTGATTGAGGCTTTGTCCTTGGTATTGATAGGAGCAGTTAAAGACAAGGCGGAACTTCCCATTGTGACTAACGATGTGGTGGGGGATGTACCAACATTCAGGTAAGTCAGGTATAAGATCTGTCACCTCCCGAACAGCTCCTGTCTCAATGAGTTTCCTCATCTCCTCTTCATAGACCTCAGCTTTTACAGGGTCTTTCAGCAGACGTCTCTCAACACTACGAAGGGTAGGTAGGACTGAGTCTTTAGGTGCATTCAACAAAGGCATGTCCTTTCGCCGCAGCAGGGGTGTAGCTAACCGATGGATTCCCTCAATTCCCAGGATGAGAGTCTTACGGTCAAGTAGCTGAAGCGCCTCCTGATCCTGCTTGGACCGGGTTACCTCTTTGCCCTCCCTCTGTGGAACTGTATCCAACTGCCACAGTCGTTGAACGTTCTGAAGTAGCTCGTCGTGAATTGGAGCCATGGAGGTTAGCAGGCATTGCCGTGTGGTAGGAGGACACCCTATGGAAGGGACAGGACCCTGGAGTGTCCATCCTAGGCGTGTGTGAACGGCAACTGGTGCGCCCCGGCCGCCCCATCGAACAGGCTCGGTTGGGGTTATGAGATGGGGCTGATCAGAGCCGATGAGAAGTAAAGGTTGGACATCCGTAAGTGTACGGATCGGGAGACCTTGCAGATGTCGGTACTTCTGTTTTAGCTGTTCTACAGGGTAAGACTGGCGAGACAGGTTAAGACGATTGGCAGTGAAGGCATGATTGATCTTATAACTGATCTGAGGTTTACAAGGTGGAGAGACATGAAAGGAAATAGAGCAACCCTGAATGATCTGAATATCATCTCTCACTGTCCGCAACGGAAGGTCTTCTGGGACACCCTGAATGCCTAAGGCCTTAACTGCTGGGGAGAGCAGAATGGTCCTCTCCGACCCATCGTCAAGAAGAGCGAAGGTGTCCAAGGTTCGATCTTCATAATGCAGATTCACTGGAACCACTTTCAGCATAACCCGCCCTTTGACAGAGGGTTTATCCAAGAGGAACCTATCTGGGGAGGAATTGGTCAGGCAGCTCTTCTCCATTTTGGTTGAATCCTCCTTCTGGGATGGACTGACATTCACTTCATGAAGAGGGCGGAGATGGATGCCTTGGCAGATGTTGCAGGGCTTTTTAAGGTCACATTGAGCAGCATGGTGTTCCCTAGCACAGCGCCAACAACGGTTGTTATGGCGAATCCATCTCCTGACCTGATCGTTGGTTAGCTTAACAAAGGATGCACACTGGCTCAGGTAATGCTCAGTCTTATCACAGAAAGGACAATACCGTTTCACCTTGGCAGGTTTGATTTGTGAAACAGGACATTTCCGAGGAGCCGAAGTCTCGACCGGGGATTCTCCAACCCCATGCAGGATGGTCACAGTCCTCTTCCCCGAATCTGACTTGGCAGGTGAGCCCTTAGGCATTGGCTCGGTATCGTAACTGTGGCACCAAGTTTCATAACGGAGCCAGTTTGACAGGTCAACCAGATTAGGGTTTGTGCCAGGTTGGCGGAACATATGGCGACGAAACTCAGCTCGCTGCTCAGGGGGGAGCTTACTCAGGAGGCGCGCAACGTGGGATCCACAACTCAGCTCCAGCTCACCGTCACGTCCCAGGGTTTTCAATAGGCCCACTAGTGACTGCACCTGGAGAGCAAACCTCTGGAAGGCTGGGATATCACCTCGTTTTATGTCAGGGCTCTCAAGGACACTAGCAATCTTCCTTAAGGCTAACTGATGCGGTTGGCCAAATTTATCATGAAGAGCTGCCATTGTATCAGTGAATGGGGTAGGTGAGTTCAGGTAAGCATCCGCTATCATTCTAGCCTCCTCAAACTTAAGGTGATCCACTAAGATCTGATATTTGAAAAGTTCAGTCACGTCTGGAGGAAGCAGGTTCTTCAGAGCTATCCGGAGACGAGCAAACTCACCAGGATCAGGCCGGCTGAACTTAGGAATCGAAGGAGAAGGTCCCCTGTATACATATTCAGTTCCAGAATAAGGTGCTGCAGGACGTAGGCCGGGCTCTGCCTTCGGTGCAAAGACTGTAGGATTCGAATGAGCCGGTACTGAACTGAATCGCGGAGAAACAGGCACTGTTGTGCGGTTAGCAGTTAAGGGCATGGCCGCAGATGTGAATAACTCTCGAAGCTCTTTAGGGGTAGGAGGTGGGGGGAGTCCACAAGTGTCAGGAGCATAAGGCTGTGGAGGGAATGTTTCAGTAGCCGGGAACACAAAGGAATACCTTCGAGTCTCTGGCACCACAGGTTGGTAGGTAGTGGCACCCATATCCGACAGTGCAAGGTCACCCACCCGGTTCCTCAAGTCAACGTCAGGCTCAGGCCAAGGCGGTGGAGGAAGTTCAGCAAAGTTTCCATCCTCTGCTAAAGATGTGGATTCATACCGCCTCACAGGAGGACTGGATAACTGCAACGCCGGTGGCTGTGCTGGTGAGAGATTCTGGCCTCTAGCTTGACTAAGGTCAGCTCGAAGGGACTGAGCCACTCGAACTAATTCTCTGACTTCAGCACGGACTTCTCTCAGCTCCTTCAGGTCTGTCTGGAAAGCCTGTTGAGTCTGCATTAGTTGTGCATGTTCATGACGCAGGTGCTGTAGCTCGCTGTCATGTGCAGAGGTAATGAAACCAGCCGCCTGAGGTGAGGATAATGATGGCTGATGGCATTCACCATGCTGTGAAGGCTTATAACCTGAGGACAGGATCTGTGAGCCATTAGAACAGACCAGGTCACCACCAGGGGGAGTGGTGTATGGCTGGAAGGATGGGGGAGGAGTCCGATGGACAGGTGCCTCCCAGGAGTGAGGGACATCACACTCAGCAACAGGTCTGCCTCGAGTATACTGTACTTCATATTGCTGTAGGTAAGCAGGAGGATGAGTATGGCGTTTACGGCGAGCACCTCCAAATATCTCCTCATCAGGATCCATTATATCAGAAAGGAATACTCTTCCGGCTCGAAGGACCACTTGTTGGAGAGACTTTGTACTGTTAGGTTCTGATTGGGTAGTTGATGAGTAAACCCCCCCGGGTGCCGGTCAGAGCACCAATAATGAGGAGACAGGTGATCAGCTTTAGATGGTGTATTGGCAGAGAAAGGTAGGGCCACAGATGTACAATAAAAGGTGAAGATAGTCTGTAAAAATAAGTACAATAAAGAAAATGAATAAACTAAGTTATATAAACAACAGTAAACTTTCACTGTTATATAATGAAGCCAAAGTATCCCAATTTACATCAGGGATATTTCTCTATGAAACAAAGTTAAATGAAGGGAAAGAAGGTCTTCACAAAGAACTACAAGCCATGAGTGAGAATTTGTCACTATGAACATACAGCTCTCATATATGAGTAGAATCGTGGTGCATATGAGCAGCATTTGCATAAACAATGCTCATCACTCATTCGGTAATTTAACAGCTCAATAGAACAGCATCGCGTCATTCAAACTTCTTTAAGAAACACTATAATACATAACACTGATTTACATCTAGATAATGAATGAATAATCACAAGTTAAGTAACATTACCAGGCTGAATAATACAGAACGATCGTTACAGGACATGTCTGGGCAGGTTCGTCTGATACCGACGAATATAACATTGTTCCGATCACTGTTAACACAAATATAAATAAAACCGGCTTACTTTGCGGTCAGTGACTAACACCTTGATGTTAAATCTGCAGCAATCACCACGAACCAAGTAGAATAATCATCCTTTCAGCCAGTGGCTTGAACAGATCACACGAACACAGCAAACAACAGCCGCTCAAGGAACTACGCTGCCCCCTCCCGTAATACTACTAAGACTACAGTTTCAAATTAAAAGTCCCTCTTGCAGGAGCCTTTAATACACTTTCATTGAAGTAAAACAATTGAAAGTGGGGAGAAAATCTCATGATGAAATAAATGTTTTTCTCCAATGCATGTTGGCCACAATTATTGGCACCCCTAGAAATTCTTATGAGTAAAATATCTCTGAAGTATATTCCCATTCATATTTACATTTTTTAGCAGACCAGGGTGACTAGGAGCATGAAATTGTCCAGCCATAACTTCCTGTTCCACAGGATTATAAATATGAGGAACACAAAGTCCAAATTCCCTTAATCATCCATCACGAGTAAAACCAAAGAATATAGTTCTGATGTGCAGAACAAGATTGTTCAGCTTCACAAAATAGAAAGTGGCTGTAAGAAAATAGCTAAAGCATTGAAAATCCCCATTTCCACCATCAAAGTAATAATTAAGAGGTTCCAATCAACTAAAGATGTTAGAAATCTGCCTGGAAGAGGACGTGTGTCTATATCGTCCTAATGCACAGTGAGGAGGAGAGTTTGAGTGGCCAAAGACTCTCCAAGGACCACAGCTGGAGAATTGCAGAGATTAGTTGAGTCTTGGGGTCAGAAAGCCAAAAAAAAAATATCAAACAGCTGTTACATCACCACATGTTTTTCGGGAGGGTTTCAAGGAAAATTCTCCTCGCTCGTCCAAAAACAAACTCCAGCATATTCAGTTATCAGACACGACTGGAACTTCAAATAGCACTGGCTTATATGGTCACATGAAACTAAAAAAAAAGAGATTTTTGGCAACAAACCCACCAGATAGGTTTAGTACAAACAGGGATAAAAAGTACCCCATGCCCACAGTCAAATATACTGCTGGATCTTTAATGTTGTGGGCCTGTTTTTCTGCCGGAGGTCCTGAACATCTTGTTCAGACACATGGCATCATGGATTCATCATGCATCAAATCTAAACCTGTTTGCCTCTGTTAGAAATCTTATAATGGGCCGTGGTTGGATCTTCCATCAGGACAATAATCCAAAACAATCATCAAAATCAACACAAAAATGTGTCACTGAGCACAAAATGAAGCTTCTGCTATGGCCATCCCAGTCCTCTGACCTGAACCCTACAGAAAATGAGTGGGGTGAACTGAAGAGAAGAAGCACCAACATGGAGCTGTGAATCTGAAGGATCTAGAGAGATTCTGTATGAAGAAAATGGTCTCTGATCTCTTATCAGGTGTTTTCCAAACTCATCAGGCATTATAGGAGAAAACTCAGAGCTGTTATCTTGGGAAAAGGATGTTGCAATAATTAGGTGCCAATAATTGTGGCCAACATGAACTAGAGAAAGCACTTATTCCATCATGAGATTTTCCCCCCACTTTCAATTGCTTTACTTCAATGATACTGTAGGTTAAAATTTTGTGAATCTTTTGAATAAAAGAGCAAAAGTATAAACAATGCAGATTTATTTTCACAGCCGCCTTTGCTCATATTTACCAAGGGTGCCAATATTAGTGGAGGGCACTGTATATTTATATTCATATAACTTATATTATATATAAATACATTTAATATATAAACATAACATATTTTTCTTAAATATATACATGCATGTGTATTTATATATACATAAATATACCCAGTACACACACATATATTATGTGAACAAAAACTTTTATTTTGAATGCAATTAATCGCGATTAATCATTTGACAGCACTACAGTTTTTTCTTTTTTTTTCTTTTTTGTGAATCAATTACAATCAGCACATGATAGAATCATGATTAATAAGTAAACCAATTTTTCCACCACCCCTAAGTTCCTTTATATGCACAGAAATGCCACCCTTCACCTTTAAGAGGCAACCAGCTGTTGATTTGCATGTGTGCAGTCTGCTGTGTGGAATCTTCAGGATGGACTGGAGGTGTGTTCATCTGATTCATACTCTGATTGGTTGAGTGAGTGCTGCTACTGCGTTGGCATGACAACTATCTGAGACCTCTGGATACTAACAGGCTCACTATGAAGAAAATGAAAATGGATAAACAGTAAAAGGCATTAATTGGATTGCCTATAGAATATTTCTGGATTTGAATCTTTCATGTATCCTCTCTTTGGCTCTTTCTATGAACTGCAACATTAGTGTGAAGTAAATTCCTTAGTCATGTTTCAGTTCTGATATATACCGTGATGGAGCGTGTCTGATTCAGGCTTGGAGTCTTTCCTCATTTCTTGTTTGTAAATAGGATCTCGCTTTAAAATTGATGATCTTTTGGATCTTTGACTTACGTAAGCAGCCTCTTTCCCACAGGAACCCTCACTGACACATATTTCACAGACAGAGTTTGATAACATGGGCGTTAAAAAAAAACTCTAGGCAAGAATCAGCAGTTCATTCATTTATTTTCCCAAGCTGCCACACTGTATTCATCCAGCAGTCTGTTTCTCTGAAACACAGAATTGCCACATCATTTGCAGCTTGTCTGTTGCAATTACTCTTATTTGTAAGAATATGAATTATGGTGAAAACCCTGGCTGTTCGGTCCTTTACAATGAGCATGTGATGCTTTAAACATAGCAGGGTCATTTTACTGTAGTCCGTTCTGGGACTAATGGCACAGCTGAATACTGCTGCAGGGCAACATACTCTCCATCTCTCTCCATATGTCCACCTTTTTTCCAGCACAGTCATTACGTCAAGAGGGAAAATATAGTTTGCAGAGCCTCTTTATTCCTCTAACAATATTATTATAGTTTGTGATTCATTTATTTCCTGGCAGGATTTTCCCTTGTCTGGTTGTGATATTCTGGCAATGGATCACTGTAAACTCCTGCATTGTGTCTCATATCTAATCCGCATTTATAGCTTGCACTCTTAATAAGAAGCCTAATAGGTAAAATAGATATAAATATAAATGTTCTAGTGTAAAAAAAGAATACATTTTATAAAAGCATACATTTAGAGTGATAATACAGAGAATCACTGAGTCTTGAATCAGTTCATTAAAATGGACATCTCATATGTCCGTTTTAATGAATATACAGTATGTCAGAATTATATATATGTGACCCTGGACCACAAAACCAGTCTTTTTGTTTTGTTTTGGACTGGACAAATGGAACAAAACTGGACAAATAAGCTTTCCATTGATGTATGGTTTGTTAGGACAATATTTGGCTGAGATACAGCTATTTGAAAATCTGGAATCTGAGGGTGCAAAAAAATCTAAATATTGAGAAATTCGCTATTAAAGCTGTCCAAATGAAGTTCTTAGCAATGCATATTACTATCTTCATGGAACATGATCTTTACTTAAGATCCTAATGATTTTTGGCATAAAAGAGAAATTTTTACCCATACAATGTACTGTTGGCTATTGCTACAATGTGCTACTTATGACTGGTTTTGTGGTCCAGGGTCACATATGAGAATGTATATGTTGTAGTTTTTATCAGAGGCACTATTAAAATATCTTTGACATGAAGTATGCTATTTACCAATGTAGCAGAGTAGTTACAGTGCAGTTTAATTTAATTTTCCTGTTTATAGCAAAGCAGACCTATTGCTTTAAATATGACTGATGTTTGTGAATATCCTAATCTTGTTTCTCCCGTCATGGACGCATGATTTCTGAATGCTGTGAAGCAGTGGTCAGGTTGACTGTGTGGGGGAGCACTTCAGATGTATAGGTGGTCTTCATCTGTAGTCTTATGACTCAGTCTCTCCCTCTCTCGTGATCTCTCTTTCCTCGCATAGTGAACACAAGGTCAGGGAGATTAAAAGCGAGGGATTGGAGGGGGAGGGGAGAGAGAGAGGGGTAAAGCTTGGCAGGCATGTAACAGACTGAGAAAAATGATGAGGGGCACTGTCGTTTTAGTGGTCGACAAGATATCCTTTTAACAATAACTTACACCATCCAAACCATTAGTGATGTAGAATGGTTGCTCTTTTCCATGCAATTACAATAAATGGATGCAAAATGAATGCAAGTGCACCATAAAAGAATCATAAAAATGGTCCATATGACCATTAAGGCCAAACATACCAAAATTGAAGTCTGTATTCACTCAAGAATCAGATCAGCCTAAATTCATCAATGATTCATTCGGATTGGACCAAATGATTCATACAAAATATTGATTTGTTCATAACAGAATTCCCAGTTTTCTAAATTGTTTTACAGTAATTGATTTTAGAGCATCAACTGATGAGCTGTAGATTCATTTTACTCTAGGTCATAGGCGGAGCGTGTGTAAGGCTGGGCAAGGCTTAGCCTTCCTCTGGCCACGGGTCTGAAATTAACGGGGGCTTGGGGCTAAAATGCCACCAAATTGGACAAATATGCCCCTATCCAATTAAACTAAATCTATTAAGGATGTCACGAATAAAGTCAAAATGAAATAAAAAGTGTCAATTGCAGCATTAAGTTTAGATCTGCTAATGGTGCATCAAATTATGCGTTTTTATAGCATTCCGCATTATATCCAATCACACACGATTCTGTTGAGCTTATCAATGCAATAACCAATCAGAGGCGTTCAGATGAGTCATTGCTGAAACGCCTGAGTTGTGTTGAGCACACACTGAATGAATTCTAAACTCTCGCGAATTCTCTCATCATAAAAAACAAAGTGGAAATATATGTGCGATGTAAATAAGAGATTCATTTGACATTGTAGGCAGCTTTATTGATTATAACGGGGGAGTTGTTGAGTGTGCTTAAACTCACGCTAGACTGAAGTCAGTCATCATGTTCTTTGATCATTTTAAATCTTCTTTGCTTGCTTTTTATATAGAATTTATGTGCTGTTTGAAAAACCCTGGAAATGAAAGCGTTATAATTAGTAACTTACAATGTTTTTATTAAATTATGATCACGTTATAGCCTATACAAATTCAGTTAGCCTATTAAAAATATTTTATGATATGACACCCACATCTGGTACTTATATGGAAGCCTTTTTCTGCCATTGAATTAAAAAAAAAAGTCAATTGGACAGAATTAGTAAGAATTAGCTACGAAATATAAACACAATTTTGAGAGAGTAAAAATTGTGAGATAAAAAGTCGAAATTACCTTGTTTTATTTTTATTCAGTGGGTACCATATGTGCTTGCCTAAAAGATGGGGTTATGATGTGCATGTTAATAGGATTACACTAACATTAGGCAAATTTTAGCCTTACCCTGGAGTTGGTTCACCCTCCGCCTATGCTGTAGGTTTACTTTAACCCATCATTGTCCTGCCCACTATCTAACATTACACAAGCACCCACTGTGCTTTGTGTAAAGAGCCCTGTTGAATAGCTGGACAGCTCTATTCCACTGTATTTCTCTTCCTTTCAAGGTGTTGATTGATTTATTGGTGGGTGAGCCATAGTTTCTGGCTCTAAAATGGTACAAGCACAAACCAGCCCCAGCTGATGTGTCTGGATGATTGAAGAACCGTAAATTACAATGAAGACCAATGAAAGCCAATAAAATATGACACACTGACCTTGTGGGATGTGCTAAACTCTACAAAATGTGACGTATATGTAATATTAAAGATAGGGTAGCACTTTATTAATCCACTATGGGAAATTGTTTATTAATCTACTATGGGAAGTAAATGCAGTACAGTACAGTACAATATAAGTCAATACAAAATGGAGAGTAAATGGTATTGCAATATTAATATCCAAGATGACAAGCTGGTGAAAAGAGAAGAAATGTAAATGGGTGTATGAATTAATGTACAGTGGTGGCCAAAATTATTAGAACACTTGTATTTTCACCAACTAAAAAATGGTTTTAAGTCAGTTATTTCTATCTTTTGCTGTAGTGTGTCAGTAGGAAATATACGTTTACATTTCCAAACATTCATTTTGCCATTAATTGTAATAAAGAGAATTTTTAATATCTCTAGTCTCTTTAAATTAAAAAAGAGACTAGAGAAAAACTCATTGTCACAATATAAACAAGGAGACAACTAGGACAAGGTTTTGTAATTATTTTTTACCAAGAAATTAATGTTTTACAAATTTCCACTTTTAAAAAAAACGTTAAACATTCATATCGCTAGTTTCACAGGCACATGTGCCTAAAACTCTCCAATCAGGTTGAAACAGAGCATGTAAAGCTGTGCTCCTGATGATCACAAGATCCAGATCCCGCGTGCTGCCTGCTACAATGCTTGCTTTCATGCACTCACTGGCCATGGGGCCTTGTGATCTAGACAGCTAATTAAAGGCAGGCAAAACACTTGACCACATACTTGAAATCACAGACTCAAGAGAGAAATATGTATTACGGAAAACTTGCTTGCCTTTAGCAACACGTTTTTTTATGGACAATCAGTAAGCAATGATACTGCTTTATCATCTCTAACCTTACAATCATGTTTGCATTTACAGTCTTATTTGTGTTCACTTAAATGTTTAGGTGGTCAAAACAAAATCAGATGTTGATTAATTATTGTTCTTTCATGAATTAGACTACATTGGCCACAGCTGTATGTTTTTGATTCACTACAAAAGAACCGGGCTCATAAGAATTGTTTGTTCATGAATAGGCCTGTTGCAATAATCAATATATCGACTTATCGCACAATATATGTACATGACCTCAATAATTTTTGGTGACGCAATATATCGCCCATTATATTTACTTAAAAATGAATGTCACCATGTTTTGTACATTTCACTTGCACCTGTGTCTTTTGCAGCTTCTCGTACATAACGTGGTGTAGTCATGAGTTGCTAGTTCAAATTTAAAAAATGCTTCTACAAAAAAAGTTTCATCTGCAGATATGGTCTTATTTAGGGATCTGTGCCTTTATGCAGGAAACACTGCTAAGTGCTGAGGTTTTGGGAGTAAATCCCATGGAATGGATTTAAATGTTAAGATGTGATAAACAGAGCTTAAAGTCCTATAGGGCTTGCGTTTACCTTAATTTATCCATAAGTCAGCCATGATGTTATCTTGTTTATATGTGCTTGATAAGATTAAGATAAAGGTTTGAATGACTCATTGAACCTGTATCTTAGAGATTCTGTGTTTATTTGATTTGATGTTGCCAACCCCCTTAACATTAGTTTTAAAATAAAGCTGATTCCCTGGATTAAATCATGGGCTTGTAGCTGACAATTAGGGAACAACTATGGGACAGTTTGCTGGTAGCCAAGAGCATTTTAACTTAATTGCATGAGTGGAGTAATGAAGTGTCTCTCTCTCACTCTCACACATTCAGATATATTGTACAGATGTACAGGCCAGCTGTTAAAACCCAGGGCCTTTGCCAAAAATTGCCTCCATCCTCTTGAAGATTGTCTATTCCTCTGGAGCCAAAAAGAGAACATGGGCTTATTATTATGGAAGTGTCAAATCTACCCTAGCTTCCCTGCAGAAAACAAACCCAGTAACAAGCAGCAAGAAAGTGAGATTAAAAACAGATGTACAATTGTTTAATGCTTTCTGTGGTGATTACATCTGCACACAATATTTTTAGCAAGAACTTGCGGTTGGGTGCAAAGGAACAATTTAATTTGGTGGCAGAAAATGCTTGTTTGTTTAGGAAAGCTGAAATCAGCACTACAGTGGACATAAATAACATTTTATCAACTTTAATTGGCTCTAGTCTGTAGGGCTTTTGACACAATACTTAAGTGAATGTTTCTTTTTAACCCTAGACTAAAGATGCGGTCACATTTACTGTTGTTCAGCAAATTTTTGCAAACAAAATCCAGGCATTGCAATGCTAAATCTAAACAGTTTAAAAAAAATAATCTGCCCAAAAGTTGTTTTTATATATATATATATATATATATATATATATATATATATATATATATATAATTATTATTACATTTCTGATACTTCAGTATATCAACTTAGAAAACAAGGCAAAAAAATAAAGTTCTCTTTGTAGATATCTAGTTGACTGGCTTTTAAGCTTGCCTCACACAAAACATTGGCTGTCTTTCAAAGATTTGATGCTACTAAACTGAACCTTTTCCAAATCCAGTGATTAGTTCTTCCTCAAAAACACTTGTATTAACCTGGTACCTTACATTTCACCTCTTCTCCACCTCGTACTAATCTAGCTGACACTTAAAACTTGGTATTGTATACTATGGACACTGTTGGCTTTTATGATGAATTGCTTGATATGTATATCATTTCTAAGTCGCTTTGGCTAAAAGTGTCTTGTAAATGCATGTATGTTCATAATAAATGTACAGGGAGAAACCCCAAAACATGACTACCTAAGACTAAATGAAATGAAGTGTGATAAGTCCATATCACCTTCACACAAATTCTTATATTTTCATTTCACCTTCTTCCTTCATGTTCTTCTTCTTTTATTCCCCTCCTCAGATCTTTTCAATTGTGATCTTTGGATGCATTGCTAACGAGGGCTATGTGAACCGTCCGGACGAGGTGGAGGAGTTTTGCATCTTTAACCGCAACCAGAATGCCTGTAACTATGCCGTGGGCATGGGATCCCTGGCCTTCCTCTGCTGTGCCGCTTTTATGGCACTGGACGTCTACTTTCCTCAGATAAGCAGCGTTAAAGACCGCAAGAAGGCTGTGTTAGCTGATATTGGTGTTTCAGGTAAACTGCTAATATTACATGTCAATATTTTAAATTACTAATACGATGCATTTAGAACAAGCCTCCAGCCAGACTCTTTTTACAAACCATACCAAAAATGTCTCTAAGAAGGTAATGTTTCCTATATACAATTGTTTTTAAGGTGTTCTTGGCTCAAGAGCACCCCTAGAGTATAGATCTGAACTTCCATTACAGCAGCATTAACTTAAGCTATACTGCCCTCTATTTGTAAAATGTAACTTCAGCTAGACTTATTGCAGTGCTCTGCTGAATTTGTGGTGCAATAGCACCATCTAGGCCTGTAAATATAAATTGATTATTTTGAACACAGCACCATTAAAATTTGCTATCACTCTATTTTCGGTTTATTTGTTTTCAATCAAAGGCATTTATTAATATGAAATTCTGCACCTTCCCATTTTTCTCCCAGCCTTCTGGTCTTTCGTGTGGTTTGTGGGATTCTGTTTCCTGGCCAATCAGTGGCAGGTGGCTAAACCAGAAGATAACCCCCTCAAAGAGGGTGGAGACGCAGCCAGAGCAGCCATCACCTTCGCCTTCTTCTCCATATTTACTTGGGTCTGTACTGACTTAATTACGTCTTATTCTTCTGTAATTTTTCCTACAAAATCTAATTGATCTGAATCATATTTTATTTGTGAGATTCAATGTCTACATTTTCTTCTCAGTCAGAATTTTATTATATATGATAGCTGGGCCCCTTCCTCTTCCCAAGGCCTTTTATTAGACCAGATTGCATTGGTAATAAACCAGTAATATTTGTGTAACTTATATATACTTGTATAATATTTTGAATTAGCTTTTTTTATATTTTCAGTTTTCATTTAATTATAATTTATGTTCTAATAATTATGTTTTAGAATTTTTTTGTTTTATAAACACTTTATTTTTTTATTTGTTTTTTAGTTTTAGTTTTAGTAATTTTAGTACTTTAAATTGTTTGTTTTAGTTAGTTGCCAAGCTAACATTTCAAATGTTCTTTGAAGTTTTTCATCTAATAATTAAATTTTATTAGATTGCATGCATTTCATGCTTTCTTCTCAATGAATGACCTGTGAACATCAACCACTGTACATGACCTGTGCTTCTGATCCACATGGCTTCATTCACTAATCTTCTTTCTGTACTTTGCTCTCTAGCTTTTTTTCCAGAGAATTCACTTATTTAGCCCAGTAATCTTTGCTTCGCTGTTTGCAGATTTCTTTCTAACCTCTAATTCCTTAAAGCACTTCTCTTACAGAAACCACCCAGCTGCATGGCTAAGATTAACCCAGTGTTGTTGAAATGTTTTTCACATCATTCTTTCTGTTGATCATTGGCTCTGGCCAATCTGTTTTTCTTTAGGGTGTTCTTACATTCCTGGCCCTGGAGCGCCTAAAGAAAGTCTCATTTGAAGAGGAATACAACAAACTGTTCACTCCTCATACGCCACCTCCATTTGTCTAACATTTACCGCACATATACTTGTTTACTATGCCATAGACATCAACTACAGAAGCACCCCTCAAAAAATCCAACAGTCATGGATACCAATGAAGATGTGATGTTTTTTGATATGATATGTGGTTTGTTTTTGTTACAGTGCCATATCAAGCCCTGAACTTCCTTGTACGAACTGGGAAGAGTTTTAAATAACATGTGACACATATCTGCCTGGAATTACAAAATTATGACAACAGGATCTACAGTGAGATGATCTAATTTTCACCTTTAGGTCTATTCCAGCATTTATCAAACAAGTAAAGACCTGGGTTAAAGGTACAGTATTTTTCAAAAGTTTGGGGTCAGTAAGATTTTTTGAAAGAAATTAATACTTTTATTCAGCAAGGATGCATTAAATTAACCAAACATGGAATTCATTTATAATGTTAAAAAATATTTTTATTACAAAAATGCTGTTAATTTGAACTTTCTACAAAGAATCCTGAATAAAATGTATCAGAGTTTCCACAAAATTATTAAGTACACTGCAAAAAATGGCTTATCTTATTTGGTATTTTTGTCTTGCTTCTAATCAAAATATCTAAAAATTCTTAAATCAAGATAGTTTTACTAGATAAGCAAAATGACTAAAGATATTTAGTCTTGCTTCCAGCGGGAAGAAAAAAAAAAACTAAATTAAGTGCATTTTGCTTAAAACAAATAAAATTATCTGCCAGTGGGGTAAGTGAAATATTATTAAAACAAGAGTATTTTACTTACCCCACTGGCAGATAATTTTACTTGTTTTAAGCAAAATGCACTTAATGTAGGTTTTTTTTTTTTTTTTTTTTTTTTCCTGGAAATAAGACTAACTATCTTAAGTCATTTTGCTTATCTAGTAAAAGCATCTTGATTTAAGAATTTTTAGATATTTTGACTAGAAACAAGACAAAAATACTAAGAAAGATAAGCCATTTTTTGCAGTGTAGCACAACACTGATCAACATTGATCATAAAAAGAAATGTTTCTTGTGCACCAAATCAACATATTAGAATGATTTCTGAAGGATCACGTGACACTGAAGACTGGAGTAATGATGCTGAAAATTCAGCTTTGCATCACAAGAATAAATTACATTAAAAATATAAGTTAGAAAAGAGTTATCTTAAATTGTAATCATATTTCACAATATTAGTTTTAATATATTTTTGATCAAATAAATGCAGCCTTGGTAAGCATAAGAGACTTCCTTCAAAAACATTAACAAATCTCACCAACCCCAAACTTTTGAATTGTAGTTTGTGTGCTAGAAAATCAATGCTTTCTTGGTTATTGTTTTTTTGTTTTTTTTATTGCAGTTACACTTTTAATTGACTAGGGGGCACCAGTTGCACATTAAAATGTTCAGCTGAGCTCTTTACAGAATTGTTTTGTAACATTATGCGAGATTGTCTACAGGATTTGTGGCCTGATACTTTGAGGACATTACATGCTCATTCACCTCTGTTGTTGTCATGGCATTTCATGATCTTATTTTAATACAGTTTGTTTATAGCTGAGCTGCTGTTGTTGCTTAAAATCTCTGATGTATATTTATCCTGCGTGATTGATCTTATAAGGTATACCGGCAGATGTTTGTTTGATTAAATTGTCTTAAGTTTGTCTCAAGTTCTTGTTTTGGATTTAAGTTTTCTAAGTGTATGTTTAAAGAGTTTGGTTTAAAAGGTTATAGCTAAATGTATTCACGACTCAGTTAAGCTTAAAGCTGATTAACCATCTAAATCTTTTATCTTAATCAAACTAATGATTTTCTCTTTTTTTCTCTCCCTCTCTGGTCCATCCTGTCATTCTTGTTAATTCCTTTCATTTAATTCTTACCTGTTTCCCTAACTAATACCATTTCATTCATTATTCACCATCAAAACTGAAAATTCCTCCTCTCCTGTTGCCATAATCCTATAATTCTTATTGAAATTCCCCCTGATCCCACCCTCTAAACCTTTCCTCCTGGCATCTTCATTTTCCTAAAGGCTGGTCAAGCTTTTTTCGCATTTCAGAGGTACAAGTTAGGTGCGAGCTCGTCTCTCTTCTCTCAGGACTATACTGATCCCAGCCAGGATCCCGCAGGAGTGCCAGCTGCAGGCACGGAGTACACTGGATACAACGCTGACATGGAGGCTAATTATGACGGTTCTGGTGGATATCAGAACCAAGACTACTAAGGTCGAGTATAAGGATGTACACAACAGCCTTAACAAGCTAGGCTGACTGGGTTACATGGGGAAAACTAAATATACAGGAACTTATTTTGGGGTAGAATATGGGGACCAAAGCAGGCTAACAGGAATTCAGGGGTTTGTTTGGTGCTAAAAGAACCCCTTGTGGAATTAATGGTGACAATACATGATTAATGAGCGTTTCATTAAGTCTATAATATGATATTTTGCAGTTTAGAGACTGTGGCACAGGATCTCTTGAAAGTTTTTTTTTGTTGTTGTTGGAGCCCCCAGGAATTTTTGCCTTCGGTTTTGGGCTCATGGGTTTGGGGTTAGTCTGACTGATTGGTCTACAGAGATGCCCATCCTATTTTATTTTATCCAGATTTGTGAAAAGAAATCTAAACTAAACTAATGGAACTTTGTCTCTAAAACAGTCATAAAAACTAACTAGCTTAATATTGGCCATACTGTATATGTGAGAAAACCTGACCAAACTAAACATTTCTAAAGACCACAGTGTCTTTTTGTTGGTAAAGTGTAGGTGCTTCAATGGAATATATCGTTAACCCTTAACCTGTCACTATATAGATACTGCATTGATAGCTCTCTGCTGCCATTTCGTCAATATCCAAGGATCTTAAAAGATCATTTTTAACAGTATCATGTTTGGAATTAAATCAGTCTATGCGTTGTACCAAGAGAGAAACTGAATGGTGTAACTTATAATGTAATACAGAGAGTAAAAATATTGAGTAGGCCTATAATTAAGGTGAATTTTTGAGAGCTGCTGAACTGCAAGTTTTTTTTTTTAAGTTGTGCGGCTATGATTGCATTATTTAAGGTGCATATTATTCATATGCACAGTGGTCCCAAACAGTATTTGGACTCTTAAGCAACATTTAAATAGCATATAGCCTATGTCTGTCATTGCACAAAATATCAAACCAGTGTCGTTTATTTTAAAGAAAGACATCAAATTCTAAAACTATGTACCAATTGTAAGGCTTCGCCAAATAAACTACATTTCGTGGGCAAAAAGCTCCATTGTCTATTGGTGATAGTTTAGCAATATTCAAAGCACAGCCCACACAGAAACCATGTTCAAACCAGTAAATTTTCTGTTAGTGAACAAATTCTATTTGTCCCTCTCCAAACTCCTAATCGCACGGATTTTTAAAATGTGACTTAAGAGTCCACATATGATTTAGGGCAGCTGTGCATGTCATTTTCTTCATGGTAAACGTTTACATTTTATCTAGACTAGACATAATGACCTTTGACGTTGTTATTAATATCTTTTAATCACAAATGTAAACAAAGTGGTGCAACACTAAAATTCACTAGACATTGAAACACGTTTTTGAGAGGGAAAATGGCCAGGCTAACACTCAGCTGCATACTAATGCTTTATGCTTCACTCTAAAATATGAACAAAAACGAGGCAGAGCCCCTGAGCATGAAAAATTAGCACATTGTCTAAATATGACAAATTAGTGCTAATGACTACAGAAGACAAACCCAGCCAATACCTCACAATTATGCTAGGAAGAACAGACTAATAGACTTCATTTCAATGCTAATGTGTCAAATCTTTAGGGTAAATGGTCATGTCATTATAATGGTCTGTCACTTGTGGAAATATTATTCATAATTATGTATGCTAATGAGTTCCTTTGTAGCACCCCTAGTATTGTTCTCTGGCAATCTTTTTTATCATTTACATTTTTTATTTTTGATCATAGTTACTGTAAAATCTCTTGCACTAGAGCAGCAGCATTGTGCATTACAGAAAAAAAAATTTTTATTTTAAATTAAGTTTAAAATAAAAATAAAATATTGTTCATAATTATGTACCTGAATATATAAAACCAGCATATTTTTATTTAATGACAAAGATGTAATATAATCAAGTACACAAAATATCTTTATAAATTTATTACCAAAACAACTGTCAAAAATAATAATATTAATTGTGTATTTTGCATTTAAAGGTGTTGTAGAATAACATTTATCCTTTTTCTGTTTAGGAAGTGACATTGTTTTCTGAATCAGGATTTTTTTTTTTTTTTTCTCTTATTTTATTTCTTGTTGAAACTCCTAAAAAAAGGAAAGCTACAATACAATCAATATATTATATAGGTGATGTATCAGATGTGTTCTTATATAATGTATATGTGCAGTTATGAAACTGGGATAAAAAAAAAATATTGTAAATTCTTTTGATGTGGTGACTGTCCATTAACTGAATCACTAGGTTAAAATGGCTCAGTGTATTGTGTCCTGTCTTGTATGTTGCTTGTCTAATATAGCTGAAAATAAAAGAAATTGACTGATGGACATAGTTGCCTATTCTTGTTTCTGTTCATAACTGGGTTTGCAAACTTTTGAATTTCTTCTTTATATATATTTGTCTATTAATAGTATACATTATAAGATTTTTATATTTATTAATACACAAGCTATATGATTTTTAGGATGTTCATGAAAAAAACAAATACAAAGAAAAAATCCAATTATAAATATAAATATACACAAATTATTGCAATTTATGAATTAAAATTTTGATTCTGTGGACATTTTTATAAGGTAGTATGTAGTGTCTCTGAAAAGTATTTACACTACTTTTCAGGGACACTGTAGGCCTATACAACCTTATAAAAATCTGTAATTACTACTGTATACTATCATATAAAAATCCTAATTTCTAATTTATTTATTTATTGAACCATACATAAAATAAATGTTACTTCGCTCATTTGTAATGTAATGCAATGACATTCAAGTATTGCTTAAGCATCCAAATACTTGTTGTGGGTAGTGTATGAACATGCATGACACGAAACAAATTTAGTGTGCATGTCATAATCTACAGGACCAGCTTCATTACTGGAGTGATGTGACATTTCCTGGTTCTCATGCTTGTGTAACTCTACATGGTACTACATTTCCATACCATAGTGTGCTGAGAGGCCACACTGCAGGAGAGGGACGGCACAAGGGTGAGATCAGTTCCTGTAATCGCCCAGGGCGTCACAGAGAGAGCAGTCAATGACAGACAGGGGACAGAATGTATGTGTAACATGAGAATATGACTGTCCACAACCTCTGTCCACACAGCACTATATTCATCCGATGAGCGCCGACGCTCACTTGGTCTGTCACTGAACACATGCTATGACCATGCTTTTCCAACTGTATTTTATAGTGGTTGTTTGAGAAAAAAAAATAATAAGAAGAAAAAGTTGCGTATTGAAATATTTTAAGTTATTAATCAGTAAACAGGTGGTAGTTTTCTACAACTTTGCAACAACATATGTTTAATCTGCATAAATAAATAAATGCAGCAGCATAGTAGTCTTTTGTCCTTTTATGTGAAATTTAAACAATGTTTTTTAAGGGATTATATTTGCAAAAGAAGATTAGTACAGAACAGTTGCTGCCACATGTTTATAATCTCCTGTCTGGTTCCAGATCTGAACACTGTTTACTTTCCATTGAAAGCCTCTTGATGTCTGTTAATAGGCCCGTGGAGGAACAACAGAATCCATTTGGATAATAACTAAAGAAAAAAATTTAAGACAAATCTGATTATAGAGCTTACATACAAGTGTACGGACGAACGGACAGACAGACAGATAGATATGTTTGTAATGTGTCATGGAAATGTGAGTTGCTGGGGATTTCTTAGGTCTTATATGCGTGTTCCAGTGCTGTGCTACAGTGTGTGTGTGTGTGTGAATGTTTTGATATGTGGGTGTATGTGTCAGGTGTCATTGTAGACAAAGTACGGAGTGATTCCATCAGCCAGAAATAGCAGCAGAGCTGTATAAAAGTCTGACACATGCTCCGGCAGACAGATCCAACCAGACAGAGCAGGAGACAGACAGTCGAGTCCTCCAAGAAAAAGAAAAGAGAAAAAGCAAAGAAAATTACAAATCTTCAAAACAGTGTTGTAAAACAGTTAAGCTCATTGACTGTGATTTAAGTTTTTAAGCCGCTCACAAACAGAAGTTGAAGATGCAGATGTGCACAGTCCTGGAGAAGAAAGGTGGATGTGTGGTTGGAGCCGAGCTCAGCTGCAATGTGAGGGAGGAAAATCCAAATAAGAAAGAGAGTTACACCGCGAACTGGCGCAGCATCAATATGAAGACTCAACCTGAGGATCGGTGAGTGCATTCACACTCATACAACTAGATGGAAGCTATTTATTTATTTACAATTTATTGAATGTCAAGGATCTCTGTTATAGCATTCTAAATCTTTTAAAACTGATTTAATTATGATTTATTTTTAAATAAAAATAATATTAAAACACATTAATATTTTTTGTCAGGATTTTAAATAGTCAATTTACCTGAGCAGCAAAATCTTAATATCTTTATGGAGTTCAGTTTATCTGGATTTAAGCATCTGTATATGTTTTTACTGACAAAAATACTTTATTATAATTAATATTTATTATTATAATATTATAGTAATAAAAAAAGTTAAACACATAATTAAATGTCAAAACTTTCATTGATAATTCTCCATTTTTCTCTCTCTCCAGCCAATCGATGCTGATGTCAGATGACTCTCGCCGGGAGTCCCTGTCCCGTTACTGGCAGGCGCGTCCTCTGAATCAGGCCTGCCCATCAGGTGTTGTCAGAGTGGGCACTGTGGACACAGGTGTAAGGGAGCACCAGCTCTTACCCTACAGGAACAGCCTGCCCCTGCCCATCTTCAAGCCCATTGAACTGGGCATCCGCCTGGGCCGCGGAGCCCCACACACCCTGCAAGATCTGCCTCCCGCCAGGGTTCCCGACGGAGCCTGTCCAGACAAGAGACCAGTGGAACAGATCACCAGAGATCTGCCGCCCGTCAAACCCATGCGAATGGAGTTTGCCAAAGCACCCAGAGCCCTGGGCCGATCCATGTCCCAGGAGGCCCAGAGGGGCTGAAAAACAGAAAGACAAATATGAGTCAAAGACTGTATGGACTTTATTAAATAATGAGACAAAAGGCAGGATGAGACAGAGGGGATAAGCAAGTAGAAACAGGTTTTTAGGGATAGTCAAACAGCATGTGCAGTGAGTGAAACTTCAAATGATGAAATGATGTTCATGATGGGAATAAGAAAGCTGATGGTCCTGATAATGTTCTTGACAACAAGAATAATGCTATGTATAGTGAATTTGAGTTGTAAATAGTATTTGCTTGTTTTGTATTGAGTATGTTAAAACACAACACTTTTTGTTCGGTTGACATTAATTAAATGTGCATAAAGGTAGGTTAAATTTTTGACCTCGTTGATGTTTTTAACATGGCATCAAGGTTGGTTATGCAAAAAAAATTAATGTTTAGTAAAAGAGATAAACTTTTATTTTTGTTAAAACTTAATTATTTAACAAATAAGAATTGCATTATTTATTGACAGTTGGTATTTGTTGTTGGATTCATTGCTTTTTACCTTAAACACTTCAATAAAGGTTTATTAGTATAAAATCAGTTTTGTTTTGGCTGTTATTACTATTAAAGAAAGAAAGAAAGAAAGAAAGAAAGAAAGAAAGAAAGAAAGAAAGACTCTGGGAGCATCAGGTGCTATTTTTCCTGAAATACAATAGAATGGCAATATTAATCAGGAAAAGAGATCGTTCCTTCCACAGCTACCATCAATTTATTAGTATGACACTTCTTTCTTTCTTCTTTAAAGGTGCACTACTTCTGTCGTCATCTGTGGCCAAAACATAAAATTGCATGTTACTTGTGGAGATGGCTTGATTTTTTCCCCCCAAACGAGTTCTTCTGATTGCCTACACAACGTTAAATCAAATATAATAACCCATAACCTTAAGTTTAGTGTTAGTAGCATATCTTGATGGATACTGTTTGTCATGATCAGATCTATCCATCAAAAGGTTAGTTCATCCAAAAATGAAAATTCTGTCATTAATTACTCACCCTCATGTCATTCCAAAACTGTAAGACCTTCATTCATCTTCACACAAATTAAGATCGTTTTGATGAATTCCGAGAGCTCTCTAACCCTCCATAGACAGCAAGGATCCTTACACGATCAAGGCAGGACATTATTAAAATGATCCATATGACATCAGTGTTTCAAGCGTAATTTTATGAAGCTATGAGAATACTTTTTGTGCGCAAAGAAAACAAAAATAACTTTATTCAACAATTCGTCTCCTTTGCATCACCCTGTAGCGCCATTTTGGAGAGTATCACATACGTTAACAATGTATGTACGCAGATACATCGTTTACGTTCAGATCAAAGTGTAAACATTGTAAACAGCGTACGGTGCTGCTGACAAAGAACAGCATACGTTGTTTACGTATGTCATACTCTCCAAAATGGTGCTATAGGGTGACGCGGGGGAGATTAATATGTTTTCTTGCGCACAAAAACTAATCTTGTAGCTTTGTAAAATTACAGTTGAACCACTGATGTCACATGGATTATTTTAATGATCTCCTTGCTACATTTCTGAGCCTTGATCGTGGGAGTTCCCTTGCTGTCTATGGGAGGGTCAGAGAGCTCTGAGAATTCATCAAAAATATCGTAATTTGTGTTTCAAAGATAAATGAAGGACTTACAGGTTTGGAACGACATGAGGGTGGGTACTTAATGACAAAATTTTCATTTTTGGGTGAACTATCCCTTTAAGTCTGAACTTTTCTTGACAAATGACTGCATGATTAATTTGACCAATGAAATCAGCCTCCAGGCAGGGTTTGCGCTTAACGCACCCCGCTGTTCGGCGCGGATGAATCTGATGGTTTGAGGTATTTAGGCCTACACAATTGCCATATGAAATCCAATTTGACCAAGACCCACTAACAGTAATGAGAAAGTCACTCAAAGGCAAATAGCTGAAAAATATGTTGTCTGAACAAATAACATAATATGTCATCATAGTATTCAGAACTTCTCTGTATACGGACATAAAGTATGTACGATAGAATGAATGAAATGAAAAAGAATTTCCTGCCAAATCCGATATGACCCTCAAAGTATAAATCAGGCTTCTAGAGAGCTTTTCACTGGACAAACTTTTTAAATGCCCCTGATTACAAGAATAATTTTGTCCATTTATATTACATTGTTTTACGCATAGATCATGAAAGCATACCAATAAGGACTGTGCATGTGTTCTGTAATATGATAATCAGTTCTTGCAGGTGTGGGATGAGAAATTAAAAGAGGAATGGAATGTGAAGAGGCAGTCGGGCAATGGTCAGAACGGACAGTGCTTTGGCATCTCTGCCACTCTCTTTAGTTTGTTCTTCATAGCAACACTTAAAAGACTTCAGCTCAATTTAGGTGTTCCAGCATTATCAGTCTGGTTGTTTTTGTTTTTAAAGTTGTATATTATGAAAATCACCTAGTCTGCACTCAATTTACTATATTTTATTGCAACAAATCCTGGCCATTTTTACAATGTGTTCATTAAAAGAGAACAGAAAAGAAAAGAACAGAGTAACTGAATTCTGAAATAAAAAATAATGGATTTTCTGATGGATGAAAAACAAGTCAAGTCTATAAGAAATCACATTAGAAGAGTTCATCGTAGAACAGAGTGCTTCAGAAAGAACAGAAGGGTGAAGCTGTGCTGTGACTCTGGTACATGTTGTCTGCTTCGGCGTTCTGTGACTTTGTGCCAAAAATGTCATCGTCAGGAGGACACACTGTCTTGTTCGAATGCATTAGTATCTGTTTCTTTCTATCTCTCACTTTATTTCTCTTACTGATCTCGCACTAATTAAAATATATCCTTTTATTCTAGTTGTAATCATGGTAATTTTTCTCAGTATGTGCTGGTGTCACGCTGACGGGTGTTAGATATTTATAGCTAAACAAACACAGCCAAAGGACAAGAGACTAACAGGACGAGAGGGAGGAGAGGTGCTTGTGCTGGTGGTGACGGGGGGCTTCTGCACCCCTCCACTGATCCTTTAATCCTGCTTGTTCTCGTTCTTTCTGCTGTTGGTTTTTTCAGCTGCTCCAAATGTCACCACACTCTTCCCCACATATCAGCTCTGGAAACTCAGCTTTGGAGTTTATTTCTGATTAATGTTACATAATTAATGATTATATTGTATTATATTGTAGAAGTTGTTAGTATTTCAGATGTAATTTTTTGAGATAAAAAGTAATTATAAGAAATTAAAATTCTAATTACATGTGTGCAATGTAAAGTCCAAAGACTTGTTTTGATGCATGCCAGAAAGAAAGAAAAAAAGAAGCTGGGGCCTCATACAACCATAGTCCATCCATGAACACCTTTTAAGCTCTATTATAAATTAAATTATTAAAATTTGTTATAGTTTGGCTATATAAGTCTTTATATTATGATTTTAGGAGTGTTTGGAACAAGAATGTTCATTTTGTTTAAACACCAGCTTGTGTGTGTCCATGTGCAGTTTTGTCAGCTGATCTTATTTTGTCCCCCGTCTGTCTCCTGGAAGCTTATGAAGTATCTTCACCATTATGTGCCAACATCATTAATGTGCTTGAGCTCTCAGATAACCCGCATAACAGATATGTGTTATGAGTCATTGCATGGCAACACACACAGATACACATTTATTTAGAGAATGAGTGTTGTTGTGATGTTTTCTGCGTAGTGCATTTTAAAAAAATTAAAAATTTTTCCATAGTGCAAGTTTATCTATTTAAAACAGATATTCATTTCCCTTTGAGTGCTTGTGAGACAAACAACGTGACTTCTGTTCCTTTAAATAAATGTTCCACGTGCTCATAACTCCAAATGGAAAACTGCATGTGTTTAATTGGTGTGGTGTGGAGAATTATATTGCATAAGAGAGCAAATCTGATAGAGATACATCAGTCATCACTGCAACAGGCTTTACAGACACACACGGCCTGTAATCCACACCACTGCTCAGCTCTTCTACATTAAGAGTGTGTGTGTGTATACACAGGGCACGAGTCTAAGTGATGACAGAGCACAGTTTCTGCAAGTAAAGGGCAAAGACTGCATTACAAAACACACACGTTCCTGTAACATACACACAAGACTAATACATGTGATGGAGCTTAAAACCCCCTGTGGATTTGTGTGAAAAAAACACACCAATACACCCTCTTGTGGTAAGAGTAGGTATTTTTCCACAGTGGCTGGTCTTCTACTGTATCTAAATTTTAATCATTATATAATATATGGCCATTTATTTGGATACACAACCCAGGCCCAATTATTCCACTCCCCAGCATTACAGTACATAACATCTTTTATATATTTTTTGATCTTTCCATTATTTTTCTTAGCTGTCCTGCACTGAATTTATTATCATAGTGACAAGAAACCTTGCTTGCATGTCTAGCTGGTATAACGTCTTGGATTTCTAAACTTTCTACATTTAAATGAGAGTAAGACAGAAGCAGTGGTTTTTGAGCCCTCTGTGGGTAAAGGAAAATTAATTTGAAAATAAATGTAAAGACCATGAAAAACTGATGACACACTAAAACACACCAGAGAAGTACCAATGAAATTAAGTGACAAGGATTGTGAAGCTGTTAGTAGCTTATTAGGAGAACAACACATATGAAGGAAAAAGTGTTCACAGTGGGCAAGCGTTCAACGGACCTATTTGAAAAAAAATCAAGTCCTTGGAAACAGAGAATGCAGAAAAGCATCTCATCCTGGGTTATTTTGAGGCAGCACTAGATTTTTCAGCAACACCGTTTTATCTGCCACATTATGAGGCAAAATGATGCCAATTGTGGAGTGGAGGGGAAGTTTGAGTTATTCAGTAAGTTATTTAAATAAGTCAAAACAGTAAATTATACAACTAGTACTCTATAATATTATACAAATGGATGGGTACAAGTACTTGAAAGTGAAAACTGATCAATGTCATATTTACTTTTGCATGGTGAAGCCATTATAAATAAGTGCTTTGCTTCAATGACTGCCTGGTTCATTGTGAATGTTTAGTGCTGTTTACTGACAATACTACAATAATAATCATGTTTTTAAATGTGACAAATCACATAAATACAGTTTTTTTTTTTTTTTCAACGGCTTACATTTTCAAAACTTTGCCTCTTTTTTTTTCAAAACTTTACACACAAATCCAAGAATTGTGCGCACAAAATGCAAAATGCCTCACATATTCTTGCAAAACGAAACACTGCATACAAACAAATCACAAAAGCAAACATTTGCAAACACCTTTGCCATAATATTAATTCCTGTCAGATTTTTGTGTTACATAGAGAATTGTGTGTTAAGTTTTGCAAAAAAAAGTGTTTTATGAAATTGAAAACTAAGTCAATTAAAGGCTGAGAATTAGTATATGGTTTTGCAGATTTGGTGTGTGCTTCTGGTGTTTGAGTGCCAGGTTTTTAAACAATTGTGGGACGGAGGGGGACTTAGGAGGAGGATAAAGGAGTGGATGTGGGATGGTGACAGGGGACGGCGAAGGGCTGACAGGAAGGCAGGCAGACAACACTGGAGGAGGTTCGGGCGGAGGGTGGACACCCGGGAGGAGGACGACTAACAGAGTCCAGGGTGGAGATGGAGGAAGGAGCCAGGGAGAAAACAGGAGGAGCCAGGGCAGATCAGATGGAGAGAGGAGCCAAGACGGAGACAGGAGGGACTTGGAGCAGGAGGAGCCAGGCGGGACCCAGGCCGCAGCCATGATGGCGGCCCACGGTGGAGCAGACGGAGGGAGGAGCCATGGTGGAGGAAGGGCTGACGACTCCAGGGGGCTGACCAATGGTGGCGGAGCAGGTGGAGGTGGAGCCCGAGGCGGCAACAGTGAGCTGAAAAGCCAGGATGAAGCCGAGGATCCGGAGGGCCAAGGTGGAGCCGGAGGATTCGGCGACTGAGGTGTAGGTGGAGATCCGGAAGGCCGCGGCGGAGCCGGAGCGACAGAGGACTGAGGTGGAGCTGGAGAGAAGGAGGAGCCCAATGGAGCCGGAGGGACGGAAGAACGGAAGGACGGAACGAAGCTGGAGGAGTGCAGTCCCGATGTGGAGGTAGAGGGACGACTGACCAAGGCGGAGCCAGAGACTTCGGCGACCGAGGTGTAGGTGGAGATCCGGAAGGCCGTGGCAGAGCCGGAGCGACAGAGGACTGAGGTGGAGCTGGAGGGAAGGAGGAGCCCAATGGAGCCGGAGGGACGGAAGGACGGAATGAAGCTGGAGGAGTGCAGTCCCGAGGTGGAGGTAGAGGGACGACTGACCAAGGTGGAGCCGGAAGGACGAGGGAGCCCGGCGGAGCTGGTGGACTGACGGGCTCCAGTGGAGATGAGGGAACTGGAAGTCATGGTGGAGCCGCTGGGTCGCTGGACTGAGGCAGAGTCTGGGCCAGTGAGGGAAGCGTCTGTCGTTAGCATCTTGCGACGACAACACGGACCTAGAGTGGGACCCAAAGTCAAAAACCGGGGTCTGAACCACATAGAAGGGGTACGAAGCCCCTGGCGCGTAACCCTTATTTGCCTCTGGGGATTGGCCCTTGGATGAAATCCCCTGGCTCTGAGCCACAACTGAAACGATCTCATGTGCAGGAGACCCAAGGGTATCACCATGGATGCAGCTGCCATGAGACCTAGAACCCTCTGAAGATAATGAACAGTAATCCTCTGGCCTAGCTTGATGTTCTTTAGGGTGTTTAGAATGGATTCGATGCGTGCAGGAGACAGCTGTGCCTGCATCGTGATCGAATCCCATACAACCCCCAAATACGTTGTCCTCTGAGCAGGAGAGAGAACGCTTTTCTTGGCGTTGAGTCTCAACCCCAGAGATTCGAGATGAGCTAGGACGACATCCCGATGTCGAAGCGCAAGCTCTTGAGACTGAGCCAGAATCAGCCAGTCGTCTATGTAATTTAAAATGCGGATGCCCTGGAGTCGCAAAGGAGCCAGTGCTGCATCCATGTATTTCGTGTACGTGCGGGGTGACAAAGCTAGGCCGAATGGAAGAACCCGATACTGGTAAGCTTCACCCCCAAAAGCGAACCTCAGGAACTTCCTGTGTTGTGGCAAGATTTCTACGAGAAAATATGCGTCCTTGAGATCGATTGTCATGAACCAATCCTCCGATTGAATCTGAGACACAATCATCTTGATTGTCAACATTTTGAACTTGTATGTTCTGAGGTAGTGGTTCAAACCGCGAAGATCTAAAATCGGACACAACCCCCCATCTTTCTTGGGAACCAGAAAATACCAGCTGTAATAGCCTGAGTCTCTATCTGGCAGGGGAACACATTCTATGGCCCCTTTGTCCAACAGAGCTTGTAATTCCTGTGTCAACAAATGCGCTTGTTCCGGTTTCACGGAAGTGGAGACCACGCCGTTGAAACGCATAGGCCGATATGCAAACTGAATCCTGTAGCCTTTCTCTACAGTCCTTTCTACCCACAGAGAGATATTTGGCAGTAGCTTCCACGCTGCCAGCCTCTCTGAAAGGGGCACTAGTTTTGACACTTCGCTTTGATGGGGGGATGTTAGATGTCTGGTGTCCTGAAATGTGGCAGGAGGCAACCGAACACCTAACATTTCGCTGGAGACTGCTGGTCTCCGAAACACCAGTGGTGGCGGAGATTGTACAGCGGCCCCCTGAGGGTGCCAGGAAGGAGCCTCTACTCTCTGTTGGAATTTTACGCGCCCCTCCCCGGGGGGCACACCCCCACGGTCCTGGGCGCACCAGCCTCAGGACTTTTTCTTAGCGGAGATGATGCTCCGCAGGTCCGGTCTTTTCGATGCGGATTGAGAGTGCGGCGAGCCGCTCCCCAGTCTCTTCCAGGGGGCGCACGACTCACCACACTCTCCTTCTGGGCTTCTTGCCTCAGAGGAACCAAACCTGGTCTGGATTGGGTGGCCAACAGTCCCGACGCTTGAGTACGGCGGGGGAGAAACCTCACGAACGCTTCTTCGTAGCGCTTCGCCTCCCGAAACCTAGTGGCGACAGTTGACAGCATCGCGAAATAGGCCGGAAGGCTAGACGGGGGCATCAAAAAGGAAAGATCGATCCCTCTCCTTGATGCCCGTGAGGTTCAGCCACAGATGTCTCTCCGTGGAGACCATAGCAGCCATAGAACGGCCAATGGCATCGGCCGTCTGCTTAGTCGCACGGAGAGACAGATCTGTGGCGCGGCGAAGTTCGCAAAACGCCTCTTCATCGATGGTCCTGCCTGTGCTCAAGTCTTTGAGCAGGTCAGCCTGGTAAGCCTGCAGAACCGCCATGGTGTGCAGGGCAGCACCAGCCTGACCCGCTGCCTGAAAAGCTTTTCCCAACAGCGAGGCTGTCATTCTACAAGGCTTGGTGGGGAGCATAGGCTTTTTCAGGGAGGATGAAGTCCCAGGGGAGAGATAGCCCACAAGCGTCTCTTCCACCTGGGGCATCATGCTGTAGCCCCGTGCCTTTGCACCCACGATAGTCGAATAAATCGACGTCGATGGCACGAAGACACGGGACGAATAGGGCTTACTCCATGAAGGAACCAGCTCATCATGGAGATCGCCAAAGAAGGGGAGAGACCGTCGCTGAGGCCCCTCCCCTCGGCCACCTGACAGAAACCTGTCATCTAACTTTGAGCGTTTGGGGGTCTCCTGCGGCCAGTCTAGTTTTAAACGATCGACTGCTCGAGTTACCACCTCGAGTAACTCCTCATACGCTCTGTCATCGCGAGCGGAGCACTCTGAGGTGGCACTCTCCATCTCCGCAGAAGCATGAGATGAAGCGCGCTTCAGAAGCGGACGCGAGGACCTCGTGATCCGGCGAGAGTGCGAGAGAAAGGGACGGACCCGTCTCACGCACCTCAACCAGATCAACACACGACCCCCAGGATCTTACCGAGGGAGAGGCGGTTCGCTCATCTTTGAAAAAAGCGAGCCGCGCGCGAAGCACTTTGATAGGCAAAACATCGTACTGCTCGCATTCTCCCTCGAGCCCAAGGGCAGCGTGCTCATCCCCCAAACACTTTAAACAGAATCTGTGAGGATCGTCCTCCGGGATGAGCCTCTGACACGGAGGCACGCATCTCCCCAGCAGGCACCAGATGTCTATGTAACGTCAGGTTGACGTTGGACATGACGTCAGACAGATGTTGCATTTTGGTTGAAAATGAAAATCGGGTTGATGTCAATATCTCATCGTCAGCTGACGTCGGTATTGGACATCAATTTAACATTGACATTAGACGTTGAATTTACGTTGAATTTTGCAACCAAAATTTAACCAAATATCAACGTCTTATGACGTTGTGTGCCTGTTTTGTGCCTGCTGGGTCTTATCAGACTCTGCTATGATAATGTAAGTACTTTACATATATATATATATATATATATATATATATATAGTGCGGTCCTTGAAGACAAAGAAACCTGAGGATGTTTCCGTGTCACGTCTATTTCCAGGGGCCGAATTCATGAACATCTTCTTAAGAAAAAAGTTAAGAAATTTCTTAAGATAAATTCCGTGAAGTTCGTAAGAATGTTCTTAAGTACAATTCTTGAAAAGGTCTTAAGAAATTCTCAAATATGTGCTTAAGAACATGTTAATTTTTATTCTTAGGAAGAAAATGAAAGTTTATATCTGAGTGAATACATGGATGAAGATGCACTGATGAACTCGCGCTTTAAGGATAGTCTTTTTGCGCTTCCTGCAGATTACCCTATAATCATAAGTGCGCATATGTAGCACGCCCCGTCCAGGTGGCAATACTGCAGTTAAACCTGTTTAAATAAAACAATAAGACAGACATGTTGTGCTGCTTTCATTAAAAAAGTCGCTCTTGTAATCCTTTATTACAATAACGAAATCAGTATATTATATCACTGATATGTGAATTACTCAAACAAAACACCAATAGACATGTTTGGCATAACCCTTGTCAGAGTCCGACTTCTTATACTCAAATAGCATCTTTCTCAGATAACTCAGTATTTTCCCCATAAACAGGCTTCACAATGTTTTAGTCTCTGTTATATGTGTACTAATAGCCACCGCAAACTTGAGTAGTTGAGCGAACCATTAAATATATCATTTAAACATGTAAACTAAATTAATGAATACTACATGCCCCATCAGAAGAAATATCATTAAAACATCATAATATACACCCATCAACAGTCTATAAAATTAATATTTGAGAATTACATAGATGAACAATATAATAGACCAAGATCACCATAAACATACTTTTAAATCTTAACTCAAATGGTGATTACTCAATACATTGCTCTTTCCATTTCAAACACACAATTATACAGCTTAAACTCAATGAACTTCATATTATTATGGGTAATCAGTGTGCTGGAGCTTTTAATCATTCAGATTTCATTATATTAACACCAGATCTGTCGCGGCACGTCTGCGATTGAAACGCCATTTCCATAAACAAAACACCGTCTCCATTAAACATCTTAATTCTACGCAGAAAGTGTATATTATCCTCTTAAAACAATGTACACACATTTTCAACATTTTGTTTCATGTTTTATGTCCTTGGGGATAGCGTTCACCCACCTGTTTGAATAAAACAATAAGACAGACACGTTGTGCTGCGAGTCACTCTTGTAATGGCTTTTTCTCCGCGACTCACAGTTAACCACTCAGTCTCTGTTCAGCACAGTGTCTTCCCCTGCTGTCCACTGGGGATATACCACAACATTCAGTATAATCACAGTACTTGAAACATCAAAAACACCAAAAAAATAATCAAATACATGAAAAAGACAAATTGCTCCTGTGACTACACATACAGGGTGTCACACATACTATTTTCGTTGAGGCCTTGACGCTCGGCTTCGCTGATTAATGCGCGGTGTTTTTGAACAGTTACTTTTAAATTGCCTGTCTCAAGCTGTAGCTATCTGTTTCATTCATGTTTGTGCTGTGTTTTTGCGTTCTCATCCGAGTGAACGCTTCCGGTAGGCTATGTGTGTCCGCGCTAATACAGTAAACGCGTCCTGCGCATTCATATGCGCTGAATACAGCCAAAGATTATGTCGTATTTATAGGCCAAAATTAAAAGCGTTCAATCAAAGTTCCCTATCTGAGTTTTGAAGTCAGCAAAAAGTAGCGTCACACATTGGCTAATCATGACCGATCATTGTTTATATTATCAGTCGTCGCTGTCACTTCAGAAAAGTCCTGTACATCACTATAATAGTCCCACTATGTATTATATGTAGCTAGTGTTGTTGTAATGCTTAAATATAACAATTAATTTGAAATAACCCAATAAATTCATTAAATTATTCTTACTATTTGGAATTTAAAACAAGTCTGGGGCTATCCTAACTTTAAGAAGTTATTTACGATGATTTTTAAGAAGATTCTTTTCAAGAATTTGAATTATTCTTAAGTTTTGTCTTAAGAACAATCTTATGAAAAAAGATAAGAATATTCTTAAGAATAATTTTTGGGAATACAAAATATTCTTAACTTTTTTCTTAAGTTAAAAAATAATAAGAAAATGGCAGTTAAGAAGAAATTTCTTCAGAAATAAGTTAAGAAATTTCTTAAGATAAATTCCTCGAAGTTCGTAAGAACGCTCTTAAGTGCAATTCTTGAAAAATTCTTAATAAGTTCTCAAATATATTCTTAAGAACATCTTAATTTTTTTCTTAAGAAAAAAATGACAGTCTTTATCTTAGTGAATACATGATGCACTGAGAAACACACTTTATTGTCTTATTGCGCTTCCTGCAGATTATCAATAATCATAATAAGCACGCACACTCTTTTTGTCGCGACTTTGACTGGCGATCTTTCCGTGTATTATATGTAGCTAATGTTGTTGTAATGCTTAAATATAACAATTAATTTGAAATAACCCAATAAATTCATTAAATAATTCTTACTATTTGGGATTTAAGACAAGTCTGGGGCTGTCCTAACTTTAAGAAGTTATTTACGATGATTTTTAAGAAGATTCTTTTCAAGAATTTGAATTATTCTTAAGTTTTGTCTTAAGAACAATCTTATGAAAAAAGATAAGAATATTCTTAAGAATAATTTTTGGGAATACAAAATATTCTTATCTTTTTTCTTAAGTTAGAAAATAAGAAGAAAATGGCAGTTAAGAAGAAATTTCTTCTTAAGAATGTTTCGTGAATCTGGCCCCAGGTGCGTGTAATCAGTTACGTCACCTACCCAGGTTATTTAAGTCAATTCTTGGCGTGTTTGACACACGTGCTTCACAACCGGTCGAACAAAGAATGTTCTCATTAGCGTTTGATACGCAGTATCGAGAGTAGCTTTTGATAGGGAACTGGTTGTCTTTAACATTAATGGCACGGTGGAAAAAGTTAAATCATTTTCTGGTGACACTATACAAAGTTTTGAATCATAGATGTGTTTGATTGAACTCACCTGCCGAATTGAGTTTGCCCCATCCAGTGATCCAACTCTTAGTACCTCCACCAAATACACTACCAGCAGCCGCCAGACAAACTGGCCTAATATAATTAGTGAACGTCACAGAAGAAGAGAGCTGCAGTAGTGCTATGTCATTGTTTTGGGTGGTTGAGCTATAGCTGGGATGGGTGATGAGCCGAGTCACTGTCCTGGAGATCTCATTCGGGTTTGAGCCTGTTTGGAGTTGACGGCCGAGGTAGATTTTTACATTATATGAGGCGGTACTGTAAATAGAGACAAATATCAGTCTTAATTCCCCTATATCTACATATGCAGTGTGATGTTATATATCACTTCATACCTCTGGAAGCAGTGAGCTGCAGGCAAAACCCAGTCTTTATAGATTATACTCCCACCACAGAAATGACTTCCAGACGTGATTCTGTGAAGGCTTACTTGCTAGGGCCAAGACCCCTGAACTGCACCTTGTCCTCCAACAATCTTGGTGTTGAGAGGAGCCTCAATGCACACTGATGAGAGAAAAGAAGGTTTTTTTTTGTTGTTTGTTTTTTTTCTGGTTGAAATCAACATGAAATCAAAATTAATTATATTTACTTTCTCAATAATAAATATATTAAATGTATATATTAAATTAAATATATTTAATTTGTATTCGTATGGGCACAGATGCTAGTATAGTATATCTGTACTATAGTACTAGATACTACTAGTCTGTGTTTCAATTCATATCAATATTTTACTCTGACTGTATGGTGATATTTGGAATCATGCACTAGTCACTCTGAATCGCTCCCTTTTCCATGAACTCTCATGAACGCTCAAAGAAGAGCAAGGCTGGATTTCAAGATTTTCATAAAATCAAGATCTTCAATCAAGATTTTCAAGATCCTTTCATAAAATCATTTATGGTGCATTTTTGTAACTTGTTAGATACAGTCCTCTTTCACTTGTATTATATTAAAAGAGTGGTCAGAATATTCTTCACAAATTCACCTTTTCATTTTCCACATGAAAAGAAATATGGGTTTGCAAAGACATGAGGGTGCGTGCACTGTCAGAAAAACAAATGATATATTTATTTGTACAGTTTTGAACATTAAGAACATACTGTAGGCCTACCAGTGACAATGCTGAGCTCACTTGAGTTTTTACAACATAGAATATCTGTACATGAAAATTGTGTTTTTGTGATTGTAGACTCATAAACACCTCTTAAATGCTCTTTGAAAAAAAAAACAGCCAATTTAATTGTAGCATTGTTCTTATTTTCAAAAGGTTTTTAATAATAAATAATTGTGCTGGAGTTTAATAATGTAATATAGGATAGACTGAACCATTCATCAGTCAAGCATAGAAAAATAACTATTCGTAACTAATTCCATTTACTTTAAATTAATAATGATATTGCACTTTGCTATTCTGGGTTTTTAACGAAGAGGTAACATTAATTTCAGGTATTAATTTTAGGTGTTGCAAAGAAAATAATAGAATATAATTAATCAAAAGTTGTTCCATCATCTTGTGGCGAATAGGCGTACATTATTTAAACCAAAATGTAACTTTATTGTATTTTACTGCAAGGTTAAAATTATCAAACAAGAACTTGTCTATGATTTGTTTCAGTGTCATATCAGATCTTACCTGCTATGTGAAGTATGGCTCCTGCAAAACACACAGCTTGACACATCATCCTCATGTTGTTGTCTGTGTAATGTTTGCCGTTTCCTTTACTGACACACCTTGTTTTATCTTCTAGCTTGCCGCCAGTGTTTTTAGTACACACCCTGCTCATCTTTGATGTCTGGATGCTTCTCTAATGCTTCTAATATGAATATAAATATCAGCTGTCACTCTATATCTCCCAATAATATGACTTAGTAAGATTATATTTAGATGTTATGTTTTATGATTAAAGTTTTTTTGCTGTTGTTGTTGTTGTTGTTGTTTTTATTGTGAGGGGCAAAACAATGCAAAGCAATACAATAATGATTCAGAGATGAACAAATAAACATGCATCAAAGGTTAGATGTGTAATATTTGATAATCACATTTGAACATGATTTTAGGTTTATATGGTTAATCAATACCTTGCAAGTGCAGTAATAGTCTATGTAATATAATGTTTACATTTAATAAAAGTTTACATGATTGGTCTCTCTTGTCTACAATTGTAAACGACATAAAGAAGATACATTATTAATTAATTGAGCAATATAAAGTCACAATTATGAGTTACACATGGCAGAAATTTGCTCCAATAAATTTGATGGTATATGGAGTTTATGGAGTAGTCTAAGCTCATTTTTTTCTGTATTTATTCTGTTTAAACTGTGTAAATACAACATAGTAACTAATTCAATGTAATTACATTTTCAATAACCAATATCTCTAACCACAATGGAGACATATGCTTTAATTACAGCTATTCAGACTCTGAGATGAAGTGTTATTGTAAATAACATACAACTTTACTACAAAACTGGCTGCAGTGCATTTGCAAAGAAATACAACAAGTCAACAAAAATTATCAGTTCTGACCAAAAGTGAGGACAATAATTAGCTATGCATTATAATTGCAAACATCTTTTATGTCTGATATTTAGTTTTTTATTGACTCCCCCACCCTCACCATGCAAACATTCTGAGAGCAAAAGCTTGTGTGCAATATTATAATGCACTATACTTAGTGTGCAATATTATAACAAAAAACTAGTGAAAAAAAAGAAAGAAAAGAAAACCCTATAATAAGAGTAGCCTTCCAAGGATAGAACATTTTTAAAAAGATAAAGAATGAATGAAAATATAACAATTGATATAGTTATGCCTAACCTCTACACATATTATAAATCTTGTACAGCACAATTGTCCTCTTAATCAAAGAACCCTGAGAACTGTCATGTAAAAGATCTCTATGAAGAGAGATATAGGGAGCATATGAAAGGAATGATGGAGGATGTGAGAGAAACTGAAATTAAAAGGAGGTTGGGTGAGCTTCTGAATCCATTGTTGTTGAATTCGACAAATCCAGGTGGGTTGCTGCCTATGGTAGAGGTGATCCAGTCCTGGTACTGAGAGACTCTGGAGTACACACCGGGATATTTGGGGTCAGCACATCCATTACCAAAACTCACAACGCCGGACTGAATCCACAGAGAGCCGTTCCTAGTAACCAATGGACCTCCAGAGTCTCCCTGTATTGATAAACACAACATTTATATATAGCTCATTTATGTATCTGAATATATACAGTTAACGACTGTTAAATCTGACTATTATTGTTAGGCTTGTTTGAGATGAGTGTTTTGTAAATTGTAAATTTAAAAAAGTTCAATAAATTGACTGATGTCTTACCTGACATGAATCTTTTCCTCCCTCATTTAACAATCCAGCACAAATCATATTGCTTGTGATGTCTCCTCCATAAGCATCATCACAGTCACTGCTGCTCACAACTGGTATCATCACCTCCTGCAGAATGTCAGCAGTTGCACCTGTGGCACAGATCAGTTGGCCAGTTACAGTAAATTGTTGAGCTTTACAGTATTGTTGTTTTGCAAGCAAATCTCTCACCTCCAGACTGTAGTGTTCCCCAGCCAGTGACCCAGCTGTCTGTACCTGCAGCGAATTTACTACCAGCAGCCGCCAGACAGACTGGCCTAATGTAATCAGTGAACGTCACAGAAGAAGAGAGCTGGAGCAGTGCTATGTCATTGTCCTCCTTAGGATTGTCATAGTTAGGATGGTTGATGACTGTCGTTGCTGTCCTGAGAACTTCATTAGGGTTTGATCCTGACTGGCTCTGGCGTCCCAGGTAGATCCGAATGGTACCCAGGGAGCTGTGCATAGGGAAAGTCCATTTTAATTCTGCTATTATCAGTTTATAATAGTGTCTTTAGTTGTATTTAAGTTTTAAACTTCATACCCCTTGAAGCAGTGAGCTGCAGACAAAACCCAGTCTTTGTTGATTAGACTCCCACCACACAAGCCCTGACCCCCATCAATGGTGATACGAAGGCTGGCTTGCCACGGCCAAGACCCTGCCTTTGCAGCCTCCCCTCCAACAATCTTGTTGTTAAGAGGGGCTTGACCACACACTGATGAGAGAAAAGACAATATGAGAATTTCCAATTAAAATTATATAATTCCCCCAAGATATGTGGAATGATTTAAATCTATGACAACTTACCATCTAACTGGCAGAGAGAACCTGGAAGACAGAGACCAAACAATTAGATGAATATGCATGGAGTTGATGAACAGGTTTGTGTGGCCTGCAACCTTGCTCTTTCACTTTTTCATAAGTGCTGGCACATACCTTTGACATGAATCAAGATAATACTTTCACATTGATTATAGTGTTTAGGGATTGTAGCCAGGTTGTGAATTGATTTTGTTGACTTGTCAAGTCAAGTCACCTCTATTTATATAGCGCTTTTAACAGATTGTGTCAAAGCAACTTTCCGATATCAAAATAGGAAAATAGTGTGTCAATAATGTAAAATGACAAGATTAAACCCTCAATTTTCAGTTAAAGGCATTTCATTATTGAATTCAGTGACGTCATCGTAAAGCTCAGTTCAGTTTAAATAGTATCTGTGCAATCAAGTCGACGATATCGCTGGAAATTAAGTGTTCCCAACTACGCAAGCCAGAGGCGACAGCGGCAAGGAACCAAAACTCCATCGGTGACAGAATGGAGAAAAAAAACCTTGGGAGAAACCAGGCTCAGTCCGGGGGCCAGTTCTCCTCTGTCATGAAAACAGAAGCTGAACCGGTCAGTCCTGCAAGCTAAATTAGGAGGCCTGTTTCATACCGTGTGAAGTAGCAGTGTAGCTATAGCAGCAGGTGCTTTTTATACTGACAGCATCTCTATGCAAAAAACACAGCGATTTTTGAGTTACTGCTTTAAGTGTTTGTTTTAATGATGGCCATGAATTATAAAATGTTTATCAGGAATTGGCCTGTGAGAGCTATGCTTGATTCAGTCTAATCTAATTTACATAATTTAAATCAAATTGATATCTAAAGTACAAAAAGAATCAGGTTTTAACTTTTTTTAAATGGGTAAGTAGTTTGCTATGTACAGTATCACTATGCTTGCGTGAACGATGTGCATACTTTTAGTCCAGTTAACATACTTAAATACACCCTATACTCGCTGCTTACGTGTGCAGCTGATGTGAAACAGCTCTTACAGCCACTTTCAGGATCTTTTGCTTACCCCAGTGACATACTTGGACTCTTAACTTATCTACATTAATTATTCTTTAATACTATTAAATTTAATACATTTGACATATACCCATTCAACACTCTTACAAACAAAGGTTCTTTATTGGTATCTGTGATTCCATGAAGAACCTTTAACATCCAGGAAATTTTTCATTTCACAAAAGGATTTTTATAGTGGAAAGAGTTCTTTAGATTATTAAAATATTCTTCAAAAGTTCTTTTAAGAAAGATACTTTGGGGAACCAAGACCAGTCCTTCTATAGCAATGAAAATGAAAGAAAAAGAGCTTTATTGCAAGGAATTTGTTTTGGACACACACACACACACAATATACAAAATAAACAATAGTTTGTATTTGTGTGTACAAGTATGTTATGTATTTAAGAACAATTTAGTTAAAAATCGATATCCAATTTTAAATGCTTTAAATCCAGTTTCAAGCATTTAAACATCAGATTTCAAATCAAAAGGTGTTTACAATTATGAAAAACTGGTAGTTTATGTGTTTGCACTAATTGCCATTTCAGGTATCAGTGTGTCTGAGTTAAAAATAAAATAAAATAAAAAAGTTCCTTAGCATCAGGAATTAAATTGATTTGTCACTATTAATCCATTTAAACATTATTAAATCTATATTTAATTTTATAGACTTGCCTGCTATGTTGAGAAGTATGGCTCCAGCAACACTCAAAGCTGTGTTTAACTTCATACTCCTGCTCTTCTCTGTGATCTGACTGCTGTTTCCTCTACTCTCGGTCTCTAATAAGATGTAAAGCAGGCACTGTCGTGTTCATCAAACATTCTCAGCCCCAACCAGCATGAGTGTCTGACTCATCTTTTTTTCAAGTGCCTATATTGTGTACTGTACACGCCTCAGTCACCTTTACAGGTAATGTTAAGGATTACTTATTGAGCTTTCAGTTCAAGTTCGCTTCACTACACATTAACACATTTCAACATTTCAAGTGTCTCCAATCTGATTTTTGTGACATCGCTTATAATTTAGCATATAAAGCAGCATTCTGAATGAGCATGATCGAGCAGACCTACATTATGTTTTAAATAAAATGTCTTCTATTTTCTTTTTTTGCTATCATAAATTTTCCTGTCTGCCTCTGCCTCTTACCTGACACCTGAAATAAACAATAAACCTATCCAGTCAGTCTAAGAATCTTATCTCTGTTTTCACAGACAAGGCTTAATCTAAAATGTACTAAAATGTATGTCTGGGCTGTTTTAAATGAAGGAATCTTGCACTAACTGATCTTAAAATATGTCAGTTCTGTTGTTTTGTCTCAAGGTGCACATCAGTAGTGTTTTTATATAAGGCACATTTATAAAAAGTTACTTAAATGTCCTAATCGATCTATGGCCTAATCCTGGCTTAATCTAAGCCCTGTCTGTGAAGTTGGCCTTAGTCTTCTCCATTTTAATCATAATTTTATTATGAATTTGTGCTTGTTAAACAGAAAGGTATATGTACACTACTGTTTAAATATGTTTGAAAGACACTTCATTCTCACCAAGCCTACATAATTTGTTCAAAAACAGAAATAATTTTAAATATTATTACAATTTAAAATAATAATTTTCTATTTGAAAATATTTTAGTGTAATTTATTACTGTGATGCCAACGCTGAAGTTTCAGCAGCTATTACTCCAGTTTTCAGTATTACGATCCTTTAGAAAAATCATTCTGATATGCTGATTTGGTGCTCAGAAACGTTTATTATTATTATTAGAATTTTGGGTGTGTGTGCGTGCGTGCGTGCGTGCGTGCGTGCGTGCGTGCGTGCGTGCGTGCGTGCGTGTGTGTGTGTGTGTGTGTGTGTGTGTGTGTGTGTGGAAACTGTTACATTTTTTCATGAATCTTTGATGAATAGAAAGTTTAAAAGAACAGATTTTGTTTAAATTTTAACATCATAAATGTCATTTAATGTGTGATCAGTTTAATGTGCCCTTGCTCAATATAAATATTTTACAAATTTTACTGACCCCAAACGATTTAACAGTGATGTATATATTTATGCATAAAAAAACATATTTTATTGTATTTCAAAGATCAATGTTAAAAAGTAAAAAAAAAAAAAAAAACAGCAAGAATGTATGAAAGGAGAACAGCTGAGTCACGAACAGGACTATAATAAAGTATGTAAAGAAAGCCATCTGCTTTGCACTCTGGGGTTTTGCAGTCCCGGACGCATTCAAAAACCTCCTGTTCTGTGTTGGAGGAACAGGCCACGAGGGAACAGGAGGAGGCAGTGTTTTCTCACGTGGCAAGCAGACGTCAAGTCCTTCAAGTCCACCGGAGAGTTGAGAAAATATAATTTCTCTCTGTCCCCAATGCTCGAGAGTAAGCCAGAGCAACCTCTCGCCTGCACCGATGAGAGCATAGTACAGCCACAGCTCTGGAAAAATTTCTAGAAAATGGAAGCAGTGAAGCGTTTCACTTTCCCAGGAAGGCAGCGGCTGCCTAATGAGAGAGTGGTCCACTTGTTTGGGTGCAGGTGGTGAGCCACTGACTGTTCAACCGTAGGCGGGTTATAAAGCCAGAGGAAGGCTGAGGGAAGGCGAGAAGAAGCCCATTTAATCCGTTTAACTCCCAGGTCCCCCTGACTTTCTGGTCAAGAAATGTTAAGCTATGCCTTACAAACCTCCACCAAGTCACCATCTACCACATTTGACAGCAGATCACCACTTTGCATGCTCACAGGCCTGGACGCTTGGGCTGCAGACAGGACAACGTCATCCTCCTCATCATCCGGCTCATCTCTGAGGAGGCGAGCTAACATCTCCTCGTCCACTTCATTATCACCCTCCACCTGTTTGCCTTCCTCTAGCAGCTGTTGGTCGAAAAGTGGCATAAACTGAGGGAATTCCGAATCCATAATATGCCCCCACGAAGAAAGATCCCACGAGGGAGAAGTTTGAGCCCCCTTAGCCAGAGGGATCGCCTAAGCCTAAGCATAAGACGACTGTGCGCACAAACTTCCACATCCACCAGTGCAGCCTGAGCACGCTTAATACCCATGCAAGCGATACTCATCAGATAGGGATCTCCACCGGAGATCATGAATCCACAAGCTGCCGGACAAGAGCGGGAAGGTGCATCTTTCCCTCTCTCCGGTGCGATCTTAGACATCGACATTAGCTATTGGAAACTGCGCTATTGAAAGTGAAGTAGAAAAGCTCAGCAACAAGCAAACTATCCACAACAGACTGTAACTGCTCTGCAGACGGCAACATCAACCTCAACGGTACGTCTGTGAAGTGGAGCAGTTCAACTTAGGTGCTGAAGGAAAGTCTTCATGGGGAAGAGATCAAGAATGCTGTTTCAGGGATCACAGTGGTATACAGTGCCTTGCGAAAGTATTCATACCCCTTCATTTTTTTCACGTTTTGTTATGTTGCTGCCTTATGTTAAACTGCGTTTAAATTACTATTTTTCCACATCAATCTATACTCCATACACCATAATGGTAAAGCAAAAAACAGGTTTTTAACATCTTCGCAAATTTATTAAAAATAAAAAACTTAAATGATTCCATTACGTAAGTATTCATACCCTTATCTGGGACCGTTGAAATTTAGCTCAGGAGCATTCATATTGCTTGTAGATGTTACTATACTTTGAGTGGAGTTAACCTGTGGCAAATTCAATTGAATGGGTATGATCTGGAAAGGCACACATGTCTTAATAAAAGGTCTAACAGCTGATAATGCATATCAGAACAAAAACCAAGCCCTGAGGTCCAAAGAACTGCCTGTAGAGCTCAAAAACAGGTTTGTGTCAAGCCACACATCTGGGGAAGAGTTGAGAAAAAAAAATTTGCTTCACTGAAGGTTCACAGAAGCATGTAGTCTCTGTTACCCTTAATGGAAGACGTCTGAAACAACCAGGACTCTTCCTAGAGCTGGCCTCCTGGCCAAACTGAGCAATTGATGGAGAATGGTCTTGGTTAGACTGGTGACCAAGAACCTGATGGTCACTCTAGTTGAGCTCCATGATCATATGTGGAGACAGGAGAAACCTACAGAAGGACAAACATCACTGCAACACTCCACCTATCTGGGCTTTATGCCGGCGTGGCAAGACTCAATCCTCTCTTCAGGTAAGACACATGAAAACACACTTAGAATTTGCAAAAAAAAAAGCACCTAAAGGACCCACTGACTCTGAGAAACAAGATTGTCTGGTCTGATGAACCTCAATTCTAAGCATCATGTTTGAAACAAACCAGACACTGCTCATCACCTGCAGAGTACCATCCCAAAAGTAAAGTGTGGTGGTAGCAGCCTCATGCTGTGGGGCTGTTTTTCAGCAGCAGGGACTGAGGGACTCGTCAGAGAAAAAGAAAAGCTCAATGCACCAAAATATAGAGATAGCCTTAATGAAAACCTAGTCCAGAGCATTCAGAACCTCAGACTGGGCAGAAGGTTCACCTTCCAACAGGACAATGGACCTAAACACAGCAAGAGTGGTTTATAGACAACTCAGTGAATGTCCTTGAGTGGCCCAGCAACAGCCTGAGCTTGAACCCAATCAATTATTTCTGGACAAACCTGAAAATGTGCATCTGCCCCCGTCCAACCTGACAGAGCTTGAGAGGTGAAGAGGTGAGGAGAAGAATGACAGATAATTGCCAAATGCTGATGAGCAAAGCATGAGCAAACAAAAAAGGCTGTAAAGGTGCTTCAGCTATATATTTAGTTAAGGGTATGGATACTTATGCAATGTACTTATTTCAGTTTTTTATTTTTGATTAAATTTACGAAGTTGTGACAATTCTGTTTTTGCTTTGTCAATATGGTGTACGAAGTGTAGATTGATGTGGGAAAAAAGTAATTTAAAGGAGTTTAACATAAGTCAGCAACATAAAAAAAACGTAAGGTGAGGTAAATGCAATGTCAAGTTACAATGTTCACAAGCTGTTTTATTGATGTCTTTGTGCTGTTGAAAAACTGATTGAGAGTTTCGTAACTTTTTTTTAATCTAATTCACCACAGTACCCTCAGTGGCGGCCGAGAGCGACTCCAGAGTTGGCTATTTCTTCAAGGTCACCTCAGTCTCGTAAGTGGAGGAAGAGTAAGATTTCCTCCACCGTTCAAGCTTCAGTGGCCCCAAGTCCTGGAGGACCTGACTTCGGTGGTCCCAAGTTCGGTGGTCCTGGAGGGCCCAGCTCCTGTGGTCCGAAGTTTGGTGGTCCTGGAGGGCCCGGCTCCTGTGGTCCCAAGTTTGGTGATCCTGTAGGACCCGACTCAGGTGGTTCCAGGTTCCCTGAGCAACCCGCTACTCAACAGCCTGCCACAGAACTGCCCACTCTCACTGCTGCTGCCACGATGCTTCAGAGTACACTCCAGAGCCTGCTCGTGTCCAGGAGCCTTCAGAGTCCACTCATGAACCCGCTCCAGTCTGTGAGCCCTCAGAGTCCACTCATGAACTGGCTCCATTCTAAGAGCCTTCAGAGGTTGCTCCAGTTCCTCCTAAGGTGGCAGCATCCGCTTCAGTTCCTCTCACCTTTGCTTCCTGGTCAACCTCTGGCTCTAGGCCCTTTTCCGTCACATTGGCATGGCCCGCCGTCACCTTCCCCTGGTCCACCTCTGTTCCACCTTCCTCCTGGATTGTTCGTTATTTGTCGTTTGTATGCACATGTGTTGTCTGTACCATTGTTGGTTATGTCTATCCTTTCTGTCTTGACCCTGCTTTACCTTGCCGTGTTGTACCCTTTTTTCCCCATCGGGATAGTTTTTGTTAGTTTTGTTCTATTTTTATTATTAATAAAAGCCCATTTCTTCCTGCATCTTGATTCTTTGCCTCATCCCTGCACCCAACCGTAACATAGCCTAGTCAAAGTTTAGGTGTAATATTAAATAATTATTATAATACAATAAACAGGATGTGTTCTCTCAGTTAAGAGATCAAAACCCTGTAACAATACAGCAAAAAATCCAGAGATGTATTATAAAAAATTATTTTCATATCTGTGTCCTCTTATGTCAGATTCTTAAATTTAATAAATAAATTAAATCCAACTAAAAATACTTGTTGGCTATTAACAATCAAATGAAATCACTATCAACAAAATCCATAGAAAGATTTTGCATAAATTATGTTAAGTTTAAATATAGCATTTTAATGTAGAAATAATAAATGATTGCAGAAAATGATCTGTTTTCTTTTTTTACAGACCAAAATGGAATATTGTGTCTGTTTATTGTACATTGTGATCGTCCAGTTAAAACAGGACTCTTGTTTGTGTGATAGGCAAACTCCTATACCATAGGCATATTTTATAAAAACAGAAACTCATTAAATGGCTATTTTTATTTTCTTAAAATCATTTTGATTACATTTCTGCTCCACTATCCCAGATAGCACACGTACATCTGCAAGATGCTGTGTACAAACATCTGACAGACATCTTTAAGATATTAGTTTTACATACATTCTAAATCGTAAACATCTTAAAGATATCTAATAAACGTCTATTTGACATCTGATAGGAAATGTCCTATAGACGTATTGCAGATGAGCCAGCAATCAAAAAAATATGTCTTGCAGATGTAAATGCTGATGTCATATATACGCCTCCGTGATGTATGTGTGCTATCAGGCATGTATAATGGCAGTAAGGTGGGAGAGAGTGCTCAAAACTCTTCAGATCGTATAATTTAGTGGAACGTTAATATAGAATTATCTTTTGTAAAGAAATGAGGTGTGAACATGAGAATTTATCATTATCTTTCTGTGTGTGTGCTCTTTTGGGCTAAAGGCTTAATAGTTTAAAGTAGCCATGTGATCAAATTAATCAGCACAGATTAAATATGTGTGTCCTTCTTCTATGTGAAATAATCAGAAATACCAGTTTATGCTGTTTGAATAAAGCATCAAAGGTTGCAGTTGGCAGCTGTTAGCCCTGTTTGGACCGTTTAGTCCTTGCATGTGAAAGCTAATAATTTCTAACTGGCATATAACTGAACTCAAACACACGTAAATGGGTAAAGGTGGGGCCCCCTACAAGGCGGGGCCCATGGACTGCAGACCAGTTAAGCCCAATGGCAAGTCTGGCCATTTAAGAATGTCAAAACAACATTTTGAATATTGTGATAACATGAGAAGAATCTGAAAGCTGAAAAATGATTCTTATCAGAAGTAACAAAGCACAGATTTCTGCATTCACGGTTAGTGAACGAGTTTGAGCCTGCAGGTCCTCTGCCACTAGATGGCACACTTGGCAACTAAATTGTAACTAAATTTTGCAGTGCATAAACTTCAAACAAAATCAGCTAGATGTCATCTGCCAGTACAAACAATTAGCCTATGTGCAGTTTGCCTCAACTCATAACTCCAAAGTTTTTCCTCATTTATTTTGTTGATATAACATGGAATCAGACAAAAAACAAGTACAGGTTTCAGAAAAATTCTACATCTGGGGCCATCAGTGTGCACAAGTTATGTTCCTTCCCTGTTTATTACAGAGTGTAGTTTGATTGTTCTGCACTTCCACTACAGAAATTAAGGCAAGAGACAAAGTATTAGGTTACTGTACTCTGTTATTGTACCACACAAATGTTTTTAAATACAAAGTGACTGCAGTGCATTTGTATTCTTTCATTTTAATAAAATGTGTGAACAATTGCTGTGTGTATAGGCCTACACACACGTGCACGAGTGCACTCACATACTAACAGAACACTAGTACTCCTATAATATTAGTACACTAATAGTACTATAATATTTTAAAGCATACTTACACTCTTAAAAATAAAGATGTTTAAAAGGTTCTTCACAGCGATGCCATAGAAGAACCATTTTTGGTTCCACAAAGAACCATTCGGTCAAAGGTTCTTTAAAGAACCATCTCTTTCTTACCTTTTTATATTATGAAGAACCCTCTTTCGCCACAAAGAACCTTTTCTGAAACAGAAAGGTTTTTCAGATGTTAAATGTTCTTAATGGAACCATTTAGACAAAAAGGTTCTTCTATGGTATCTTGAAGCACCTTTATTTTTAAGAGTGTATAATATTTTAAAGTAAAGTAAATAACCAAAATGACATAAATCAGAGAATTAAGACTTGGTCATTAAGAAAATACAAATAAGGAAATAATAAGAGGAATGATGGATGATGTGAGAGAAAGAGAAAATAAGAGGAGACTGGGTGAGCCTGAGCTGGATTCAGTGGAGGTGAATGAGACAAATCCTGGTAGATCGCTGCTTATTTGGGAGCTGATCCAAGACTGGTATTGAGACACTCTGGTGTAAACACCAGGGAACTTGGGTAGTCCGCAGTCTCGACCAAAACTCACAATGCCAGACTGAATCCACTGAGAATTGTTCTTGTGTACCATTGGACCTCCAGAGTCTCCCTGCATAGATTAAGATAACGTAATGTTAATATCTCTGACAGTATACAAGGTAAATCAATTTTAACCTCACAACAGCGCTAAACTGAATCAAACACTGCATCATTTCTTACTGTACAAGTTTGACACTGCAGTCCAGAGCAGGGATTCATAACCCAGGGTCAACAGTAGTGCTAACCCCACTTCTAAATTACAAGTGTGAACCGCTTTAAAAGCAGGGTTTAGAAAGACAATAACCCAGGGATAAACCAGTGTGAAAAGTTGTAGTTAGTGATATCGTACCTGACATGAATCTTTTCCACCCTCGTCTACTCCAGAGCACAGCATGTTGCTTGTAATGATTCCTCCATAGGCCTTATTACAAACACTGTTGTTTACAATCGGTATCTGCACCTCCTGCAGTATGTTTGGAATCTGGGTGTCTTTAACATTAATGGCACGGTGGAAAAAGTTAAATCATTTTCTGGTGACACTATACAAAGTTTTGAATCATAGATGTGTTTGATTGAACTCACCTGCTGAATTGAGTTTGCCCCATCCAGTAATCCAACTCTTAGTACCTCCACCAAATACACTACCAGCAGCCGCCAGACAAACTGGCCTAATATAATTAGTGAACGTCACAGAAGAGGAGAGCTGCAGTAGTGCTATGTCATTGTTTTGGGTGGTTGAGCTATAGCTGGGATGGGTGATGAGCCGAGTCACTGTCCTGGAGATCTCATTCGGGTTTGAGCCTGTTTGGAGTTGACGGCCGAGGTAGATTTTTACATTATTTGAGGCGGTACTGTAAATAGAGACAAATATCAGTCTTAATTCCCCTACTATCTATCTACAAATCATTTAATTAAAAATACTAAATTGGATCCAATGGATTACGCAAATTACAGGCCTATTTCAAAACTGCCTTTTCTATCAAAGGTGCTGTAGAAAGCTGTCCTTATTTAACTGCAGTCTTTTTTGAATAAGAATTCTTTATTTGAAGCTATCCAGTCAGGGTTTAGGGAGCATCATAGTACAGAGTCTACACTTTTGAAAGTTCTCAATGATGTTCTGCTAGCAGTAGACTCTGGTGATACTGCAATTTTGGTGTTAATTGACCTTAGTGCAGCTTTTGACACCACAGACCATGAAATTCTTATTGCTCGACTTGAACAGGTGATTCATACCCCTTCATTTCTTTTGTGTTTTTTTATGTTGCTGCCTTATGTTAAACTCCTTTAAATTACTTTTTTTCCCACATCAATCTACACTTCGTACACCATATTGACAAAGCAAAAACAGAATTGTCACAACTTCCTAAATTTATTAAAAAATAAAAAACTGAAATAAGTACATTGCATAAGTTTCCATACCCTTAAGTAAATACATAGCTGAAGCACCTTTACAGCCTCAAGCCTTTTTTGTTTGTTTCGACAAGCTTTGCTCATCAGCATTTGGCAATTATCTGTCATTCTTCTTCTCACCTCTTCACCTCTCAAGCTCTGTCAGGTTGGACGGGGGCAGATGCACATTTTCAGGTTTGTCCAGAAATATTTGATTGGGTTCAAGCTCAGGCTGTTGCTGGGCCACTCAAGGACATTCACAGAGTTGTCTATAAACTACTCTTGCTGTGCGTTTAGGTCCATTGTCCTGTTGGAAGGTGAACCTTCTGCCCAGTCTGAGGTTCTGAATGCTCTGGTCTGGGTTTTCATTAAGGCTATCTCAATATTTTGGTGCATTGAGCTTCTCTTATACTCTGAGTCCCTCAGCCCCTGCCGCTGAAAAACAGCCCCACAGCATGAGGCTGCTACCACCACACTTTACTTTTGGGATGGTACTCTGCAGGTGATGAGCAGTGCCTGGTTTGCTTCAAACATGATGCTTAGAATTGAGGTTCATCAAACCAGAGAATCTTGTTTCTCACAGTCTGAGGGTCCTTTAGGTGCTTTTTTGCAAATTCTAAGTGTGTTTTCATGTGTCTTCACTGAAGAGAGGATTGAGTCTTACCACGTGGCAATAAAGCCCATATCAGTGGAGTGTTGCAGTGATGTTTGTCCTTCTGTAGGTTTCTCCTGTCTCCACATATGATCATTGAGCTCAACTAGAGTGACCATCATGTTCTTGGTCACCAGTCTAACCAAGACCCTTCTCCATCAATTGCTCAGTTTGGCCAGGAGGCCAGCTCTAGGAAGAGTCCTGGTTGTTTCACACTTCTTCCATTAAGGGTAACAGAGACTACATGCTTCTGTGACCCTTCAATAAAGCAGAATTTTTTCTGAACTCTTCCCCAGATGTGTGGCTTGACACAAACCTGTTTCTGAGCTTTACAGGCAGTTCTTTTGACCTCAGGGCTTGGTTTTTGCTCTAATATGCATTATCAGCTGTTAGACCTTTTATTAAGATGTGTGTGCCTTTCCAAATCATACCCATTCAATTGAATTTGCCACAGGTTAACTCCACTCAAAGTGTAGTAACATCTACAAGCAATATGAATGCTCCTGAGCTAAATTTCAACTGTCCCAGATAAGGGTATGAATACTTATGCAAAGGAATCATTTAAGTTTTTTATTTTTAATAAATTTGCAAAAATGTTAAAAACCTGTTTTTTGCTTTACCATTATGGTGTATGGAGTATAGATTGATGTGGAAAAAAAAGTCATTTAAAAGCAGTTTAACGCTAGGCAGCAACATAACAAAACATGAAAAAATGAAGGGGTATTAATACTTTCGCAAGGCACTGTATATGCTGACAATTGGATCTATTTTTAATAAACATTGTATATCGTTTCATTGCTACGCTGATGATACGCAGATTTATGTACCAGTAAAGAAGGAAGGCAACATTTTAGAACCAAAGAGAATCAAGTTCTCTTAGGTCCTCTGACCGGAAACTCTTGATTGTTCCTAGGTCGAGACCCAAACTGTGCGGGGACCGTGCTTTTGCAGTATCGGCCCCGAGGCTTTGGAACAGTTTGCCTTTACACATAAGAACTGTCTCCACTTTGGTGTCATTTAATTGCCTTTTAAAGACTCTTTTTTTTTTCTGCCAGGCTTTTTTGCAAAATGCTGTTCAGTGACATGTTGTTGGAAACTAACTGTTTATTTATTTATTTATTTTTTAAGGGGAAATATATTGTCTGCTTATCTATGTTTTTAGAATCTGTACAGCACATTGATCAACTTATTGTTGTTTTTAATCATGCTTTAGAAATAAATTGCCTTGCCTTGCCTTGCCTTACATATGCAGTGTTATGTTATATATCACTTCATACCTCTGGAAACAGTGAGCTGCAGACAAAACCCAGTCTTTATTGATTAGACTCCCACCACAGAAATGACTTCCAGATGTGATTCTATGAAGGCTTGCTTGCCAGGGCCAAGACCCCTGAACTGCACCTTGTCCTCCAACAATCTTGGTGTTGAGAGGAGCCTGACCACACACTGATGAGAGAAAAGAAGGTTGATTTTTCTGGTTGAAGTCAACATGAAATCTAAATTAATTCAAAGTTGTTATTAAATATATTACATTTATATATATATTAAATTATTAATATATCTTAATTATTGTGGAAGATTAATAATTAATTAATTAATTCTAGACAAATTTAATCAAAACACAAATTAGGTCAATTAAACTCTATTTTTTTCATAATTTTGTTGAATGTATTTGTATGGGCATTAAGAGCATAGAAACTTACCATCTAACTGACAAAGTGAGCCTGTAATAAGAAAAATGGAGAAATAACAACATTTTGAGTTGTTAAATGGATTAGAGTTTATAAAATGAATGTTATTGTTCTGTGTGTGAGTTTTCTTGACAAGGAATTTAGTTCAGAACTGGTTCACACAGATATGCAGGTATAGATGCACTGACACAAAGATGATAAACCGGTTCTTTGAGTAGCGTGTTATCTGTGTTCCCATTCATGTCAATATTATTAATGACTTGGTTCAACCGAAAATAAAAATCTTTTACTTTTAATGTCATTTCAAACAGAAATGAAAAGAAATACAGGTTTGCAAAGACATGAGGGTGCATACCCTGTAATAAAAAACAAATTATATATTTATTTATAAAGTTTTGAACATTATCTATCTTCCTTCAAGAACATAGGGCTACCGGTGCCAACATTGAGCTCACTTGAGTTTTTACAATCGAAAGATTATTTGTAGCCTACATGAAAATTGTGTTTTTGTGATTATAGACTCATAAACACCTCTTAAATGCTCTTATTTTATTCAAAAAAGAAAAAAAAAAACACAAACGAAAAGAAAAAAGCCAACAACCAATGTCATTGTAGGCTTGTTTTCATGATTTTCAAAACATTTTTCATCAGAAATAATTATGCTGGAGTTTAATAATAGATAGGATAGACTGAAAACCATTCACCAGTCAAGCTAAGAAAAATAATTCTAACTGTTTGTAACTAATTCCATTTACTTTTAATATTATAATGATATTGCACTTTACTATTCTGAGTGTTTAATGAAGAAGGAACATTAATTTCAGGTATTAATTTTAGGTGTTACAAAGAAAATAATACAAGTTAATTAGTAAAAGGTGTCCCGTCATCTTGTGACGAATAGGCCTACATAATTTAAACCAAAATACAACTTTAATGTATTTTATTGTAAGGTTAAACCAAAGTTATCAAACAAGAAATTGTCTATTATTTGTTTCAGTGTCATATCAGATCTTACCTGTTATGCTAAGAAGTATGGCTCCTGCAAAACACACAGTTTGACACAACGTCATCCTCATGTTGTTGTCTGTGTAATGTTTGTTGTTTTCTTTACTGAGAAATGTCTAATGAAGAGTAAAGCAAGTGTTGCCGCATTCAGTAGGACCCTGTTTAGTTTACCTCTGACACACCTTGTTTTGCACACCTTCTAGCCTGCTGCCAGTGTTTTTAGTACACACCCTGCTCATATTTGATGTCTGGATGCTTCTGTAACGCTTCTAATTTGAGTTACAGAATGTCACTTTGCCTCATGCTGCCATTAAATAGCAATTTTATACACTCGTTTCATGCACAGGCCAATCATATTTTGCTACTTAATGCATCTTGGGAAAGTTAGCTGTTACACTTTTACTCCAGGCAACATTGTTAAGCAATGTTTAGTGTATGTGTGGATATTATGTTGCCACAAGATGGAATCAGTCCTTTGAGCTCTGGAATAGGCCTCACTTGTAGCGAATCACTTTTTTAATGTATGGAACTTATATATATATTGATTTAGACTAGATCAAATTAAAAACACCTTAAAAATCATGTTTCTTTGTTGAATTTGTTTGCTACATCAGGCTTTTATGGCTCACATTAGTACGATTAGGAGAATATGGAGTTCAGACTTGACGGGAAGAAACATTTTTATTCAGAGGCCTAACCTCAGCAGCAATATGCAATTTGGTTTTATTTGAATATTTATATGGCCAAAAGATGAAATTCTGATGTAATGTAAATCATTGAGGTCTTTATATCAGTAGAGCAGACTGTTTAATGAATATAAATATCAATTATCACTCTATATCTCCCAATAATTTGTCTGTTTTTCAATAACCAGTATCTCTAAACACAATGCAGAGCACACATGCTTTAATTACTATTCAGACTCTGAGATGAAGTGTTATAGTAAATAATATAAAACTTTACACAAGTGGCTGCAGTACATTTTTCAAAAAAGAATAATAATAATAATAATACAATCATTCAATAAAAATTCAATAGTCTCTCAAAAAAATCAGTTTAAAGTGAAGACAATAATTAGGTATGCATTATAATTGCAAGCATCACTTATGTCTCGTATTTTGGCCAAATATCACAAACTCCACCCTCATTATGCAAAAATTCTGGGGGCAAAAGCTTGCTGAACTTCATTAGTGTGCAGGAAATATGAGTAAGAGCTTTCCAAGAATAGTACATTTTTTAAAAAGCTAAAGAACAAACGACAATATGACTATGCACCTACTTCACATATTTTTGAAAACTTGTACAGCACAATTGTCCTCTTAATCACATAACCCTGAGAACAGTAATTCAAACGATCTCTATGAAGAGAGATATAGGGAGCATATGAAAGGAATGATGGAGAATGTGAGAGAAACTGAAACTAAAAGGAGGTTGGGTGAGCTTCTGAATCCATTGTTGTTGAATTCGACAAATCCAGGTGGGTTGCTGCCTATGGTAGAGGTGATCCAGTCCTGGTACTGAGAGACTCTGGCGTACACACCGGGATATTTGGGGTCAGCACATCCATTACCAAAACTCACAACGCCGGACTGAATCCACAGAGAGCCGTTCCTAGTAACCAATGGACCTCCAGAGTCTCCCTGTATTGATAAACACAACATTTATATATAGCTCATTTATGTATCTGAATATATACAGTGAACAACTGTCAAAAACTGACTATTAAAATCTGTGCAGAACCAATCATGAACCAGTAAAGATGCATGGTGGTTGGAAATATGTCTGAATGTCATCTGACTTGCTCTGATGTTATTCTGACGCATTTCAAAAAGTCATGCGGGGGGAAAATTATATTATCATGGACACAGATTAAGTACCCGTTCTCATGACTTGTTAATTCATAGCCACTTTGCACTAATTTGTTCCCTCATTTTGATTTAACTATACAATAAAATAACTTTGTTTATAAGGCACATTTGCAAACAAACAAAAGTTGGCCTAAAGTGCTTTACAGATCGAGCAGCAAAAAATAAAAAATAAATAAATTATATATATATATATATATATATATATAAACATAATACAATAAATGAGAACATTTAAGCACAGCATCATGTATTAATCCACTTCAACGTATTCAAGAATGTATTTAAAAACTACAGAATAAAGGTGTTTTTAAAAGCTATTTAAAAATGGCTAATGTTGAAGGAATGGGAGACTATTCCATAATTTAGGACCCATCACACAGAAAAATGTTTACCCTTTGACCCATGACTACTAAAACGAGGGAACAACTGGTTAAATTTTCATTTACATTTTAATATATTAATTCTTTTTAGTTTTAAATGTAATAATATTGCATTATATTTGACTGAAATGCTTGCACCTTTTTCATATTCTAGTAATACAACTGTGCTGCTAGAGGATTAGATGTGAGGAAGGGGCATTGATAGGACTGTTACTGGATGCACTGGTTGAGCAGACTGTTTTTATAATTACTATAGCCTATACAGTGATTTAAGCTGTGTGTAATGCATAACAGTGAGTGTAAAATATCAATTCTTTGGGAGTGGCAAATTTAGAGTTGTAATGTTTGGGCTAGGGCAGTGGTTCTCAACATTTTTTACTCCAAGGCCCCCCTCCTCTCCGAGTAGTAGACTCTGCGAGTCCTGACAGACAGGCAGCATCTAGTGAGGCTTGGAAAATACACATCCAGCACCCACATAATCAGCACTGGAGCTCCTCAGGGCTGTGTTCTCTCCCCACTGCTCTTCTCCCTCTACACCAACGACTGCACCTCTAAAGACCCCTTTGTCAAGCTCCTGAAGTTTGCAGACGACACCACACTCATCGGCCTCATTCAGGACGGTGACGAGTCTGCTTACAGACAGGAGGTTAAAGAGCTGGCTGTCTGGTGCAGTCTTAACAACCTGGAGCTGAACACACTCAAAACTGTGGAGATGATCGTGGACTTCAGGAGAAACCCCCCTGCTCTCCCCAAACTCACCATCATGAACAGCACTGTGACTGCAGTGGAGTCATTCAGATTCCTGGGCACCATCATCTCTCAGGACCTGAAGTGGGACATTCACATCAACTCCATTGTTAAAAAGTCCCAGCAGAGGTTGTACTTCCTTCGTCAGCTGAGAAAGTTCAACCTGCCACAGGAGCTGCTGAAACAGTTATACTCCGCCATCATTGAATCTGTCCTCTGCACTTTAATAACTGTCTGGTTCAGCTCAGCTACCAAATCTGACCTCAGAAGACTACAGAGGGTAGTCCGGACTGCTGAGCGAATCATTGAACTCCCCACTCTCCAAGAACTGCACTTATCCAGAGTGAGCAGAAGGGCTGGCAAAATCACTCTGGACCCCTCACATCCAGCACACTCCCTCTTTGAACTGTTGCTGTCTGGTCGACGCTACAGAGCTCTGAGCACCAGAACGACCAGACACAGGAACAGTTTCTTCCCTCAGGCAATCCATCTCATGAACACTTGACAATAAACGTGGAACACACAACACTATTTATACACTTTTACACTTATTTATCTAACACACATACTTAGTTTACATTTCGGATTTGCACATAATATACCTGTACATACAAAACTTTCTATTGTAATATACCTGTTCATACAATTGTCAATTTGTATATTATTATTCCCTATTTACTATTTTTATTCTTTTATTATCTGTGTTTTTTGTTCTGTCACTGTCATTCTGTTGCACTGTGGAAGCTTCTGTCACGAAAACAAATTCCTTGTATGTGTAAACATACCTGGCAATAAAAGCTTATTCTGATTCTGATTCTGATTCTGAGTAAATACTTCAAGCACCTTTTCTATTTTAAAAAAATAAATAAAATGTATTCTAGTGTTATTATCTTTTAATTCCTGTAATTATTTTTAAACTAAAATTCAAGATAGACTTAAACACAGTGTTCTATATTTGCAAAAATACTTAGCAAGAATGTCACTGCAGATATTCTTTACAACTTAGAAGTACTTAAAAGTATGTGAAGTTAGATTATACAGTAACTTTAACAAATAAGCACAAGTCATCCTGCCATACCAAAAAAAAAGACCACAGGGAGACGCCAAAGGACTGCATATAGCCATTATACCAACTTAAAAATTTTGTTGCTAAATTTAGCAACTTTTCAGACTACCCTAGCGATTTTTTTCTCCCAGAAGCACCTAGCAACAAATTTAGCTATTTTTAAAATTTATTTGGCAACTTTTAGTAGCTTTTGATAAGTGACTCAAATGATAAAAAAGGAACATTTACCATTTAAATTACACAAAAAGAGAAAACCAAAAATGCACATCATGTGAATTAAGTTAGCTGCTTTTTACAATTGTTTAATTTAAATAATAATAAAATTATTTAGTAATTTAATAATTGTTCATTTATGATACACTTTGTTAGTAGCTTGTACCTGAGACTGTTGATCAGTTGGCACACTGTGAGAAAAATATCTAGAAAAATGAAAAAGGTACTAGTAAATTTCCAGGACATTATCCGTTATCCATTGTCTGTTGTAACCTTGCAACCCGAAAACACAAAATACAATGCATAATTAAAAATTCAGGTAAAAAAAACCTCTGGAAAAATCGATACAGAAAATTCCTTCATATTAACATAGGCCTAGTAAATTGCACCCTATTTTTACAGACTTTTCTTAAGAGTGTACTAGCATACTAACTAACTACTAATACACTGCTTAAAAGTATAATTGTTCAGAATGTGTAGTTTTACTGGTTTACTAGCTAATAAAAAAACGTAAATTGTAATCCTTCAAAAATGTGTATGCTTTCAAAAATGCAATGTATTTAAAAATATCTGTTTACATTTTAATATTATATCATGCATTTATATTATTTTATGAACAAATCTAAATTAACATATATAAAATCTTTTTTTGTTGTTGTTGAGATTTGATGCAGTGACACAATTTTTGTAATAACGTAACATTGCGAAGTGACCTCACAACGCATTTAGCAACTTTTAGCAACAAATCAACCTTCCTTTAGCAACTTCCCCTGAAAATTTGTTGGCAACACTGCACTATACGGATCTATTCAGAATCACTAAACACACCAAAATACAAATGAAAAATGAAACCGTTCTAAATGTGTGCAAACTCAGCGATCTGAAGGCGGCTCGATGTCATTAGTCAACAGACAGGTCCTCTGTCAGAACAAGCTTTTTGGAGCGTCTGATACCCATATGTACACTGTAAAAAACTGCTGTAAAAAAACGGCCATATTCTGACAGTAACATCCTGTTTTTTCATTACAACATTAAAATCCTGTAAAAAACAATGAGTTCTAGGTAATATTTGTTGTTTTCGAGAAAGTAGCCTTCTGCAGTCCTGTGAAGTAACAGCACTGAGTCGACACACCCTACATTCACTATTCCCTACATGAGTTCACTAATATAGTCCACCTGATAGAGAGAATGAAAACTAATGAGTGAATTCAGCCAATGATGAACAGCAGCTGTGAACAAGCAGAATCACTGGAGAAAAGAGAAAAATGAAACTACAACTCCACAAACAGCATCACCAGCTTCACACATCACAATCTGACTTTATTTCTGTCATATATCTACAAAAATTCTTTGAGAATTAATAGACATTTAGATGCTTTATTGAAATGTTTCGTTTGACCTCACCATTATGGCGATCAGCGTTTGCTTTAGTTGGGCTCTTGACCCTTGACTTTTTATAGATTTTTTTTTTTTGGTTGTTATAACTGTGTTTGTAAAACACATTTGTTATAGCAACAAAAGCCAAAAAAAAATTGTAAGAAAAGGTTTTTGGATTGTAATCATCATGAGGCAGCCTGCTTCTCTGATCTCATTCAGTCTTTAATGAAGTGGTGTTTTTTTTTTTTTTTTATTAGTTTCATGTTATTTACGATAAATCATACTGTAAAATAGCAATCTATTATGAAGAATTGTAAAACATCTTATGCACAAAACCTTTAGTACCACGGCATCATTTAGACACATACAGACATCAAGAATCAACATATGAATCTCAACAATGGTGAGTTAAAAGCTTCATGCTGCAATGCATGCTGGGTACCAGCAGAGTACAAAACTCACCCATGACTCCCAGCATGCATTGCGACATAAATTATGCCACTGAATGGTCCACTCTTCTCTAATTCTTTCTATTTGCTTTTATAATTGCTTTTGTGATGTTCAGAGTTGATCTGTTTATTTATTTTGGATTATTTTCACCACTGTTGAGATTCATACGCTGATTCTTGAGGTGTGTGTTTCATAGCACTCTAGAGTTTTTTTTTTTTTTTTTTTTTTTGTCGTCAGTAATGTTTAACAATCTTACATAAACTAGAGCAAAAGAATGAGCAGGCTGTTATTACATCATCACTTTGGTAACAGAAAAGACACTGGAGAAAAAAAAATCTGTGAATATGCTGCTTAATGATGGTTATGTCATTAACAAAACAAAACTAACAGTATTACAGATTTTGCTTTGGTTCTGTTTGCTATCACAAATGTGTTTTAAAACACATGGTTATAGCAACCAAAGAAAAGTTAATGTTAAAAAACCAAGGTTCAAGAGCCCAACTAAAGCTAACACTGATCTCCATCATACTAGTTAAAAAAAAAAAATTGCATTTCTGTGAACGTCTGACAGAAATAGCATCAGTCTGGTTAGTAATGTGTGCAGTAATGCAGATTTAGGAGTTGTTTGATCAAATCTTGAGAGATTTAATGTCTTGTTTATTTCAATTGATTTCATCTAAGGCTGTGGCTGAAGTCATTTGTAGTTCTTGTGCTTCTCTTTCATTCAGTGATTCTGCCTGTTAACAGCATCTGTTCATCACTAATGCTCAATCATCATTTAATTAATCACAGAATTATCTCATTAACTTCAGCACTGATTCAGTGTTACTCTAACACTCTGTAGTGTGCAAACATTATAAGTGTTCATTTAAAAGTGAGGATTTTGTTGTGGGGTTTAGAGGGTTAAAGACATGTTTTTAGTTATTTAAAGTGTTTGCAATTTTATACTAAGAAATATTTCTTCTCAGTGGACTCAAATAATATAAGTAACGCCATATGAATACTAATATTGTAAACTCGAACTGTTTGAAGCAGTTGGAGCAGAGTTAATTTCCATGGTAGTATAACAGTAACATGCTGTAAAAATGAAGAGCTGTAAATTAACGGTAGAGGGCTGTAAATTAACAGTACATTACTGGCAACTCTGCTGCCAGTACATTACTGTTATTTAACGGCACAATTTTTTTTTCTGAAATTACAATCGTCATTCATCAAAGCCAGTGCAACACTGGCTTCTTTTATCCAACCGAGAGCTGTAGTTTGCGTATCATATGCTCATGCAGCACTCGAACCGCTGTTCAGTCACACAGCGCGATGAGAAACAGCTTGAGCTGCTCCGAAACACAGAATAACATCAAAGAATAGCCTTCGTACAAGAGAGGTGGTGCTGTTATTTTTTCATTTTAATTTTTTATTTCTTTAACATATTAATCATAATGAATTGAATATAAATATACTTATAGTCTTAAGTTATCTGGCGCCCCCCTGGTTGAGAACCACTGGGCTAGGGTCATTAGATTAGTGTTGATTGCCCATTAGACTGTTTTTTTTTTTTTAATAATGTCTTGCAACACTGATAGATTGTTAATGGTAATGTAAAGCGTGCAGGTGATCCAAACTATGTTAATTTGGGTTTTGTAATCTAAAAAAAGGGTTCATATGAACGACTGATGTCTTACCTGACATGAATCTTTTCCTCCCTCATTTAACAATCCAGCACAAATCATATTGCTTGTGATGTCTCCTCCATAAGCATCATCACAGTCACTGCTGCTCACAACTGGTATCATCACCTCCTGCAGTATGTTAGGAGATGCACCTGTGACACAGATCAGTTGGCCAATTACAGTAAATTGTTGAGCTTTACAGTATTGTTGTTTTGCAAGCAAATCTCTCACCTCCAGACTGTAGCGCTCCCCAGCCAGTGACCCAGCTGTCTGTACCTGCAGCGAATTTACTACCAGCAGCCGCCAGACAGACTGGCCTAATGTAATCAGTGAACGTCACAGAAGAAGAGAGCTGGAGCAGTGCTATGTCATTGTCATTGTTAGGATTGTCATAGTTAGGATGGTTGATGACTGTCCTCGCTGTCCTGTAAAGTTCATTAGGGTTTGTGCCTGACTGGCTCTGACGTCCCAGGTAGATCTCAATGGAGCTCGTGGAACTATAGAGGAAGTCAGTTTTAATTAAACTAGCATCAGTTGATAATAGTGTCTTCAGTTGTATTTAAACTTCATACCTCTGGAAGCAGTGAGCAGCAGACAAAACCCAGTCTTTGTTGATTAGACTCCCACCACAGAAATGGCCTCCAAATATGGAGCTTTGAATGCTGACTTGCCACGGCCAAGACCCTGCCGTTGCAGCCTCCCCTCCAACAATTTTGGTGTTTAGGGGGGCTTGACCACACACTTATGAGAGGAAAGACGATGTGGAATTCCCAATTAAAATGATATGCACACAAGATATAAAATGCTTGTTTTATGGTTGTAAAGTCTATGACATCTTACCATCTAACTGGCAGAGAGAACCTGGAAGTCAGAGACCAAACAATTAGATGAACAGAACATGCATGGAGATGAACTTGTCTGTGTAACTCTTTCAACTTTTACATAAGGTGTTGGCACATACCATTGACGTGAATCAAGATAATAGTTTCATGTGGATTGTAGGGTTGGTAGTGAAATGATTTCATTGTCTTGACAGGAAAATAATGTGACAGGAAAAGTAATGTGAGCTAAATCAGGAGGCCTGTTTCACACCGTGTGAAGCAGCAGTGTAACAACAAAAGCAGGTTCATGTGCTTTGACACTGACAGTATCTCTATACAGTAAGCATTTGTTTTAATAATGGCCATAAATTATAAAATGATTATCAGGAATTGGCCTGTGAGAGCTATGCTTGTTTACATATATCATTTTCACATCAATTTATGGAATCAAATTGATATCTAAAAGATAATTAATCAACAAAAAGAATCAGGTTTTAACTTTTTTTTTAAACAGTGGGTAAGTAGTTTGCTTAAGTGTTTTATGCCACTTCATAAGCTTATATTGTAAAAGATCATGTTGATTTACAGTGTATTTTCACCATTTTATTATTATTATTATTAATATTGCTGCAAAATAGGCTCATAGAAACTATTTGCAATTATACTGTTACACTAAAAAACAGTTTTGACATCTGTGGTTCCATGAAGAACATTTAATATTAGATATAATAGAATATTTTCATTTCACAAAAGGATCTTTATAGTGGAAAAAAAGTTATTTAGATTATTAAAATGTTCTTTAAAATAGAACTGTGCACTGAAAGATTCTTTGAGGAACTCAGATCAGTCAATCCATGGCATTGTTTTGAAAACTCAGTTTTGGAAGTTTTATTTTTAATCAAGCAAGCTACATTCTTAAAAATAAAGGTTCTTTATTGAGTCCATGCCTTTATTGTTCCGTGAAGAACCTTTACATTGCTCAAAAGGTTCTTTATGATGGAAATGGTTATTTAGATTATTAAAATGTCCTTAACATTAAAAAAATCAAATAAATAAATACATTTTAAAACTGTTCACTTAGGTAACCAAAAAATGGTCCTTCTGTGGCATCACTGTGAAACCCCCTTTTGGGACCATTATTTATGAAATATTTAAATGTAATATACAAATATTATTGAAATATCAAACAATTACTATTATTACTTGCAATAGTAAAAGAGTAGTATAATAGACAGATGAATGTATATATAGACAGTGAATGTATGTATTTTAGAACAATTTAATTCAGTTTAGTCAGCATTCCATTTTAAATTTAATTTCAAGCATTTAAACATAACACTTCAAATCAAAAGGTGTTTACAATCACGAGAAACACACAGTTTATGTGTTTGCACCAATTGCCATTTCAGGTATCTGTGTGTGTGTGTGAGTTACAAAGTTCATTAGCAACAGGATTTCAATTGACTTGTCATTATCAAACAATTTAAACATTATTAAATCTATATTTACTTGTATAGACTTACCTGCTATGTTGAGAAGTATGGTTCCAGCAACACTCAAAGCTGTGTTTAACTTCATACTCCTGCTCTTCTCTGTGATCTGACTGCTGTTTCCTCTACTCTCGGTCTCTAATAAGATGTAAAGCAGGCACTGTCGTGTTCATCAAACATTCTCATCCACAACCAGCATGAGTGTCTGACTCATCTTTTTTTCAAGTGCCTTTATTGTGTACTGTACACACCCCAGTCACCTTTACAGGTAATGTTAAGGATTACTTTTTGAACACCTTTCAGTTCAAGGTCACTTCACTTCACAATAACACATTGCAACATTTCAATTGTCTCAACTTGGAGTTTTTATGACGTCGCTTATAATTTAGCATACAAAGCCGCATTCTGAATGAGCATGACTAAGCAGTTCTACATTATGTTATAAATAAAATAAATCTTCTATTTTCTTTTTCCTATCATAAACTTTCTCTTACCTGACACCTGAAATAAACAATAAACCTATCCAGTGAGTCTAAGAATCTTAGTTGCCTCTGCTTTTATTATTTTAATCATCATTTTAAAATTAATTTGTGCCAGTTGAACAGAAAGATACACTAATGATCAAACGTTTTGGAAAGAAGTCACTTATGCTCACCAATGCTGCATTTATTTCATTAAAAAAAAAAATAATGTTGTAAAATGTAATTACAATTTAAAATAATGGTTTTCGATTTGAATATATTTTTTTAAATTGTAATTTATTCCTGTGATGGCTGAATTTCCATTTCATTTCTTCAGTCTTCAGTGTCACATGATCCTTCAGAAATTATTGTAATATGCTGGTTTGGTGTTCAAGAAACATTTATTAGTAGTAGTAGTAGTAGTTGTTATTGTTGTAGTATTAGAAATGTTAAAAACAGCTTAATATATTTGGTAAAAACTGATCCATTTATTTCATGAATCTTTGATGAATAGAAAGAAATTAACAGAATTCATTTATTTAGAATTTATTTCTATTACATAGAAATCTTGTGTAAAATTATAAATGTCTGTCACTTTTGATCAATTTTTATTTATTTTTATTTTTATTTTAACAGTAATGTATTTATGCATGAAGAACATATTATGTTGAAGTTCAAAGTTAAATGTTAAAAAGTTGGAAAAAGTGTGAGAGAGAGAATGTATGGACTACAATGAAGTATGTAAAGAAACTGAATTAAATCTAAAAATGTTCAATGTTTTAACACATGTTGCTGACTTATCTTTATCAATGTTGTGTAAAATAAGTGATTTGTACTATTTCTAACCAAATGGCAGTTTCATAGAATTTCAAATGTCAAGCATCATTTGCATTGATGATGACTGTTTGCTGTAACCAGTCATCTAGTTTTACCGGTTTTATTACAAACCTGAATATTTCTCTCAGGTGAAAACATTTCCTCAAGGCCTGGGTGATGATCTCATGTACTGTACAAATAACTGCACATTCATGTGATTTATCAAAAGTATGTCATTATTTCCTAGTATGAGAATTTTGATTATTGCTAATAGATTTCACATTTACCAATTATAAATCTGCTCTTCGTAAAGAACTTCAATAAAGCATTAAAAGGCAATGGATATTTAACAGGAGTTCTTACAGTTTGTTGATATTCTTTTATGAGTAGCAAAAGTAAACACTTCAAAAATTGTCAAATGACAACCATGGAAACAAATCATGCTTATTTCATGTCAGAGATAGGCCTACCATTCTTTTGTTTGTATAAATTAAATTAATATTTGTTTATTCTGCAAATACATCAATACTTAATGGAAACCGCTGTTCTGGTTTATCCTTTTGTTTTTTCCAAGTTCCAATTGTGTAGTAAAAAAAATTCAATTTCATTATTTTTGCAAGCAGTCATAACAACGTGCATAAACATTATTCAGTTCCATTGTCATCTAATATCACAAATTATGAAAATATACACAGGACATTTTCTGACAAGTCAATTCTCTTTCAAAATGTTTAGTGGTAATGAAAATGTGTTTATTTGATTACATTATATTTATGAACCTGGCCTCATGTACCCACCATATTAGTCAATATATTTTGGATGTTAAACTGAAAAACCAAAAAATAAAAAAAAATGAAGAAAATCATATTAGTTATTAGTAACTGGTAATCAATTTAGGCAGCAACATGTTTAATAATTAACTTCACGTTGACACCCTCATTAAAGAGTTCAAAAGTACATTAGTGTAACATATTTGTGTAAAAACATTAGCTTTCAAAGAGAGACTGAACCCTCCCAAAACACCTTTGCCCTTAAAGGGCATAGATATTATTCATGCATAGTCATTACCCATCCCTTTTCGTAATCAGTTTCGGTAGGATATTTCACCTTTGTGTCCTTTCATATTCAGTATATCGATTTAACTGCACTAACACCATTGGATGAGAACAAAATTTAAACTGAACTGAGCTGGATAAAGAATTTGCAACCTCATCACTGTTACTGAACTGAATTTAATCAACATTGAATTGACTTGAGCTGAATAATAACATTATTGCCTTCTGTAGAGCTGCTTTACATCTGAATTGAATTTGTTTCAAAATTTATGAACATTGAAACAATGACAATTATTGAACTGAATTGAAACAAAATGAAACAATAGATGAGCTGAATAATGACAATATTGTCTTCTGTAGTGCTGCTCTAGGCCAACAGCTGAAATTAAAGTAGCTAATTTCATAACTGATTATTTTCATAGAATACTGTTATAAGTTGCTTAGAAACAATCTGTATAGGAAAAATAAATAAATTCGAATTGATTTGACTTCATTTTGCACTTTCAATTGCTCTAAAGGATTGTGTAACAAGAGTGCATTAAAAAAATGAAAGAATATGGCAATGAACCCATAATATATTTTTATGCCATAACACTGTCTTTTTCATAATTGATAAACATTATAAAATTGTTCATTTTGCTTGGGATATTTCAATTTGTATCCACTTTTTTCTTCAACGCAGAAGTAAGGCTATGGGTGAGACTTCCGGTTCTTTAGCCGCTGTAGGGAAATAATGAGAAGAATAACAACGTGCAGTAAACAGTAAAACTGTTTACACTACAAACCAGTGTGTTCATAATTAAGATAATACATTAAAATAATATGGTAAGACACACCAATTTGTAATGTCAAGCAGTAGAACGAGCGGTTTTGTACAGCTAAAAATAGCTCGACGGAAGCCAGACCCATAAAATTTACAAATGGCCATTTTTACGGGAAGAAAAAGGTGGATAAAGCAAAGGTAATAGCCATAAAACCCTAAAGATTACCTTGAAAATTGTATGGCTCAGTCAACAAGCTGGCATGTAACATGAAGTGTATGAATACTTCTCTTCTGTTTAAAAGAGCAGTCTGTTTATTATAGCAGTGTTATAATCTAAACTTTAAAGTTGTGTAATGTATCTAACGTATCTAATAAATATAATATAATATAATATAATATAATATAATATATATACAGTATATATATATATATATATATATATATATATATATATATATATATATATATATATATATATATTTTTTTTTTTTTTTTTTTTATTAATGCCAGAACACTTAATACAATCTTAATACACTTAATAACAATCATATAACCACAAAAATCTCAAAAACAATAGAGGACAAAATACAAAAAAAAAAAATAATACAAGATAGAAAGTAAAAATAAATAAATAAACGAATAAATAAATAACCTAAAAACAAACAAATAAATAGCATAAATCAGAGGGGAAAATTATACAAGGTTAAACACTGAAAGCAATTTTTGACTTTTGAATGATTTTTTGTTTTTTATGCCCATCAAAGATAAAACGTAAGAATTGTAGTCAACCAGAAAAATTGACAGTACTGGGTTCTTACCCAAAAATTTACACCTATGAATAAAAAATTAGCCAAGTATAATAAAAAGATTAACAATGTATTGAATCAAAAAGTTAGAGTTACAATAAAAGAAAATAATATCAAAAGTGTTGAAAACTGAACACAAACACATTCACAAAAAAGATGTACAATGTTCTCTTCTAAATCACAGAAAGTACATTTTTTCCCCCAATATTTTGCATATACTTATTAAGTACACTATTACAAGGATAGCATCTATGCAATATTTTAAACGTGACTTCTTTTATTTTATTTGTTAATAAATATTTGTGTAGAAGAGACCAAACAACACTCCAATTAACATTGTACAATGCCATCCATATAAAAGAAGACGCTGTAATAGATTTTCTGTTGATATGATTTCGAACAAAGCGGTTATTGAAACTGTCCTCAACAATCAATATCTAACATATCACTGTATGTTTATTGTTCAAGCTCAAAAAAAATGCCCTTATCAAGATGGCAGATTCCCAACGCCACTCTTCACCGGAAACACACGGCAAAATAATTTTGACCTTCCTTCCGGTTGGCTCCCGCCCCACGTAGCCATTTTGCGTTTCCTGGACAAAAAAAGGGGGTTAGATAGAAAGACAATCAGACACATAATTAAATTAGTCTTCAAATCATACCGAGAATCAAAAGTGCGGATGTAACTGTGCAATATGATTGCATATGGTACACCAGCCGCGGCCCGTATTCAAAGAGGAAACCTTTGGCTAGCTGGCTAACGATCCGTTAGCGAAAGACTGAGATAAAGACTTCACAGACACTAAAGTGTTGTACGACATTCATAATTATCATATTATACTCTTAAGCACGCTAGAAGGCGGACGTTGGTACAAATATGGACCTTGTGTTGATTTGAAACGTCGCAGCGGACAAAAACAGCAAACGCCACGGTTATTTGCGGAGGAAGCCAGATAACTGTTTATTCACAGGGAATAAAGAGCAGGATCGCAGCACGCCACGGTAAGACAGTCTGTTTTATTTGATTACATAATGGTTACTGTGAGGCATTTATAGCTGCATAAAATTCAGGCTGTCGTTGTTGACAGACGCTCATCTGGAGCCTGTCATGAACTAGCCGCACATCTTCCATCATTACAGCAGAACCACGGGTTTGCACTAAAATCATAACCGTTCTCTTTTAAATTAGTGGATGTGTCTCAAAACCTACACAATATTTTGTCTCCAATACCCCAAAATGCAGTTTTGAGACACAGCCGGTGTGTTTCTCTATTGTTTAGTTTCCCTTTTCCAGCAGAACACCGGAAACTGATTCTGCCCCCATCCCTAATTAGCATTTATACAATAGTGTGCAAATTATCACACTTTTTAAAAGCTCTTGACAATTCATTCAGCCCCGAGGCCAACAAAAGTGCTGCACTGCACACAAAGTCCACAGGAGAGGTTTTAGTGATGTGAAAGGTGTGCTTCAACTGCACAAACCCATTATGGACTTAAGTGCACTCAGTGGGTGGAAGGAAGAACGTTACTGGGTACCATTTAAGTACAATAATAGCACATCAGGCTAAATGTAATCAATACTTGATATTTATTGTGTAGACTGTCAAAGACCTCATCAATACTTTGTGAAGATGCACTTCTCAGTCTTGATTGCTGCGAGTTTTGAATGACACACCGGTCTTGGAGCCTCTATGTGTGAACTGAAGATATAAATCAGGTGGGGTTAACGGATGTTTCATCCAAAAATGAAAATGCTTTCATCAATTTCTCACCCTAATCCAAGCCTATATGAAGATTTTTTTTTTTTTTAATAAACCTGATATATTTTACTCCTTCAATTAAAAATCCATTTGGCTAAAACTTTGATGCTTCTAAAAGTTAAACAATAAACAATCTATAAGAATAAAAAAGTAGACATCATTGCTTTATACGATGAACAGATTTAATTTAGGGTTTTATTCACATTTAAACAATTAATCAGTGATTTATATGATTTTTAAATCAAAGTTTGGGTTGCATTTACTTCAAGTTAAGGGTCAGAAAGCTCTTAGGTTTTTATTAAATATCTTCATTTGAGTTTAAAGATGAAGGAATGGGTTTGGAATGACTTTTCATTTTTGAATGAACCATCCCTTAAATAAACAGATTTCCAAACTGTGCAGGGTTTGAGGATTGAGAACTACTGTTTTAAAGAGTGGTATTATGGGTTGGTTTGCAGCTGTGGGTTTTCCCTTAGATCATACATGAACCTCCTTTCTTTAAACAGGAAATGCAAAATAGGCTTCTCCATCCCATAGACCCCCACCACCCTGTAATCATGCTGTTTGAAGCAAAGGAAGTACTGGTGATCCACAGAGCTCAAATGACATGTGCTTCTCCTTGATGTATTTTCTAGTCTTCATTACAGCAACCAGAAATTACAAAATAACATTCCTATGCCGCTAAAAGCTTTGAAACTCAGATGAACTTGTTTGGCTTTTACTTTCTTGCTTGTCTCCCGCGGTGTGATTGAGTCACCGTCTGACTTATTGTGCAGGGGTGTCTGCTTGAAGTATTATATTTCGATCTGAGTGTCTGTGCTGGAGTTGTTTTCTGAGCTGATTGTCCCAGCATGTGTTCTTTGGGAACTGTCATGTCTATCATAGGTCCTCTGTGCTCCATGTCAAATATGTTCTAAGTTGGCATGAAATGAAAATTATTTACTGAATGTCTGTAATTGATCTTATTGTGAACAACCACGCATGTTTCATTTATTAAAACGGGTTTGGCCTTGTAGTGTTCAAAATGTCTTAACGCAACTTTCTAGTGAAATCTACAGGATTCTCTCTGGTGGCGTGTGTAGGACTTCTCAAATCATTCAGTCCATTTAAAACCCATCCCTGCAAGCAGCTCAAAATCCAGTCAACAACCAGTGAATAGAACCCACCCTACATTTTAGTTTTTCGATAATCTGTTGCACTCGAATACAGAAGAAAAGGTCTGTTTAAATCAGTAATGTCACAACTTTTAAAGCCAATGGACCCTAATCGAAATGGACCCTATTTGCTTTCTTAATGCATGTTATTTCTTTTTCAAACAGTGTTGTCGTAGTAATCTTTTATACAAGGAAACAACTCTCCTTTTTTTACTGATATCACAGATCCCCAATTTTCAACCCCCTTCCCTTCAGCCATCTGGCTCCATTGTCAACTCCCTATAGATCACATCAAGTCCCACCCTACGTTTTCCCATTTAATATTGTGTTTCATTCAGAAACTTATCAGACCACAGAGGTAAAAATAGGTTTTGAACAGTCCATGTTGACTTTATAGGCCTCTTTCATCTCTTAAATCAAATATTTACGTGGTTTCTATTCATTTACCTGTCTTTGAAATGTATTGAGAGTAAATCTTCATGTCTAGACTCGGACTGACAGTCTGTTGTGTTGTTAAATCACAGTTTAGTATGCAAGATTGTGGTGTTTCAGATTTTAATATTTGTGATTTGATACAGCAGCTCAGTGTTTGTGGGTTTGTGATTTTTACAGTTCTGCAACAGAATCAGTGAAGTCAGGAAAGGTGATACAGTGTGGAAAATTGTTTGGATTGTATTTGTTTTCTTATAAAGCCTTGAGCCTCAAGAGCCAGTGAAGACATCAAGATAAGAGCAAAAGAATCTCAAAAATTGCAAGTCTCCACCTGTCTGATAAGCAAACTAATGTGAGAATATCTTCATAGTCTTCGTTTGAGTGTTTTTCATTTGAGTTTAGATGGGCTGCTACCACCCAGTAAACATTTAGATCAGATTTCAGTATTGATCGTCACCAGAGCATGGAGATCATCAGGTCAGGTTTCTGCCTAAAATTTTCTGTAAATCATGCGAATATTTTTCATTTACTGCATTTTTGTTTTATTGAAGTGCTTCTTGTAGCTGTTTTTAGAGTAACATTTAATGGGATTTAAAAAAAGGAAAATTACAGTAACAAGAAACACAAAAAAAGGAAATTGCATTGACATTGCTTTTACTAATCTACCATAATTTTTTGCCTTGCTAATTAATAATGTGATTATTAAATATTTTAGATTAACCAAAGTAATAACCAGCAGATGAATCATTTACCAGAGTAGTTAATTGCATCACTATAATTTAGCCCAAAATATTTTTTTCACTCCCTCACAAACATTGTACTAAACCACTCAGCCTGAAGCCTGAATACATATTTACATTTCTACTGTGCGTAATGTGTGAATTTGAAATGCATATGCAAATGATGTCATCAGGATGTTCTTTACATTTTGAGAGGCGTGTGTACTTTATGGGTTGTGTTTGAATGTAAATGAACCAGATGTGTGATGTGTCGAACGATGGTCTGTTTTTCTTCAAAATATTTGGCAATATTCAAACAATTCACACAGTGCAAACAACCTGCATTGGATGTGCTAACATGAAGATGAAAAAGAGGGAACGACATATCTGATTTTGAACCATCCAACCAGGGCAGATTACTGCATCTTCATTATTAATGCGCAGCACCGAGTCTCACAACTTCTAAGTGGGTCACAGACTTCTAAGTCTTTTATGGTGTGCTGCAGATGCCAGATTGTTGCATATATGCCAAACCAGAGAAGTGATGAGAGGAGTTCAGAAGTTTAGAGTGGCATTTTGATTATTTTCACACTTGATTCCATTTCTGAAAAACATTTTCACCCCAACCAATCCCGTTTTTTAGAAATATGCCATTTGCCTGCATTTTGGTTAAATTTTTTATTCGTTAATTTTTTTATTTAATTTATTTGTTTTCTGCTTAAGCCCAGTTGAGACTACACAATTCTTTGCCGGGCATGCGGTTTTGACTCCTAAAATCTTGTCGTATCGTGAACAAGAAACATGTCAGACTGCACGTTTTTACCTGACCATTCATCGCTTACTGTCTTTATCGACACGCATGCTGTCATCGATAGAGCGGGACTAGACAGGCGGTGACATGAGCGTAAACAAACATTGGCTAGCAAACAGCATGTCTTGTCCACTGAAAAGCGCAAAAAAATTTAAAACCTGACAGTGGACACAAATCTAAATTGTGTGAAGAGGACAGTATGGACTGTCAAAGAGAACGGAGGTAAAATAGTTTTTATTTGACTTTTTCACTCTGTCACCATAGTCCCTTGAGAAAACATAAATGCAGGAGTATTATAGTCATTTCCTCCATTGTAAAATTCCACCTAGCAGGACCAATACCGTTGTATCTCTTTCATTTCTGCATGTTTCAAAGCATGTATGAAGGCTTATCGGCCTGTGTCACAGATGTGACGTAACTCGTCGTGGACAATGAAAAAAAAAAATTAAACATGCTGGTCTTGATGAGTTGATGTCATGAAACGCCGCAGACGTGACATTGGCTGTCATCCACTGTGACACACTACACGAGATGAAACGATTGAATCTTGCATTCCGATGCCCATTGTCCTTTACGAATCCCCATGACACACCCTACGTCAAGCAGATCACACCAAAAGCAGTCTAAAATCGTGTAGTCTGAACTGGTCTTTACTAGGGGTGTGAACCTACACTGGTCTCACGGTTTGGTTCGATTACGATTTTCATGTCATCGATTTGGTTCAATTCGATATCACAATGCATTGACGATGCACTGCATCCTCAATTTTCAATTTTACTTCACATGTATACAATTTTATCAATAAATACAAGTAGGGGTGTTCGATATGACGATTTTTGATCGTGGATGATAAAAATGTCTCCATGATCTGCTTTTAAAGAAATATCGTAGTATCGTGCTAAAGCGCACATTCTTTCAGTTACAGTTCTGGTGCTGCCGTATCGATATACTGTACAACACGACATACAGCGGTAGAGTTACTCTGACAGGACACTGCACTTATTCGCGATCGCAAAAGTACATTTGCATACAAGCCTTGCTGGTTAAATGTTTCATTCGCGTCTGACATGCGCTTTTTCTGAGCGCATACACCAGAAGTGCGCGTGCTAAAAAGCCTGTCTAACAGCGCCTGATTACTGAGCTAAGTTATCTTTTGCACTAATACTGTCAAAACACACAAGGGTTACATATAGACTCAGTTGGTTATGTCTAAAATGAAAGTAAACAGATGAGAGATAAATGGATGCGTGCCTATATATTAGATGCGTGCAGGTCTTAAAGGGACAGTAATAAACATGCAGCCGACTGTCATTTAAAGGGATAGTTCACCCTAAAATTTAATATGTCATTATTTACTCACTCACATGTTGTCCCAAACCTGTATTAATTTATTTCTTGTGCTGAACACAAAAGAAGATATTTTGAAGAATGTGGCTAACAAAACAGTTGCTGGTCCACATTGAATTTGACAGAAGGAAAAAAAATAGTCACATTACAGCCAAACTAATTTCCCTATTATAAAGACAAAGCCTTTCAAGGTAACAACAACAACAACAAAAAAAAAAAAGAATGCCAGATATTTAGGGCAAAGTGGGAGAACATAAAAATTTTTGTCATTATTTTATCTTTCTTATTAAAAAATAAGAACAAAGATACACATTACAAATACACATAAAATACAAATAAAACAAACAGTGCTTTATTTTCAAGTACAATAGGTGTATTTAGCGTGAATGACCAAATATAAAAATAAAACACTATATAGACTGATTCCTAAAGCAACTGTATTAAAGTTTTTCAGTCAAGAGTAGTGTGTGATTTTTTTGTCTTTGCGTTTTGTTTTATTAACGTTAAAGGAATAGTTCACCCAAAAATAAAAATTCTGTCATCTGTCTGTCAATTCTGTCACAGTATTTATTTTTATACCATCATTTACTCAAAAGTTGTTTTAAACCTGAGTGAGTTTCTTTCTTCTGCTGAACATAAATGCTATTTTGAAGAACGTGGAAAACCAAACAGTAGGTCCACTGCTCAGACAACTTGCAAAATAGTAAAACCACCATGACAAAGAACCGTGATAAAATAGTGAATCGTGATATTTCTAAAAAAAAAAATTATATTTTTTTCATATCGCCCACTCCTAAATACAAGCAGTCAGATATATGAACTGAACCTTTAATTTTACCTGCTCAAAGAAAACACGCTTCTTGAATGCATCAAACATCAAACAAAAATCAAGTCTGGGCACAGAAGACAACATTTAGAACAAATACACAAAAGTAAATACTAAAAGTATAACATGAGGAGTGTACTTTAGTAGTTATATAGTGTAGTGTACTTTATTGTAAAACGTTTAAATATTAACTAGTTTTATTAATTAGTGGTATTACCTCCTGCATATTTTTACCTCCGCCATTACATGCTACCACGACAAAGCACGTATGTGACAAATGACGTCAGAAAAGCATCAGTACGTTATAATTGGTTATGGTCTATTACTAGGGATGTAACGATTAACCGCGAGCCGGTTGAAAATCGATTAAAATATGTGACGATTCAAATCGGTTGAGATGCTAAACAAATCGCGATTCAGTTAGGGGTAGGAGTTTATATGAATGTATGTCTGAGGGGAACTTACTGTCTTTAGAATAGTTTAGATGGTATTTTTTTTCTTTTAATCTTCCCTCTGTATAATGCATATTAAAGTTCATAAGTGCAGCGCTGCTTTGTTTACAGCGGAAACCAAGGACACGCTTTAAGCGCCACCTGCTGGCAGAGAGTGAATCTACGTCTCATTCAGCTCGTTTGCTGTTTCTGCTTTATGCAGATATTTATGTATAGTTTCACAAAACTGAAGTCAGACCATTCTGTTTTTGCTTCAAATTTCAAAATTATATAATCTAATTTAGATTAAAAACTGCTCATGTTGCATGTATGCAGCATCTTTGTTTGGATCATGATTAAAATGCAGTGGTTGCCTCTAATTTTAAATGGAAAGAGCACAGACAAAGCCTTATTTTGTTTATATGAAGAGATTTATTTTATTTGTTACTTATTTATTTGATTTGGGTTTTGTTTTAAAATTTCAATTTAGTTTTGTTATTTACATTTACATTATATTTACATTTTGTTATTTAGCACTTTTATCCAAAGCGACTTACAAATGAGGACAATAGAAGCAATCAAAACCAACAAAAGAGCAATGCAAGTGCTATATTAATATATTATAGTGTTATATTTCAATTTCACAATCAAACGTTCAGCATTTTGTCCAAGCAATAATAAAAGGACACATTTAATTTATAATTTGTCTTAAATCCATTTTTGTAAAAAAAAAAAATCGTGAATCGAATCGTGAAATCAAAATCGTGAATCGAATCAAATCGTGAGTTGAGTGAATAGTTTCATCCCTATCTATTACTGAACCGATACCAAATCATCCTCATCTGCATCGCGATGCATCATAGAAACGATTAATTTTGACACCCCTAGGCTTTACACTGCCATTCAAAAGATTTTTGAAAATGTTTTAAGTTTATGCTCACCAGTGCTGCATTTAATAGTCAAAAATGCAGTATAAGCAATAATATTGTGAAATTTAAATTTTTGCAGCTAAAAAATTACTTAAGTGATCGATTAATCGGTTACTTAATTGAGTAATCTGATAAAATGATAATAAAAAAAATTGCACATCCTGCCAAATGTTGTTCCCCAAACAAATGCGTAAATTGACAGCTTGAAATTACACTTTTTGACAAGTGAATCAAGATGTAAATATGTCTTAGCCATTGTTGTTTATCTGTGACATTGTGGTCACTGAATAGTTTTACCCTGCATAACCATGTAAACTGCACCTGTAACTAAACTGTGATTTTGGTTACTCATTTTCAGTCTGTTTACTTGGTACGAAGAATTGATGCCACATGGTGTTTTGGAGAAGAAAAACTTAATAGCATCTTAGACAAACGAGTTGGTGAATTTTTGTACCGACATAAGCCATTAGGTGACTCACGTGTTGGAACAGATGTTGTCTTCGAAGACAGTATGTCCTTGATTCAAATCATTCATGTCACTAAGGCTACATCAAGGTCAATATCTTACTATTTAAACTATGTATTATCTTCCTAATCAAGGTTGTGCCTGGTGACTTTTTACTTAAGATTTGGTTTTATTCATTTTGGACATAGGGCTGTCACTTTACAATTAAAAGTAATCAGTAAAGTAATTTCTTGATTAAAAGTCATGATAATCTGCTGATTTCCGGAATAATCAATCATGATAGCCCTAATAAGGAGTCCTGAGTTATGTCTCAATAAAGATACGGCCTGTTGAGAAGTTGAGACTTGCATACATAGGTACACATTTTCTCTCTCTATTTTTCTCCATCCAAGGAGCCAGTCATGCCTGCCAGTGTGCGTACTGGGACCCCGAAGGACTCAGAGGTGTCTGAGCTCTTCTACAGGGATGATCCTGAGAAGCTCTTCACTGATCTCCGCGAGATCGGTCATGGCAGCTTTGGAGCCGTGTACTTTGTAAGCAAGCCATGCCAATATTTGTGTGCCATGGACATTTGTGTACTAGCTCTGTATGACCATATTTTTCTTTCAGGCTCATGATGTACGTTCCAACGAAGTAGTGGCCATCAAGAAAATGTCGTTCAGTGGCAAGCAGTCTAATGAGGTCAGGATCAAAATACGGTTTGAATCACTGTAGTACTGAATCAGACTGTTTAAAACTCACAACTTTTTTATTTTTTTACTAATGCTTGGTGTGTTGGTCCCCAGAAATGGCAGGACATCATAAAGGAGGTGAAGTTCTTGCAGAAGCTCAGACACCCCAATACCGTCGAATACAAAGGGTGCTACCTCAGAGAGCACACAGCATGGGTAAGTGCGTACGCATATGTATGTGAGTGACGTGTTTGTCTGCCGTGTGCTAATGTTGTCTGTCTCTCCTGTTAGCTGGTGATGGAATACTGTCTAGGATCAGCCTCTGATCTTTTAGAGGGTGAGTAGTTCATGTTTACTCTTCCTCATGTCCTCCTTTCTTTTCAAATAAAGCTGTTATGCTCTCCCTCAGCCGCCCTGTCTGACATTAGAGGTGTTCGTTTATATTTGCTGTGCTGTGCTGTAAATATTGTAATCATCAGGTTTCTGGATTGTGTTATTTTCCCACTGTGAAATATTTTGTCTTTTTATCCTATAGTGCATAAAAAGCCTCTGCAGGAGGTGGAAATAGCTGCTATTACCCACGGTGCACTTCAGGGCCTCGCCTACCTTCACTCTCATAACATGATACACAGGTGAGACCCTTCCTACTTTCTGTTTTTATCTTTACATCAGCTCGCTTTGTTGAAGTTTCTCAGCTTGTTGTCAATAGATTTTTTTTCAGTTGCTGAAAGATGCATAGGTCTTTATTTCTATGTTTTTCTTTTTCCAGAGATGTGAAGGCAGGTAATATTCTGCTAACTGAGCCAGGTCAGGTGAAGCTTGGAGATTTTGGCTCTGCCTCAATTGTTTCTCCTGCCAACTCTTTTGTGGGTACACCTTACTGGTAAGTTGTAAATGCAATTGATTATTTGGCTGAAGGGACTATGTTCTATGATTTGATTTTACTTGAAGTCATCTTATAGTTATGGTCAGGGTTTCTTCTCCTAAATGAGCATACACAAGTAATTACAGTTTTTATACACTGATTTAACAATACACTGCAGTTTAAAAGTTTGGGGTTAGTAAGATCAGTAAGAAATTAATACTTTCATTCAGCAGGGAAGTTGGAAGTTAACGCACTTGCATTGTTACAAAAAAATAATATTTCAAATAAATGCTATTCATGTAAACATTGAATTCATCAAAGGATTTTGAAAAATGGTATCACAGTTTCCACAATAATACTGAGTAACACAACCATTTACAAATAATAGTAAGATTGTTCATAATAATGTTTCTTGTGCTCTTATTTATTTATTTTTTTAAAATCAAATTAATGCAACTTAGGTAAGCATAAGAGACTTCTTTTAAAGGGATAGTTCACCCAAAAATGAAAATTTGCATCCAAGATGTAGGTGACTTTGTTTCTTCAGTAAAACACAAACAAAGATTTTTAACTCAAACCGTTGGAGTCTGTCAGTCATATAATGGCAGTCAATGGGACCCACGGCTTTGAGAGTCAAAAAAACATACACAGACAAAACCAAATTAAACCCTGCGGCTCGTGATGATACTTTGAGGTCTTAAGACACGAAACGACCGATCTGTGCAAGAAACTGAACAGTATTTATATAATTTCTTTACCTCTGATCCACCGCAATGTCCAACTGTCCTGAGCACGTTCACAACAGCCGGCGCGTGATGCGTCAACGTGCTCTGACACAGTAGAAGCATGCGCGGAAGCAATCTGTCGCGCGTATACGTCACTCACACTGTCACGCGCCGGCTGTTGTGAACATGCTCAGGACAGTTGGACATTGTGGTGGATCAGAGGTAAAAGACCTCAAGGACCTCTTAAGACCTCAGTGTATCGTCAAGAGCCGCAGGGTTTAATTTGGTTTTGTCTGTGTATGTTTTTTTTTTTTGACTCCCAATGCCATGGGTCCCATTGACTGCCATTATATGATTGACAGACTGCAACGGTTTGAGTTAAAAATCGTCGTTTGTGTTCTACTGAAGAAACAAAGTCACCTACATCTTGGATGCCCTGGGGGTAAGCAGATAAACATCAAATTTTCATTTTAGGGTGAACTATCCCTTTAAAACATTTTCTCACCAACCCCAAACCCTTGAACAGTAGTTTCAAAGACACTTTTAATGCACCACACAGAGACTAACAGAGACAGAGATTGACTCTACTAAAGCATAAAAATACCATAATATGTTTGCAGATATTTAAGAAACATGCTAAGTTAACATACTTGTTTATCTGAAAAATAATGCTACAGTCAGGTATTCTCCTTTGAAAATGTGGATTCCAGGCCAGAATGTCGGTCTCTATTTTGGTTTGTGAAACCCGCCCACTGCCAGTTTACCCAATTGTATTTCAGCATGCCGGGTTGCCAGTTGGCGGAAAACACAGCGTATTTCATGTCATTCATCGTCATGTGCGCTCGTTCCTGTTAGTCAATCCTACATACAGCACCTTTAGCATTTTGAGTGACAACACAAACAAATTTCAGAATCAGAATTTTGAACTGAATCACTGAATTCATATTTACTCTAGTATTTGAACTAGTTTGGATAGATGAATTGAAACTGAATTCAGAACACAAATTAAGATTTTTTTTGATGACATCCAAGAGCTTTCTGACCCTCCATAGACAGCAATGCAACTACCATGTTCAAGGTCCAGAAAGATAGTACTAAGAACATTTTTAAAAAGGTCCGTGTGACATCAGTGATTCAACAGTAATGTTATGAAGCTACGAGAATACTTTGTGTGCAAAGAAAACAAAAATAACAACTTTATTCAACAATTTCTTCTTTTCCGGGTTAGTCTCTGCCACCATTCACGAGAGTAGCACAATGTGTGCGTGTGGTGCTGCTGACGTTGTGGTACTGTCATGAATGGCAGCGGACTGATCCAGAAAAGAAGAAATCATTGAATAAAGGTCTTGCGGTTTTGGAACGGCATGAGGGAGAGTAATTAATGACAATTAATGAATTTTTATTTTTGGGTGAACTATCCCTTCAACACTTCATACTTATAAGTCATGACAGAGATTGCAAAACATAAGCTTTAAAACATTTCATGGCCAAATAAAAAGCACATTAAAAGTCGCATTGCTGGCCATAAAACCTTTGTTTTAAATGGCCAATTTTAGCATAGTCTTTTGTCCATAAATGGGATGGGTGAATTGGGAAGAACCTGCGTTGTGAATATTAAAGTGTGTCTGTGCAGTAGATTGTGCTTTTATTTGTTTCAAAAGAGCAAAGACAGTCCTGTTTATCATGATCTGTCCCCTCTCGTGTTTAGGATGGCCCCAGAAGTAATTCTAGCCATGGACGAGGGGCAGTATGATGGGAAGGTGGACGTCTGGTCTCTTGGCATCACCTGCATTGAACTAGGTTTGTGATGGTTTGAAACTGATCCATGACTTCCCACCTCCCACCTCCCACTGACCCCTGAAACTTCAGGTCATGTTGAGTATTAAGGGGTTTATTTAGGCCAGCGTGTTTCGCTGCTTGCGAGTCTGTGTTGTCTATGTCTTTTGCTAGGGAAAGGGATTTAGGTTTTAGTGTCTAAGCTGCTTTGGGTTGTAAGCTAACTTCTACTCTTTCTCTTGGTCTCACCCTCTCTTTCCGTCACCCTCAACCTCCCAGCATTTTCATTTATTCACTCATACCTCTTATTCTCTGTCATTGCAGCACTAATTCTGATCTCCCATCCTTTTCTTCTGACTTAATTCTTTTTTGTGTGTGTGTTTGCACTGGTTTTATATTTCTATTTGTTTTTTTCTCTAGCTGAAAGGAAGCCACCCTTGTTCAATATGAATGCTATGAGTGCCTTATACCACATTGCGCAAAACGAAAGCCCTGTCCTGGCATCAAACCACTGGTGAGAACTTTGGTCTAGATTTTTTTTCCCGTTCTTTCATTCTCTTAACCATTTGGTACCATTTCTCTTAACCTTTTTCCTCTGCATTTGCAATCAGTTTATTTGTTTGTCTGTTTTGCAATTTGTGGGTAAACTTTTAATTTATTAGCTGCTAAGTACATAATTCAAAATATAATTCTAGAATTTAGCGTTACACAACAACAGCTGCATATATATATATATATATATATATATATATATATATATATATATATATACAGGTGCATCTCAATAAATTAGAATGTCGTGGAAAAGTTCATTTATTTCAGTAATTCAACTCAAATTGTGAAACCCGAGTATTAAAAAAATTCAGTGCACACAGACTGAAGTAGTTTAAGTCTTTGGTTCTTTTAATTGTGATGATTTTGGCTCACATTTAACAAAAACCCACCAATTCACTATCTCAACAAATTAGAATATGTTGACATGCCAATCAGCTAATCAACTCAAAACACCTGCAAAGGTTTCCTGAGCCTTCAAAATGGTCTCTCAGTTTGGTTCACTAGGCTACACAATCATGGAGAAGACTGCTGATCTGACAGTTGTCCAGAAGACAATCATTGACACCCTTCACAAGGAGGGTAAGCCACAAACATTCATTGCCAAAGAAACTGGCTGTTCACAGAGTGCTGTATCCAAGCATGTTAACAGAAAGTTGAGTGGAAGGAAAAAGTGTGGAAGAAAAAGATGCACAACCAACCGAGAGAACCGCAGCCTTATGAGGATTGTCAAGCAAAATCGATTCAAGAATTTGGGTGAACTTCACAAGGAATGGACTGAGGCTGGGGTCAAGGCATCAAGAGCCATCACACACAGACGTGTCAAGGAATTTGGCTACAGTTGTCGTATTCCTCTTGTTAAGCCACTCCTGAACCACAGACAACGTCAGAGGCGTCTTACCTGGGCTAAGGAGAAGAAGAACTGGACTGTTGCCCAGTGGTCCAAAGTCCTCTTTTCAGATGAGAGCAAGTTTTGTATTTCATTTGGAAACCAAGGTCCTAAAGTCTGGAGGAAGGTTGGAGAAGCTCATAGCCCAAGTTGCTTGAAGTCCAGTGTTAAGTTTCCACAGTCTGTGATGATTTGGGGTGCAATGTCATCTGCTGGTGTTGGTCCATTGTGTTTTTTTGAAAACCAAAGTCACTGCACCCATTTACCAAGAAATTTTGGAGCACTTCATGCCTCCTTCTGCTGACCAGCTTTTTAAAGATGCTGATTTCATTTTCCAGCAGGATTTGGCACCTGCCCACACTGCCAAAAGCACCAAAAGTTGGTTACCATGGTGTTGGTGTGCTTGACTGGCCAGCAAACTCACCAGACCTGAACCCCATAGAGAATCTATGGGGTATTGTCAAGAGGAAAATGAGAAACAAGAGACCAAAAAATGCAGATGAGCTGAAGGCCACTGTCGAAGAAACCTGGACTTCCATACCACCTCAGCAGTGCCACAAACTGATCACCTCCATGCCACGCTGAATTGAGGCAGTAATTAAAGCAAAAGGAGCCCCTACCAAGTATTGAGTACATATACAGTAAATGAACATACTTTCCAGAAGGCCAACAATTCACTAAAAATGTTTTTTTTTTTTTATTGGTCTTATGAAGTATTCTAATTTGTTGAGAGAGTGAATTAGTGGGTTTTTTGTTAAATGTGAGCCAAAATCATCACAATTAAAAGAACCAAAGACTTAAACTACTTCAGTCTGTGTGCATTGAATTTATTTAATACATGAGTTTCACAATTTGAGTTGAATTACTGAAATGAACTTTTCCATGACATTCTAATTTATTGAGATACACCTCTGTGTGTGTGTGCGTGTGTGTGTGTATATATATATATATATATATATATAATAGAGAGAGAGAGAGAGGTTTATCAATGTTAGTTTTTTTTTTGTTTGTTTTTTTTTTTTTACATTTTTTCCGTCACACCATAGGACACATTGATATATCAACTACCCATATACACACGTGAATTTAAAGAAAACAATAAATACAGTAATTTATTGTAATAAAATAATAAATCATCAATTATCAACGTGTCCATGGACTATGTACCTGTAATGAAAGGGAATGTTCTCTGATTCTGAGAAAAAAACGAGGAGATTGTGTTTTTTAAAGATAAAACTCCAGTTTGGGTTTGATGCAGTAGAAGTTAGAGTTGAGCTGTTCGTCTTTATTCCAGCTGCTTTCTCTCTCTGCTGAGAGACTCTTATATAAAGCTTTTGACTGCCGTGAGAAGGAGAAACTGATAGAGGTCATATACTGCCGCACATGAGGTTTTGAGGATTGTCAGTTTCAGTGGCTTCCTCTCTCATTTATAATCCGGTCTAAAAGCAGCCGTCAGATGGGGAAAATTTCTATTCACACTGTAAATCACTGCAGTAAAACAATATGATGTTTATACAATCTCTAGTATGAAAAAAAAAAAAGCAGCATAATCAAGTGCTTTTGTACAGCTCAATTAACTGGAAGTTGCTGACTGGAAGCCTTCCACAACAAATTTCAAAATGGCTGGGCAGCCCTTGTCCATTTGTCTATTGAAAATAAGGTTAATATTAAATTTTTAAATGACAGTTTTTGTTTTTATTGCAGCATCATGTTTTCTGTATATTTGTCTTTTATTTATTCTGTGTGTGTTTAACTTTTCCTTTGTCGCTCCCTCTCTGTAATACAGGTCGGACTACTTCCGTAACTTTGTGGACTCTTGTCTTCAAAAGATCCCTCAGGACAGGCCTACCTCAGATGTGCTGCTCAATGTGCGACTTGAACACACCGACACACACATACACACACTTTCTGACTCTGTTTTCATTATTTCATTCACATATTTTCTCTCCCCCTTGGAATTTTTGTTTTTGCTAGGTCTGTCATCATTACCTAATCACCTCGTTGTTATTAGTTTGAAATAATCGCTATTATTATGCACTTTATATTCCAGTACAGTACAGAAACGAAATTGGATGAAATGTCTTTTTCAAATACTGAAAAAGAATGTATGGCATAACCCATGTGAAACGTGTGATTCTTAGCTCAAATGTGTTTTGAATATGAAAAGGGGTTTTAAAAAACAGCATTTTTTTTTTATTATTATTATTTTTTAACATTATAAATGGTAAATGCTGCAGTACTGAGTCTGAGCAGTAGCAATTATTTGAAATAGAACTCTTTTGTAACGTACGTTTCTGTTTTTCAACTTTAACATATGATTGTACAGGTTGCCATTGATTTGCATTATGCAAGAAACAGAATAACAATCACAAGAACAATAGAAAAAGGAGTAATAGTAAAAATAAGAAACAAACGAAAGGTACCTTTACACCAGTGGCTGGTGACTAATAGTTCACACCGGATTCCTAATAAATCACATCTTAAACTGTATTTGTACTAAGGACAATTTAATCATAAATAGCTATTATTAATATGACAGATATAACTGCTGTAACTGTTGCTCATCTATCTTTAAACACACTGAGATTGTGTAATAAAGTTCATACAGTCATGGCCAAAAATATCGGCACCCTTGGTAAATATGATCAAAGAAGGCTGTGAAAATTAATCTGCATTGTTAATCCTTTTGATCTTTTATTTAAAAAATTCACAAAAATCTAATCTTTCATTGAATAATAAGAATTTAAAATGGGGTGAAATATCATTATGAAATAAATGTTCTTCTCTAATACACATTGGCCACAATTAACAGCACCCTTTTATTCAATACATTTTGAAACCTCCATTTGCCAGTTTAACAGCTCTAAATTTTGTCCTATAATGCCTGATGAGGTTAGAAAACACCTGACAAGAGATCAGAGACCATTCCTTCATCGAGAATCACTCCAGACCCTTTAGATTCCCAGCTCCATGTTGGTGCGTCTTCTCTTCACTTCACCCCACTCATTTTCTATAGGGTTCAGGTCAGAGGACTGGAATGGCCATAGCAGAAGCTTGGTTTTGTGCTCAGTGACCCATTTTTGTGTTGTTTTTGAGGTTTGTGTTTGGATTATTGTACGGTTGGAAGATCCAAACATGGCCCATTATAAGATTTCTAACAGAGTCAGTCACTTATTGATTTTTTTTTATTTTATATTTGATAGAATCAATGATGCCATGTGTCTAAACAAGATGTCCAGGACCTTCAGCAGAAATATAGGCCCACAACATCAGAAATACAACAGTATATTTCATTGTACACATGGGGTACTTTTTATTCCTGTGTTCACAAACACATCTTGAGTGTTTGCTGCTAAAAAGCTCATTTTTTAGTTTCATCTGACCATAGAAGCCAGTCTCATTTGAAGTTCCAGTCGTGTCTGATAACTGAATATGCTGGAGTTTGTTTTTGGATGAGCGAGGAGAATTTTTCTTGAAACCCTCCCAAACAACATGTGGTGATGTAGGTGCTGTTTGACAATTTTTTTTTTTAAAGGTTTTCTGACCTCGAGACTCAACTATTTTCTGCAATTCTCCAGCTGTGGTCCTTGGAGAGTCTTTAGCCACTCAAACTCTCCTTCTCACCGTGCATTAGGACGATATAGACACACATCCTCTTCCAGGCAGTTTCATAACATTTTATGTTGATTGGAAATTCTTAATTATTGCCCTGATGGTGGAAATGGGAATTTTCACTGCTCTAGCTCTTTTCCTAAAGCCACTTCACTAATTTGTGAAGCTCAATTATCTTTTGCTGCACATCAGAAATATATTCTTTGGTTTTTCTCATTGTGATGATGATTAAGGGAATTTGGGCTTTGTTTTCCCTCCTATTTATATTTCTGTGAAACAAGAAGCCATGGCTGGATAATTTCACGTTCATAATCACCCTGGAGTGCTCAAAATTGTGAATATGAATGGGAATATTCTTCAGAGATATTTTACTCACAAGAATTTCTAGTGGTACCAATAACTGTGTCCAACGTGTATTAGAGAAAAACATTTATTTCATAATGATATTTCCCCCCATTTTAAATTATTATCCAATGAAAGGTTAGATTTTTGTGAATTTTTTAAATAAAAGATCAGAAGGATTAACAGTGCAGATTCATTTTCACAGCCGCCTTTGATCATATTTACCAAGGGTGCCGATATTTTTGGCCATGACTGTATATACAGCTCTGTGGTTCACACAATGTATTCCCTTCACAGCACCATTTCCTATGCCGAGAGCGCCCCCATTCTGTAGTGATGGATCTGATCACGCGCACCAAAGATGCTGTGCGAGAGCTGGACAACCTGCAGTACAGGAAGATGAAGAAGATCCTGTTTCAGGAAACTCACAACGGCCCCACACAGGAAGGAGGAGAGGAGGAAGAGGTACATCCAAAGGCTCATCAAGCATTGTCTTTGATCCTTCTGTCCAGTTCACCCCAGTTTCTACTCTTTTGTTATATTCTATACTGCAGAAAACAGGAAAAGACCATGAAATCTTTTTTTGTTTGTGTGTGTGTAGGAAGCAGAGCAGTACCTCCTGCAGACGGGCACGGTGAACAGTATGGAGAGCTCTCAGTCTGTGCCCTCTATGTCCATCAGCGCCAGCTCCCAGAGCTCCTCAGTCAACAGCCTGGCCGATGGCTCTGATGACAGTGCTGAGATGGCCATGATGCAGGAAGGAGAGCAGACAGTCACGTCTAACAGCTCCATCATTCACCGCCCCTCTGTATGTAATCAGTGCTGTACAGTGCACAATCTTCTGGAACGGTCTTTTCCTCGACTAATTTCTTTTTGTCCATCCGTCTGTCAGGCACGTGATAATATTTACGACGACCCATATCAGCCGGAGATGGAGTCTCCACAGCAGCCGTCATCGGCCGCTCGGAGGAGGGTGCACCGAAACCGAGACCATTTCGCCACCATCCGCACAGCCTCTCTTGTGAGCTCCTGACTGACCTGCAGCTCAGGGTCCATTTTATTTTCTTTATATCAGAAGTTAAGATAGACAGTCTTCTCTCCCTCTTTTTCTTTCTTTCCAGGTGACACGTCAGATTCAGGAGCATGAACAGGGCTCAGCTCTGAGAGAGCAGATGTCCGGATACAAGCGCATGAGGAGGCAGCACCAGAAACAACTGCTGGCTCTGGAGAACAAACTCAAGTCTGAGATGGACGAACATCAGCTCAGACTGGACAAAGAGCTGGAGACCCAGAGAAACAACTTTAGTAGTGAAGCCGACAAGTTGAGTAAGAAACATCAGGCCATCCTGGAAAAAGAGGTGAGAAATAAAAAAAGAAAAAGATACTAGACATTTCACAATCCCTTGTTCTGTTATGAGCAAGAATGGGAATATCATATTCTTACAAAGGCTGCATTTATTTGATCAAAAATACAGTAAAAAGAAATATTGTAAAAATATTGTTACAATTTTAAATAACTTTTTTTTTTGTTTGTTTAATATATTTTAAAATATATCTTCTTCCTTTGATGGAAAAGCTAAGTTTGCTGCCATTGTTCCAGTCTTCTGTGTCACTTGATCCCTCAGAAATCATTCTAATATCCTGATTTGGTGTTTGTGACATTTCTTATTATTTTTGTGGACATTGATACCTTGTTTTTCATTATTTTTATGAATAGAAACAACATTATATATGTTTTAACTGTCACTTTTCATCAATTGAATGCATCCTTGTTGAATAGAAGTATTAATTTCCCCAAAGTTTTGAATGGTAGTGTTGTTTCTATATTTTTTATACATATTTATTTGGTGGTGGTTGTTTTTTTCCAGATTAAAGCTGCGCAAGCAGAAGAGAAAAAATTTCAACAGCACATATTGAACCAGCAGAAGAAAGAACTCAACAGCCTGCTGGATTCCCAGAAACGCCAGTACAGGCAACGCAAGGAGCAGCTCAAGGAGGTGTGCTGTCAAAGATTCAACTCTCCTTATGCCTTCATGACTATGAATTCAGAGTGACTCTACTTGATGTAACATTAAATAATAAATTGGTCAAACTGTTCACGTCTTTTGACTTGCACCATTTTCATCAACCTCATTTCTTATCCTTAACTTGCTTTTGTCACCCTGAAATCCTTCCCCATGGCAACAGGAGCTGAGTGAGAACCAGTCCACTCCGAAGCGAGAGAAGCAGGAATGGTTGGTGAGGCAGAAAGAGTGTCTGCAGCAGATCCAGGCTGAGGAAGAGGCTTCGTTATTGCGGCGACAGAGGCAGTATTACGAGCTGCAGTGCCGACAGTATAAGAGAAAGATGCTGCTCGCGAGACACAATCTAGAGCAGGACCTGCTCAGAGAGGTTAGACAAACACATTTATGAGTGCTTTTCCCTTTTCTTTTTTGCTTTCTACCTCATTTTTTTGTCTGTAATCTCTTGCTATGTCTTTATTTGTCCCTGTAGGACTTGAATAAACGTCAGACTCAGAAAGATCTCGAGTGTGCTATGTTATTGAGACATCACGAGTCCACTCAAGAGCTGGAGTTCAGGCAGCTAGGGCTGGTCCAGCGCACTCGGGCTGACTTGATCCGAACGCAGCACCAGAGTGAGCTGGCCAACCAGATGGAGTATAATAAGAGGCGTGAGCAGGAACTCCGTCAGAAACACGCTGTGGAGGTCCGCCAGCAACCCAAGAGCTTAAAGGTGAGGGGCTTTTTAGTGTTTGTGAGGTGCACAACAGGGTTGGGCAAAATTGAGTTTTTTGACTGCGAATGTGAATATCCTGTTGGATTTTAATTTGGAATGAATTGCAAAATGCACAAGAACAGATTATTTCCTAGTTATTATTTTTAAGGTGATTAATTATTATCTAGAACTTTGCGCTAAAGAGCATTTTGGGAATTTAATTTCTTACATGGTCTAAAATCATGAAATCATTATTTTTGTCCAATTTTAATTCTTCATTCAAATGCGTTCCAATGGATCCTGTTTGTTATATAAATTCAGACTGAATTGGAATTTAAAAGGCATTCTGAATTCAGATTTTAGTATTCACTGACTGATGTTTGTTTTTGAAAAGAGTCATGTTTGGCAGTTGCAAAGGTGAGATACCACAAAAAACTTCTGTTACCCATCTAAATGACACCTAATCAAACATTTCAGTGATGTAAATACACACCAGAGGAATAGAAGACATTTGTTTGCTTAAATGTCAAGTGCTCAAGTATGTTTATTGCACTTTGTTCTTTCAGACAAAAGAGCTCCAGATCAAACGTCAGTTCCAAGACACCTGTAAAATCCAGACACGACAATACAAAGCCTTGCGCAATCACCTGCTGGAGACCACGCCCAAATCAGAGCATAAAACTGTACTGAAGAGACTCAAAGAGGAGCAAACACGTAAACTGGCCATCTTGGCCGAGCAGTACGACCATTCCATCAAAGACATGCTGTCCACACAGGCTGTGAGTAAGGCAAGGAGAGACCATTTTTAATGCTTTGTTTCACTTTCAGTGGTGCACAATGACAGACTGATGTCCAGAAACCAGAATAATGCATGTATGCAAACACATACTTGGGTTAATGTCACAGAAACCAGTCAAGAACATTCCCATTCCCATTATTATCAATCGCTTTTTGAAATTGTTGGCTTTTTAAATCTGCATGATATAAGGCAGTAATTAAGTGCTTTTTAGTAATGTATCAATTGATTTTTTTGCCTTATAATAATGTGGACCTAAAATATGCTTGATTCTCTTTTAACAAAATAAAATTATTTCTTTTTTTTATTTTGAGGTGAAATTTGATGGGAAATGTTCTTGACTGGTTTTATGAGGTTTTCCCACTTAATCCACAGTTCCTGTACCACAATGGACCTAAATCTCTTTATTGGCTGCTTCTCTACTGATGTCCTGCCTCTTTGTTTACCCAACAGTTGCGATTGGATGAGACTCAGGAGGACGAGTACCGAGCGCTGCGCATGCAGCTGCAGCAGGAATTGGAGCTGCTGAATGCCTATCAGAGCAAAATAAAGATGCACACAGACACACAACACGAGAGAGAGGTCAAAGACCTGGAGCAGAGGGTGTCTATACGGAGAGCTCTCCTCGAGCAGAGGGTAAGAGAGAGAAATGGGTTGAATATTCCTGAATGAATTGGTTATGATGGCTCTGTTCAAAAACCTAATGATCTGCCTTAAAGGGATAGTACACCCAAAAATGATAACGCTGTCATCATTTACTCACAACGTTGTTCCAAACCTGTACAAATTTCTTTCTTCTGCTGAACACAGAAGATAATATTTTGAAGAGTATTGGTAACCAAACCATTTCTGGTTCCCATTGACTTCCAACTTGTTTGGTTACCCACGTTCTTCAAAATATCTTCTTAAATGTTCATCAGAAAAAACTCACCCTTGCAGGTTTGGAAGAACTTGAAGGTGAGTACATGTTGACAGAATTTTCGTTTTGGGGTGAACTGTCCTTGTATTATTTACACTAGCTTTCAAAGTGGGGGAATTTGTTTTTTTGTTTTTTTTTAAATTATCCTTCTCACCTAGGATGTACTAAATTGATCAAAAGTGACAGTATTACATTTTATAATGTTACAAAAGAATCCTGCAAATATATCATGGTTTACACAATATTAAGCAGTACAACTGTTTTCAGCATTGATAATAATTAGGCTTGCTGCGATAGATGGTGTTGGCGGTGATACCGGTGTTAAGCCGCATCACCGGTTACATCACTTGCTCGCCGCGGCACCGTCCCCCACCGTCGTTTTGATTTTTTTTTTTTTTTATAGTAATAAAATCATTTAGTTCAGTTAGAGGACACTACAATTAAAACTGATCACGTGAGGAGAGTGAGTTGAGCTGACTGACAAGAAGAGTGAGGTGAAAAAGACAAGACGATGGCGGAAGAGTTTCGAAACGAATGTAAAAGCGCCTGTTTTAAAAATATTTTGGATTTTGAAAAGCCTGTTGACTTTTGCCATTAATCTAAGTTATAGTTTTTTTTAAACATTCGTTTCTCATTTATTTGGTTCCACGGTATTTTACGATTTTTATTTTATTTAAACTGTGTATTTTTTCTTTTTTTCCATTATTTTACATCAAGGTGTATGCCGTCCATGCCTCCAAACTTTCTTATTCGTCTTGCTAATAAACATTCTACGTTTCATAATTATTTGTTCCTCATTCTTTACTGATTTTTAGTTTTGTATAGGCCTACATATTTAAACTTTGTGTAAGTTATTTTATATTAGGCATATAGCATGGTGTATTTTTATTCGTTTTGTTAATAAAAGTTCTATGTTCAACGTTGTATTAATTTAAAAGTGAAAGTAAAATGCACACGGTGCTTTTAAAAGCTATTTAAGCAAAGGAAAGTGAGGGAAAGAGGGAAAACTCAAACGAACTAAAAACCAACAACTGCTTGACGCCGAATTGGCGCAAATTTAAAAGTAAAATGTGCACGGTGTCTTTTCAAACTAGGCTATATAAAAGCGAAGGAAAGTGAGGGAAAGAGGGAAAACTCAAACGAACTAAAAGCAAACAACTGCTTGACGCCGAATTGCAGCTAATTTGAAAGTGAAAGTAAAGCGCGCACGGCGCTTATAGGCTATTTAAAACCGAAGGAAAGTGAGGAAAAGAGGGAAAACTCAAACGACCCCCCCACCACGGTTATACCGGTATTACCGGTGTTGTCACACGTCGATTAACCGGTGGGAAAATTTCCTCACCGTCACAACCCTAATAATAATATAAATGAAACTTAACTCACAATTGATTTCAATAAGATGACACTATAATACTGTAATAAGCATCAAACGCATAGCCCACTTTTCTCACTCTTTTTCTTTCGGTCACCCTTTTGCCTCTCTTCAGATCGAGGAGGAGATGTTGTCCCTGCAGAATGAGCGCTCTGAGCGAATCCGGGCTCTGCTCGAGCACCAAGCTCGAGAAATTGAGTCCTTCGACTCAGAAAGCATGCGCCTGGGCTTTAGTAACATGGCTTTGAGCGGCATCCCTGCTGAGGCTTACAATCAGGGTTACCCCAACCCTCCCTCATCCGGACCCGGGGGCTGGCCGTCCCGTCCCGTGCCCCGCTCAGGCAGCCAGTGGAGCCACGGCGTCCAAAACTCAGCGGCGCCGCCCTCTTGGCGCAGTCAAAACAGTACAGCCGGTTTCAGCCAAGGGGAGCAAATCTCCAGCCGAGAGAGAGATCGAGAGAGGGATTTAGACGGCATGGGCGCCCGTGGCTTTCCAAGCTCTCGCTCCTCCGCCTCGTCAGCATCGTCTTCGTCCTCGCACCATCACCTCCGCTACATGCCGCAGCAGTACCACCACCATAGCACGCCACACCTGTACCGCGACAGCCGAGAGAGGGAGTGGGGAGGAGGCAGTGGAGGAGGAGGCCACCACCACCACCACCACTCATCTTCATCCTCCTCTCATGGCCACTCGCACCACATTTCTTCCCATGCCTCTTCCCAGTCTCTTGCTCTCCTCCCTCCACCACCTCCTCCTCCGCCCATCTCCCTTTCCTCATCTTCTCCTCCATCCTCCTCCTCCTCTTCTTCCTCTCAGAGTGGCTACGGAGGAAGGGGCGAGAGCTTGGCTGTGAGGGGCCCCAGCCTGATGGCTTTGAGAAACAGTCCAGGGCCACTTCGGAGAACAGCCTCGGGCGGAGGTGCCGGCGGGTCGGCCGCAGATGGAGGTTTGAGCCGAAGTACGTCGGTGACGTCGCACATCTCCAACGGATCCCACCTCTCCTACTCGTAGAGGGTCAGGCAGGAAGTTCAGATGGTGCAGGCGAACGTTTTGGGGAGAAAAGGCCTTCACGTAGCTCATTTAGGAGTCAAACTGGGAGGCAGAGTGGAGAAACAGTATTTAGATGGGCACACCTTTACTTAAAAGAAGATAGATCTCAGGGTTTTAGGATGCGGGAGGGCTCAGGGTTTAGATCAGGAACAGGAAAGTCGAGAGATGTACTGTAACAGGAGCAGAAATCTATGCTGTTGAGTGTGTAGGAGGGAAGAGATGAAAATAACATAAGTGGTGCCAATACTGTAGATTGGGCTCATCCTCAGCCGGTTCATTTTAGTTTAGTTTTATTTTTAAACCGTCAGACAGAACCATTGAATTCTGCTCTTTCATGTCCAGGTATTTTTTTGCACGTCTAAAGGTTTAAGATTTGAACATTAAAAGACTTTTCCAAGATATTATTTTATACTTAATCCTGGATCATATTAAGCTGAATTCGTTTAGTGCAATTCAATGAAAGACTGGGTTTATTTTTAAAGGAATAGTTTGCCAAAAATGAAAAATCTGTCATTTATCTCACTCTCACGTTGTTACAAGCCCTACATGTTGTTTTTGCATAGAACACAAAAGGAGGATTTTAAAGCAGCACTTTTCTATGCAACAAGTTCTGTTAAGATCCAAAATGGACCAAAAACACCATAGAAGTAGTTAATTGGACTTTTGTGCTATATTCAGAGTTCTGAAGTTGTCCACTTGCTTTGAGTAGACTGAAACTGAGGTCTGAAAATTCATTAGAAATAGTACATTCATGCATTAATCTTTTTGCAGAACCAAACATGCGCGTTGTCTTTTTTTGGAGCTGTGAACCTATGTTAAATCGAAAAGAGCTGCATTAAAAGAGATTTTTCATAATTTATTCACCTGCATGTCCTTCAAAATTTTGACTATTCTTTCTGTGGAACATGCAAGATATTTTGAGAAATTTGTTCATAAATAAGAAGTCAGTGGTAACCAGTATTCTTCGAAGAAAGTAAGTCTGTAGGTTTGAAAAGACAACATTTTAATTTTTAGGTGAACTCGCTCTTTGAGCTCTTTCTCTTTTGTGTTCCGCAGATGAAATAACAGCATACAGGTTTGAAATGACACGAGGGTGGGTGTACAATGGCAGAATTATTCATTGACTCTGTCTGATGAGTGTAACTTGATTTTGAGCCAGAGGATGACGAGTCCTACTCATGTCAGTTTTACTGCTAACGGGAGCAGAGCGAGCGAGTCGGATGCAATAGAAGGTGCTGTAGCATGTTTCAGGGAGAAGAGGCGTAAACTGAGGAACTAAAAGGGTGATTAAACTGATTTTTGTGTAATTATGTAGATAGCACTAAAACAATACTAAAAGACGTCTATCAGTGATGGTTTTTAAACTGTACATTTGTATTTGAGTCAAGGACAGGAGGCAGTTTTTTTTTTTATTTTGAAATGATTTTTGTATTCTGTATTCTTTTGTTTATTTTTTTTAAACCATGCCACATGTCATACTGCCATCTAGAGGCTCAGCTGACCTAAAGCAACTCCGCCCACTGTCCTTATAAGGGCAAGCTGCCATTTAAGTTGCAGTTGGTTTTAACTGGGCTGTAATTCAGTGTCTGTTTTTAGCGTAGGCGTGATAAAATTACTTTTTAAAAGAGATTGAACCTGGCTGGGTTAATAAGCCATTTCCTTGATTGTGTAAATATGATGTACATGTCCAAAAAAGGAGTTGGGTTACAAGTTTCCGTGCATGAGACTGATGTACAGAGACCATTTGTATACAAACATACACAACAGACGTTTATATATGACTTTGAGTATATATGTGTATAATACATCACCTGTCATAGGCTTGACAGCGAAAGTCGTAAGATTGTTTCCTGTTCAACACTTTTGATCTATATTGTACTTATACAACATGTGTATATACAAGCACTAACTCTTATATAGGGTAATAATAATTTTGCTAAGTGAATTGGAAAGTGAGACGGAAAAAATAGAAACTGTCATTATTACACCTACTACTGCCGCTGTAATATTTGTGTTGTACACTAATTTTTCTTTTTACAAATTTTTTTAAAACTTTTTTGTTTTTTGTTTTTTTAATCAATGCTTACCACTAGGTGGGAAATGTTGGCAGTGTCACAGTAAGAATTTTAAGTCTTTACGTTTTAGATTTAAAAAAACAAACAAAAAGGACTACCTATCCCAGCATTCCTTGTTACATCTCAGGGTAGGAGTCTATTGTGCAGTGCGTTGTCAGGAGAGTAGTATTTTAGAGCCAGTATTAAAAACTTGTACAGAACATTTTAAGAGATTTTAGCTGTATAGAACATTTCTAGACGACTGTAAAGTGTCTCAAACACCCCCCTTCGATCCAGCAGGTTTTTTCCCTCCGTTTTTTATTCTGGAATGCATTTTTTTTTTTTTTTTTTGCGCATTTTAAATTTTATGCTCAAAACGGACAAAAGGCATCACAAGCTGTTTACATCGACTACCAAAATCTCCAGCACACCCGCAAGAACGTGGTGAAAGACGAAGCTCGATTTTGCCAGTAATGTTATATTTTTCCTTCGGGAAAACCGAAATCTTTTGTGCTCCCTCACTGCCAGCTCTCTATAGACACCAGCGTTCACTCGGACTCTCCCTTTGCTCTCCTGAACCGAGGAGACGTGCAGTACCTCACTCCCCTGTGCCTGGCCGATCACCTCTTACTCAGTTTTCAGTGTTCATTCCTAAACACGTTTTCCTCCCAGCACCACATTCCCTAATTTCTTTCCTTACTAACATCTATGGACAGAAGAGGAGAAAAAAAAATCCTCGGCTCATCTGTATCTCTGGGCTACCATGTAATGTGTTTACAGCAACACATGCTGGATTCTTATTAGTTTATCCTCTCGAGGGGGTGTTTCAGTATCTGCTGGAGACTTAAGGTAAATGTATGGAATTGCTGTCTTCGTCCTGCAGTATTTGAAGAACTGGAGCTGCAGGTGTCTGGAAGAGTGTGTGTAGCCTGTGCTGAAGTGTATTGCAAAATTGTGATGTTTGAAAGGGCGATTGAGAGCTTGGTTGTTCAGGGAGCTCTGAAAAATAGGCCAAATTACGTTCAGGTGAAATGACTACAGGAGAACTCTTTACACATGGGCTATAGAACTTGTACAGAAAATGATTAAGAAGTCATTAAAAAAGATTCAAACAAAATGAGCTTTCTTGTGTGATCTGTCTGGACTAATGCAGATTTTGTTTTCAGCTCTAGCCTGTTTTCTGAATGGTGAGAGTGCGCATTGAAGGTAGAGAAAAGACAGTTTCCATAGAGACAGAGCCAATGCTAAATGGGAATTACTGGTTGCTTGCAAAAAAGCACATGTTGGTTCTGGTGTAGGGCTATTTTTAGCCCTAGTCACAAAATGATTCCATTTATTTGTAGGATATTTTACAGTTACATTCTGTACATTTGTTTTACTCTGCAGTGTTCTTGTTTAAAGGGCATTGCAATTACATTTTCATCTAAAGATAGCTACACAACAGATAAAAATGGTAAGATAATTCTCAGGTTGGAACATCAACATGTCTTAAAAGTTTAAGATGTTTTTTTTTTTTTTTAGTGTTCCTTTTATATAATTTTATAAACATAATGTTCCCACATCTTTGCATGGAGGTTTTTGTGATTAACCTGCCTTAAAAAAGAACTAATAGAAAATGATTACCAGTGAATAACTTAGCTTAATATAAGAACTTATGCAATGCACTGTAATGGTTATGTAAAGGTTTTTATTAGCTAATATAACCTTCCCAGAATGCTGCAGCTGCTTTTTATGTGAAAACAGTAAGAACTTAAAACATTTTACAGTGGTTAAAAATAAATAAATTTAGTGGTAAAATGTTTATTTTTTCTGTAATCATAAACTATATTTTGTAAAATTAAACAATCACACTGACATTATTAATAACCTTTTTTTATTAAACAGATAACATTAAAAAAAAAACACTTTACACTTGATCCTAATTGGTCTAAATCTAAATTAAAAGTAGTTAATGCACATTTTATCGAAATAGACCACTTGATACAAAATAAATGCCCCGTATTCATATTTATTTAGCGCTAATGGCCTACTGACTGTATATTATCCCTTGAATATGAATATTTTTTGCAATTTAGAATTTTAATTTGAAGCTTTTCTAACTGACCTATAAAACCATTGTTAATGGACATTGCATGCACAAGGATGGATGGATAGATAGATAGATAGATAGATAAAAAGCAGTCAAAATAGTAAAGTACTATAGTGCAAATTTATGGAAAAAAACCCTTCATGTTTCAGTTGATCACCCCCCACTCTATCACAGTGCTGTCAGTGACACACAGCTGATCTGGGGTCAGCGTGGCACGTGATCAGTTCAGTGACTCAGAGCACAGAGCGCGTGCCAATTAAAGGGGAGGAGTCCTCTGGCGGCGTGCGTGCGCGCGCACAGGGAACACGACGTCACGCGTCACGCACAGCCACAGTCCTCCAGCAGACGGAGGGGCTTGAAGAGGGAATTAGAAACACAGAAACCTAGAAGAGAACATTTCAGGCTGCTCCGTCCAAACAGAAACGCTCGTTAGCATGGCCGAAGAAAACATCTTCCTGTTCGTCCCGAATTTGATCGGTGAGTGTCAGTCGAGCGAGTTAACGTTCACTAACTAACGTTAACGATCGTCCGCGAGCGACAGAGTCCTGCGCGCGATTAACCGCTCTCTCTGACAGATAATGGCTATTTCATTTAAAATGTGTGTTTAAAGATCACAAAGGTGTTTCTGTAAAGATTCAAGCGTACAGTTTTCATGACTGTTGTATTTGACAGCGGTTTTTTTTTACTTCCTGCGGATGTTGACATGATGCTGTGATCCTCCAGAGTGAAGCTCAGTCAGTTCAGCCACTGATCTGTTATAGAGAACATTACATAGATATTCGGGTTTTAATGTTTCTGGACTCCTTTTTAATGGTTAAATAAAATTGTATTTATCAAAAAACGTGTCTAATTAATTAAAATCATGAAAGTTAAACAATTTAACATCAATTTATTAAAATTATATGTTTAGGGCCCTATGAATTTTTTCCAACCTTATGTTTTATTGTTACCGAATTCTGTTTTAGCATGTCTAATTATTTGAAAGCATAAAGACAAGTTTCATTTAATCTTACAATAGCCCTATGATTTTTTTCCCCCTCAGAAATTCTGTGTTGTGTATTTTCAATTTTTAAGGCATAAAACATTCATTTAATTGATCTTTTAATTAATGAAAATTAAACAAATTGTATTTTTTGGAAAATAAAGGGGATTTAATATTACAATTAAAAAACATTGAAGAAATATTGTATGATTATCCCTTAAAAATAAGGTTTTAATAATTTTATTCTAATATTCTATAACATTCTACTTTTAGGGGGGCGGGCCGCCCCCTAAATAATTAGGCCGCCCTAATATAATGACAGGGGAAACACTAGATAGATAGATAGATAGATAGATAGATAGATCAGTGAGTACAGCGCATTCATCCACTAATACTATCAATGTAGTATATAAAAAGGAGTAAAGTCGGTATTAATTAGAATTTACCCCATTTATTGCCTAAATGCATATTATGGATCTTATTATGAACAGTTTATCTGTGCATATGTTATTGTCAACATGTTTGACCTAACATACTAATGTTTAATGAAATTACTGATAAACGACAGACTTCTCTATGATGACACATGCAGGACTTATCCAATCATTTATTCTGCTTAAACTCTGCCCCTTCAACTCCAACTTTTGAGTGCAACATGCACATTTCAAAATCTAATTAACAATTAGTTCCCATGTTTTATAATTTATTTCCTTGTTTTAGTTGAATCGGGGCCACAAATTAAGAATTTGTTCCCACAACTTATTAATTTGTTCCCTCTTTTTAGTAAATCATGGCTATGTTGCATTAATTTGTTCCCTTGTTTTATTAATTAGTTCCTCGTTTTAGTTATATTGAGGCCACAAATTAAGAATTTGTTCTCATGGCTTATTAATTAGTCCCCTTGTTTTATTTAAATCATGGCTACAAATTAAGAATTTGTTCCTACGACCTCTAAATTCATTCCCTCGTTTTAGTAAATCAGAGTTATAATCCCTTTAAATCTTTTCCACACTTTCAATAGGATATGCCCGTATTGTACTGGCTCTGGTATCCTTCTACCTGATGCCCTGTTGCCCGGGCCCGGCAGTGTTTTGTTATCTACTGAGCGCCCTGTTGGATGCCTTCGATGGACATGCAGCCCGCGCTCTTAATCAAGGTAAAGATATTCAGCTTTGTGTTGTATGTTATTCCTCTTTCTGTGCTTTTCTTTCTGTCTATGCCCATCCCTGCCTCTTTCTTAGGTACAAAGTTTGGTGCCATGCTGGACATGTTGACAGACCGCTGTGCGACCATGTGTTTGCTGGTGAACCTAGCACTGCTGTACCCATCCTACACTTTCTTTTTTCAGCTCAGCATGTGTCTGGACGTGGCCAGCCACTGGCTGCACCTGCACAGGTGTGTCCAAAACATCTTTTATCCAACAGAGTGCCGTGGGAATGAGTCTTAATCCCAAGAATGAGGCATTTTCAAATTTCTGCTCCCATCATCCTAAAGTCAGTGTGTTTTCAATGTGAATAGTTTTTGGTTAAATGCTTGAGGGCTGCACTAAAAAAGTATGATCTATATAGAATGAATGTGATCTGGATGTACTACGTGTTGTCACTTCATTGCCTTTTTCCTCTTACTATCCTCTCATGGGATTGTAAAGTGTCCATTAGAGGTTATCCAAGGACTTTTTGTCTACTTTTTTATGAATACTGTGAATTTTGACACATTATTCTGTTCACTTTCTTTTTTGCCTACTAGATAGCAGGGAAATATGCAATTTCAGAAAGGAGCCAAGGTCTGTGGTTAACACAAGCGCAATATATTTTAACGTTTTATTCAACACAACATTAAATACATCTGTTTTTAAAGCATTTACGTGTCTTGAAAAAAGCAAAGTGGTTAAATGGGACTAGAGAGGTTGGTGGTGACATTAAATTTGATCACGCTGAATAGGAAAACTCATCTAACTAAAGGTAGATGTTTATATATACGCTCTTGCAAATTATTCTAACTCACAATTTCCAAATAATAGATTTGAAAGACTGAAAGAATTGCCGAAAGTTTAGTAGTGGTGACGTTGTAATCATGTGGCTGTGCTGTAGTTTGTTTATAGCCTAACGTTAGCGTTTTACGTACTTAGTCTTATATTTAGGCTGGTTAGGAACCAGGGTAATGTTAGCTTCCAGGCTGGCCTACAAAAATATGCCATCCCTGCAGCACTCTATAAGACACATCTGATAGATGCATGCATATAGTTAATTCAAGAACATACTTGGGGAGCCTTTGGGTCTCTAGAAATCTCTCTTCATGTTTACAGATTATCTCATCCCAAGTTAGTAAGCGTCCTGGCAGGCAGATCCTGGCATAGGCTATAGTCATTTTGCCTAGACTGTGCAACATGGGACACCACTGCCACCCCCACACATAGCTCTCAGACGCACACTTCACTTGTCTAATTGCTAATTGCAGTCTGCTTTTCATTCCAGTGAAAATGCTAAATTACAAGCTCCCCCATTTCTAATATACATCTACTGATAAACAACTACAGTTTTATTACAATCGTCTGCATGCTCATATTCAGATCTGTCTTCATCAAATTAACAGTTGATTGATAGAACCAAGTCCCTGCCCTAGAAGTTTTTCTTTTTTCGTTAATCAACTTCACTATAAGGAAGAAATGATTTGACGCTATTTCCGTTTTATCATGACTTTAAAAAAACACTTTTGAGCTGTGTTTGAACCCACAATCTCTCAGCTAGCTAGATTTTCTTTGTAACACTTTATTAAAATCAGTAACTAACAATATTAAATGATGCATGTCAGAATATTAGTTAATGTTAATAAAAAAATATTAATCGTCAGTAAACTTTTGTCTTCTCCATAGACCCCCTGGAGTACTTTCATGGATCTCCACAGGCCTCTAGAAACAAATTTTATTGTTTAATTATTGTATTTAAGTATCTGTTACCTGTATGTTCTACATAAATCATTGTTAATAATATGAGTTGTTCCTTCCCGTCTCTTTCAGTTCCATGATGAAGGGAGCCACCAGTCACAAGACCATTGACCTCTCTGGCAACCCCATCTTACGGCTGTACTACACATCCAGGGTAACAGATTCATTCACACAGTCAGCAGCTCCCATCAGAAGCTTATTTAGATGTTCTTAAAGCATGCATATCTAGTGAAGAAGTTTACATGTACAGGCTGTTCTGACATCAGTGTTTTCCCACAGCCGGTGTTGTTTTTCATGTGTATGGGGAACGAGCTGTTCTTCTGTCTGCTGTATATAATGCACTACATTGAGGAACCCCAGGGTGAGTATCAGCAGGCTGCTTCTCGCTGTCTTTATAATGGACTATTTTAGAATGGTCTGTGATGTTTTTTATATTTATGACACTATACTTTGTGTTATATAACCTCGGCAACTAGTAAGTGCTGCTGCACTTTTATTCATTTAAGTAGTACTAAATTCACAAGGATGCATTATAGCAATGCTGTAATTCAAATGATATTTTATTTAAATATCGGTTGCATTATTTTTTTCTGCTCAGTGTGGCTGCAGTGGCTGCTGGGAGTTTGCGGTGTGGTCTGTGTGCTGAAGTCCGGCATTAGTCTCCTCCACCTCATCACCGCCTCCTGTAACATGGCTGCTATCGATGAGGCTGACCGTGAGAGAGAGCGGAGCAAAGCACAATGAGACATGAGAGTATGCAGAAAACAAGAAAAATGAGACAAAGGCCGTGCAAAAGAGATCAGCTGAAACAAGAACGCTGGCCAGTATAGATGAGGATGAGATAATGGAAATCAATTATGGGACCTCGCAAAGCCTCACTGAGTATTTATATTTATTTGAATATACATTACCAATGCTATAATGCCAGGGCAAATTCCTTACGAGTTTTATCCATATTCCTGTAGATGTGTTTTTATTTCTGTTGATGGAACTAGTTGCACTATGAGTGTTCCATGTTTATGTCATCTTTGGGGTGTCATCATAATAATTTTTATTTTTGAAGGTTAATTTATTTGTTAATGGAATAATCATGTATCATTTTAATGGGATTTAGAATAGCTCTGCTATTTAAAACCAACACACACACATAGACACATTCCACGCTTCAACTGAAAGCCACTCGAGTGTTATGTATTTGGCTGTTATTTTATTATTAGTTTTGATATTGAATTGTGTGTGAACTCTGTATGAGCCTGTCCATTATTGTTTTATTAGATTGCTGTTTTTGTTGCAGGTATATCAAAGAACTTTGAATATTAGTTTGAAGAATGTGAAGCCTTTATATTAAACAAGTGGTTCTGGCATCATTTTCGTCCATAGCCTTCTGAATGTATTATTGGTTTGTGGTAGAGGGGTAGAAAGTGTCTAAAGTTTTGCAGCTATTGTTATAAATGATCAAAAATATATGAAAGTTCTATGATTGTGGAGAATTGTCCTTTTGTACTGTAACTAATGATTTGACAATAAAGATAACCTGACACCAAGATGCAGCTGTTGATATTATTTCAAGAACGTTTAATTAATTTAATCCTGCATTTTATGTGTGATGGTGTTTTGGTTTTATTTTAATGTCTAATTCGACAATGGATGAAAATAAGACGGATTTTTGCTGCTGGTGTAATGTTGTAGAGAAGTTAAGTGAACGTTAAAGCAACGTTTTCTGAAGCTCCACGCACAGCCTAAAACAAACGTTCCATTTCCTTTCAAAATGCACGAGTGTTCTGTTCTGAGAACGTTTTGTGAGACTCAAATAGCAACGCACTGGAAGCCCAGAACTGTTTGGTGGGCCTGGGCGTGAATCTGATACATGTGTTTAATCCCATTGGGCGCGTACAATTATTATCGGCAGTGATCTGGAGCTGCTTGTTATTTACTGCAGCTGCGTCTGCGTGCGTCTTTACCTTTAAGGACCTGCGACATTTTTTCCCCCCATACGAACCTCCAGTTGTCTACCGCCGAGAATCTTTGCGTTGTGGGGCTAGTTTTTGGAGAAGAACGCGCGGATGGCTTCTTTTAACTGATCTCGATGTTTATGCTGTAATTTGCGTCGGCCGAACTCCAGCGCCGGAGGGGCGCGAGAGGACGACACCGCGCTCGAGAACATCGCGTGGAGGAGGGGACGAAGACACAGAGGGGGTGTTCACTCAAAATATACTATCCCTTTAAAACAAGGGGGACACGGCGGTGGGGGAGAGATAGCGGGGCAGAGAAGACGGGATAAAAAAAGAAAAGGAAGAAAGAGCGAGGGTGGGAGGGTGAGAGTATTGCAGGAAAAAAAGGAAAAAAATGTCATCCTCTCGATTGAAATGCCGAGGCGGAGCCATGGACGAAGACCGGTGAAGCGCTCGCCAGACGCGAATGAGATTTAACGCAACGCCGAGGCTCGCGCAGATGCCGCTCGGGGCCTGGATGGGGAATCTTATAATAAAATTGATGGCATTATTTTTAACCTCGCCATGCGAGCAAATGAAACATTAAACTGCCATTTGAATTCTGTTATTTTTGCATGAATTATTACACAGCGGTCTAATTACTAAGAAAACATTACATGCAGATTTTTTTTTAATATATACATTATATTTTTAAGCATGATAGGCCACTGTTATGTGACAGTGCGGCGTTAATAACATACTGTGACTGACAGCTGTCATTTCTTATTTTGTACTATTTAGAAATAAGGTAAAATATATATTTATCAGTGTCCGTGTAATATGCATTCTTTCACTTTTTAAATTTCACTGTCATTTTATATTTGGTAGCTTTACATTTTATTATGTAGATTTGATAAAACCGTGGAAGGAGACGTTGTCCATTTGGAGAGAAAAAAATCGACTAGTTTATTTCAAGCGGCGTCTGTACTGTTCTACACGCCATGATGGATGCAGCTTGGAGCAATTTCCTCTTTCAGGTAAGAAAACGCTCATGCGTGCAAATGCTGATAGCTTTTTTGTCATTTCTTTTAAATTCATGTCATAATTGCTAGCATGTGTCCATAACGGCACCGGTGTACTTTCATTCACAAGGCAAAAGAGGGTTTAAAATCTGTGATTTTGCCCCTTCTCTCGACAGACTCCGCCTTCACAGTCCCAAACTGATGCGACCCTCCAATCAGATCTTCTCCCGGAGCTCACGGATGCCTCTCAGGACCCGCCCCCTGAGCACATAGCCCCGCCCCCATCCACGGTGGACACCGCGGCGCTGAGCGAGGAGCCCGTACCGGGTGAGGGAGGGGCAAAACAGGAGGGTGGGAAGGGAGTTAACTGGGGACTGGAGAGAGAACCGAGGTTAGGCTGTTTGCATTAGTGGCTGGAGAGGGATGTTCATGAATGAAGATGTTAATGAGCCAGTTATTTGCATAAAGTTGGTAGATCATTTAGGATGCCTGCATGTATACTGTCCTCCATTGTTGCCCTCGGGAAGCTCAAATTTACAAGATCCACACATGAACAGGATCGCCATGTTGGAATATAGAGAGTCAGTGGGGTTTCGGAAGTCAAAATGTAATTAATTTTCTCTACAAACTAATGTATTTTAGTGATCCTGCTTAATTGTCAGAAAACAACACTACCCACAATACCTGAAGAGGGATTCACCATTCAGAGAAGTTGCTGTTTCCATGGAAACAGAAACCGGGTTAATGAACCAGTGTTGTTATTGTTAACTAAAACTAATAAAAACCGATCATTACAATAAAGCAATATTGTAAAATGAAGTACATTAAGTAAGTTATAAATCAATAAATAATGCAATAAAGTAAATGATTAATAATAGATGAAAGTATTAAAATAATTTTAAAAAAAATCAGTGGCAATTAGAAAAGCTGCTTTGGCAACTAAAATAAGTTTAAGTTAAAATAATAAAAATACTAAATTAAAACTGACATAAATGTAAAAATATATAATAAAATAAAACTCTCTCTCTCTTTCTCTCTATATATATACAGTGGTGTGAAAAATTGTTGGCCCCCTTTCTGATTTTTTTATTTTTTTGCATGTTTGTCACACTTTAATGTTTCAGATCATCAAACAAATTTAAATATTAATCAAAGATAACACAAGTAAACACAACATGCAGTTTTTAAATGAAGTTTTTTATTATGAAGGGAAAACAAAATCCAAACCCACATGGCCCTGTGTGAAAAAGTGCTTGCCCCCTAAACCTAATAACTGGTTGGGCCATCCTTAGCAGCAACAACTGCAATCAAGTGTTTGCAATAACTTTCAATGAGTCTGTTACAGCGCTGTGGAGGAATTTTGGCCCACTCATCTTTGCAGAATTGTTGTAATTCAGCCACATTGGAGGGTTTTCGAGCATGAACCGCCTTTTTAAGGTCATGCCACAGCATCTCAATAGGATTCAGGTCAGGACTTTGACTAGGCCACTCCAAAGTCTTCATTTTGTTTTTCTTCAGCCATTTAGAGGTGGACTTGCTGGTGTGTTTTGGATCATTGTCCTGCTGCAGAACCCAAGTTCGCTTCAGCTTGAGGTCACGAACAGATGGCCGGACATTGTCCTTCAGGATTTTTTGGTAGACAGCAGAATTCATGGCTCCATTTATCACAGCAAGTCTTCCAGTTCCTGAAGCAGCAAAACAGCCCCAGACCATCACACTACCACCACCATATTTTACTGTTGGTATGATGTTCTTTTTCTGAAATGCTGTTACTTTTACGCCAGATGTAATGGGACACACACCTTCCAAAAAGTTCAACTTTTGTCTCGTCAGTCCACAGAGTATTTTCCCAAAAGTCTTGGGGATCATCAAGATGTTTTATGGCAAAACTGAGACGAGTCTTTGTTCTTTTTGCTCAGCAGCGGTTTTCGTCTTGGAACTCTGCCATGCAGGCCATTTTTGCCCAGTCTCTTTCTTATGGTGGAGTCATGAACACTGACCTTAACTGAGGCAAGTGAGGCCTGCAGTTCTTTGGATGTAGTTCTGGGGTCTTTTGTGACCTCTTGGATGAGTCGTCGCTGCGCTCTTGGGGTAATTTTGGTCGGCCGGCCACTCCTGGGAAGGTTCACCACTGTTCCATGTTTTCGCCATTTGTGGATAATGGCTCTCACTCTGGTTCGCTGGAGTCCCAAAGCTTTAGAAATGGCTTTATAACCTTTTCCAGACTGATAGATCTCAATTACTTTCTTTCTCATTTGTTCCTGAATTTATTTGGATCTCAACATGATGTGTAGCTTTTGAGGATCTTTTGGTTTACTTACTTTGTCAGGCAGGTCCTATTTAAGTGATTTCTTGATTGCGAACAGGTGTGGCAGTAATCAGGCCTGGGTGTAGCTAGAGAAACTGAACTCAGGTGTGATAAACCACAGTTGTTGGGGGGGGGGGACACTTTTTCACACAGGGCCATGTGGGTTTGGATTTTGTTTTCCCTTTATAAAAAAACCCTTCATTTAAAAACTGCATGTTGTGTTTACTTGTGTTATATTTGATTAATATTTAAATTTGTTTGATGATCTGAAACATTAAAGTGTGACAAACATGCAAAAAAATAAAAAATCAGGAAGGGGGCAAACAATTTTTCACACCACTGTATATATATACACACGTATATTATTGATATTATATTATTAAATATTACCATTAAATATACACATATTTTTAAAAAAATATAGAAATACTGTAATAATAAATACTGTAACACTCCTGCTGCCATTTCAAGCTACTCTATATTTATACATTTGCCTGTTCCTATCAGTTTATAATGATGTGCTGCATGGGATGTGTAGTTCATTGAGTAGCTCATCACAGACATATGCATTGTCTTTTTTTTTCCAACTTTTCAAAACCTTTGTGTTTTCAAAGGTTTTTATGATGTGATTCATATTGGCACTGCTTAGAAGTCTATGCTGAAGAATCTTTTTCAAATCCCTAGGGTAAAAACATTTCCTGGACCAATGCAAATTGGCCATTTGTTATGCATTTCATGTAGTCCTGATGAAGAATAGCAATAAAACATGCTGAGTTCTCAAATGGTAAGAGAATGATAAAACACAGATAAAGCGTAGGTTTTCATAACTAATGTGCATTTTTGGCACATTATTGTGATGCATTAGTGCTAAAAAGTTTCCTGTTTTTGTCAGTAAGTGGAAAAAGAGAAAGAAACATGAAATTGCCCATGTGATTTCATATCTCATTGTAATTACTGCTTTCAAGCTTTTAAGTAGACTTTTTTTAATAGCATAACTTGTTTCTTGAGTCTAGGTGTTTGTTTGTGATAAATAGACTACACCTGTGTATGAATACATTTACATTTAAATTTAGTCATTTAGCAGACGCTTTTATCCAAAGCAACTTACAAACAAGGAAAATGGAAGCAATCAAAATCAACAAAAGAGCAATGATATGCAAGTGCTATAACAAGTCTCAGTTAGCTTCTCAGTTAGTTCCATCTCTCTCTTTTTCTCTTTCCCAGTGAAGCCAGTCACTCGACCAGCCCGACCTGCACACATCTGCTCCATATGTAACAAGCAGTTTAAGAACAGTTACAACCTGCGGCGTCATCAGTCTGTCCACACTGGAGTGAAGATGAAGGACAGAGCCGCTAGAGAGAAAATAGATGGAAGCAAGGCCGGAGCACGAGTGGAGAGGCAGACCATCCCTCTTTCTCTCCTCCAGCTGTCTATACCTGCCTCCATACCCACGGCGGTCGACCCCATGGCCCAGCCTTCCCCAATCAGCAATCAGCAGTTAGAGACGGTGGCTGTCTCTATCGCCCCGGCAACGGTCGCCATGACAGTGAACCAGCCCCTCCCTACTGCAGTGGTGGTTACTGGGACAATGGTTCAGGTCGGGTTGGTTTGTGTCTTTGGTTAAAGCTTTGCATACCTTTGTTTCACTTCACTTCTTCTTGCTTTGACTTTTCTACTCATGATCATATCTCATATTTACTCTCTGTGCGTCATTTTGAACTCACTTTGGGGCACTTTTCATAAATAGGGTTCAAAATAGGGCTTTAAATTAAACAAAAGATTTATTTGATCAAAAATACAGAAAAAAACAGTAATATTATGAAATATTATTGCAATTTAAAATGACAGTTTTTTTTTTCATTTTAATATACTGTAAAATATAATTTATTCACGTGATGCAAAGCTGAATTTTCATCATCCATTACTCCAGTCTTCAGTGTCACATGATCCTTCAGAAATCATTCTGATTTATTAACAATATGCTGATTTAATATCAATGTTGGAAACAGTTTTTGCTGCTTAGTATTTTTTTGGAAACTGTGATACTTTTATTCAGGTTCTTTGATGAATAAAAATGAATAAAAAGAAAAACTGTTTCCAGTATTGATAATAAATCAGTATATTGGAATGATTTCTGAAGGATCATGTGACACTGAAGATTGGAGTAATGATGCTGAAAATTCTGCTTTGCATCACAGAAATAAATTATGCTTTAAAGTATATTAAAATAACAAACCAAAAATAATAAACCATTATTTTAAATTCCAATAATATTTCATAATATTACTGCTTTTTTCTGTATTTTTGATCAGAGAAATGCAACTTTGATGAGCATAAGAGACTTCTTAAAAAACATTAAAAATGTATGTGTAAACATATACACAAACACACACAAATGTTCAGTTGAAAGCAGGTGCTTAACCATCAGAAAAAGTTTTTATTTTTTTTTTGTAAAATGTTTTAATTAATCTAATTACAGTTTAAAACTTCAATTTGTTATCATGCCTTTATTTTTAGTAATAAATATTTAATAAACAATTAAATGTAATATTTAACATTTATTTAAAATATTTGTGTGTGTGTGTATATATATATATATATATATATATATATATATATCTCCATCCATCTTAGGAATACATATATAGATTATTTTATTTGTTTATATTAATCATAAAATAATAATAATAAAAACACTGCCAGGTTGAGTAAAAAGGTTGCAGATTTAAATTAAAACTGGCTATCTTGTTTGGAACAAATAATTTGTGATTATGGATATTTACTAAAAACATTGCGTGGTAATTTTTTCATGCAGTAGCTAAAGGCTGCAATACACAACATGACTTGTGCCCAGATTTTTTCCCTGATTTAGAGTCTGAAGCAGTCAGCAGTAAGCACTAGCTGACGTAAGTCAGAGCCAGTCTGCAGATTTTGGGCAGTAGGAGTTGACTCATTTCACAAAAATTCATGTAGTATATGATGGACACACACTCCAGTCTTTTATCTTCAGACTTTGATTCCATCCAGTGATATTTTGAGCCTTTTTACAACACATTGTTTCAATTTGTAATGTAACCTCCTAGCAACGTGATGCATGTTTCTCTGTGAGTTTGTTGTGTTTGTAAAGATTTGAAATTGCCTATTGTTTTAAAATCTGTTCAGATCTTAAAAACTATGTAGTGTATTCCAGCCTTTAGGGTTAAACAGCTGATTAGGTTTGTCAAACAAATCTCATAGTTCTCAAAAACATGATGTGTGATTTTAAATCAGTAATGGGACACCAGATTGTAAACTATTTATGGAAAGTGTCATTTACCGTAATTTCATGATTATTTCTCCATATGCCTGCTGTCCCATAATGATGTAGTTGGAGTCGGTTTCAAACCATCCAGTTCCCAAGACTCTGCAAAAATCAGGCTAACAACAGTTGTGTAACGTGGTCTCATACTTGCTCTCACCTCATTTGTTGAACACGTACAGTCAGTTGGTTAGTAGGTCAGCAAACAATGAATATGTTTTACCCAGAAGACACAGAAAGATTTGCTGTGTATGTGGCACTAACGAGGTCATAAAATCTCAAATTCTGTTTTATTATTTTTCAGGCTGCACCAAATACCAACATCAACGATAATCTAAATAATCCCACCCCGATCCAAATATCTATCCCAATAACCAACCCTTTACCCATAAATCCGACTCCCAATCCCAATCCTAATCCCAACCCCAACCCTAACCCCAATCCGGTCAGGAAGAACCATGCTTGTGAGGCATGCGGGAAAGCGTTCAGGGACGTGTACCATCTTAACCGGCATCGGTTGTCCCATTCGGATGAGAAGCCGTACTCCTGTCCGATCTGCCAGCAGCGGTTTAAGAGAAAGGATCGGATGAGTTATCATGTTCGGTCACACCAGGGAGGAGTAGAGAAACCGTATGTGTGTCCGCACTGCGCCAAGGGTTTCTCACGGTAAGAGATAAACCTCTGCACACCTGTACACTCCCAAAAAATAAACTAGTCGCATAAACACGCTTTATCCATGAGTGCACTGAGATTATGAGGATATGAATGTTTAATGATTTCTTTCTATAAACACATGCACGCTTGGTATAAACAAGAACAAGCTGTTTATCAGGCCAATTCACAGCAGGTTTCAATAGTGAGCATTATACTGTAGTTCTGACGGTGGCGGAGGACTGAATGTTGTCATTTCACTAAAAGCTATGGAGAGATGCCCTAATTACTAATTTGAGACTGAAAATGGGTTAGATGAGGAATAAGTGACCTTCTGTCCGTATTTATCTATGTCATATATTTAGACACATCTACATCCATATGCAGTCCAGTCAAGCTAGTAGTAAAACATATTTTTGGGCTCATGAGGCCCTGAGGTAATGAGAAATAATTTAGCAGCACATTTTTAAATGAAGAAGTAATGCATATTTTTAAATACTTCATATAAACTACCTTTTTTTTAGAATGAAATTAATACCTTTATTCTTCAGGAATGCATTAAGTTGATCAAAAGATATTTATAATGTCACAAGTGAACTGAAGCAAATAATTAATGAAAACAATTGTACAAACCGTGTTCTGTCTTTTTAAAGGAGCCTGGATGCTACAGACAGAGGCAGATCTGTGTTGACCCTTCTCTAGTTCACATGGAAATGGTGTGCAGCAAAGAAATGCACAAGGGCCCCTGCTAATTATTGTGGTTTTGTATGTATTGTGTTTGTTGTTTGAGCCCTCTCTCTGTCTTCTCCAGGCCTGACCATCTTAACAGTCATGTGCGACAGGTGCACTCCACAGAGAGACCCTTCAAATGTCCGGTAATCATACTCTTCTAGTCTCCCTAGTTTTCTTTCTCATTTATCATTAATGTTTTCCTGCATGCTCTGTGTGATTTGACGTGTCATTGATTACCATTGGAAATAATTTCACCTCGTCCCTTAGAATGTAAAAATTAAGGAAACGCATTAACGCATTACTGCTCAAACGTTTGGGATAAGATTTTTTTTAAGAAGAAATTAATTTTAATTTTAAATTTTTTTTTACTTTTATTCAGCATGGATACATTAACTTTCTATTCATCACAGAATAATGTTTTTTTGAGCATCAAATCAGCATATTATTTCTAAAGGATCATGTGACATTGAAAACTGGAGTAATGATGCTGAAACTTCACAGCAATAAATGACATTTTCAAATATATTAAAAATGTTAAATAGTTATAATATTTCACAGTCTTACTATTTTTAGTGTATTTTTGATCAAATAAATGCAGCCTTGATAAGTATAAGACACTTCTTTCAAAAACAATAAAATATCTTACCAACCCCAAAGCTTTGAACGGTAGTCTGTGTTTTCCTTTGTCTTTACGGACCCATGTGTGAATAGTGTTATTTTTTATGGTAATCAACTGCATAATACTACAGTCAATAATACCTAGAATATAGTCCTGAATGTTCTTTTAAATCATTCTGCGTTATGTGTTTTGGCTCTTTATTAAACCTTTGTTACAGTCAATTACGTGTTCTTGCATGAGCTTTTGTGATCATATCTGTGTGGTGATGTATGTGGGCTGCAGCCATATGTGTCTGTCAGTGTGTGAGACGAGGATGAGTCATGATGTGCGTGATGAAGGCTGATCGGGATAGAGCTGGAAAACCAAAGAGAATGTTTGATGAAGCGTGTTGTTTGTTTGTGCAGACATGCGAATCCGCATTCGCTACTAAAGACCGGTTACGAGCTCACATGATCAGACACGAGGACAAGGTTCCCTGCCACATCTGTGGCAAACTTCTCTCCCCTGCTTACATCACAGATCACATGAGGGTCCATAACCAATCACAGCATCACGTCTGTCACCTCTGCAACCGCAGTGAGTATCATTGATTATTTCATTTGTGGTTTGAAAAGCATAGCTATTCTTTTGATCATCTATTACCCTTTTTTAATCTATTTACCAAGGCTGCATTTATTTGATCAGTTTAGTAAAATATGGTAATATTGTGAAATATTATAACAATTTAAAATAACTGTTTTCTATTTAAATATATGTTAAAATGTAATGTATTCCTGTGATGCAAAGCTAAATTTTCAGCAGCATTACTCCAGTTTTCAGTGTCACATGATCCTTCAGAAATCATTCTAATATACTGATTTGCCGCTGAAGAAACATTTATTAGTGAAAGCAATATTGCAAACAGTTGTGCTTTTTATTATTATATTATATATGTTTGTGTGTGTGTGTGTGTGTGTGTGTGTGTGTGTGTGTTTCTTTGATATTTTTGTGGAAACGAATACATTTTGATCAGTTTATTGTTTCCAAGTGAAAGAAAGAAAGAAAGAAAGAAAGAAAGAAAGAAAGAAAAACCTCTTACTAACCACAAATTTTGAACAGCAGTGTAAACCGATATCAGAAGTCAAGAATTCAAAGAAGTCAAAATTCAACTGCTCTGACAAATATGGCAAATAATTTGTTAGAATTCTTTTAATTCAAACCAATAATTTTAGTGAGTTTTTTCAAATGAATCACTAAAAAAAAAAAAAGACTAAATACAAATGAGAATTTGATTATTCTCGTTGTGCTATATGTTTTTGCATGCAGCCAGTGATTTATTTATTGTCTTACCTCATCACATTTATTTCAGACTATAACTTATGTTAATTAATTATTTAATACATATCTTTTACTATGTCTCTGTAGACCGAGCACCACCACTGAATAATGATGAAGGCAACATTTCTATGAATCATTTTACGTCTTACTCTTTTAGCATAATTCCTTTTACAAACAAATTATTCTAATGAGCTGATTCTTTTTAGTGAATGAAAAACATACTCTGCAACCACTGTAGTCCCAAATGACTTTTAAAAATAATATAAAAGATTCACAAATTTTGAATTCTATATCATGGGATTTTAAACAAATAACAGTTGAACTGCAGATTTTGGTACCTGTTGTGAAGTTTTAAATTTAGGATTTATCAAGTTAGAAAGTTCCCTGTTTAATTTACAGCACTAAGAAAGTGACAAGAAAACAATAAGGCTTTTCATAAAAATCTTTCTTTTTTCGTCCTAGGTTTCACCACACTGACGTACCTGCGTGTCCACGCTCAGAAGCACCATGGGCAAGAGTGGAAGGACAGTGGGGTCGGCCGTGGCTCAGGCCCAGGCGGGGTGCTGTTATGCCAGCTGTGCGGGGTACACTGCAAGACACCCACACAGCTGCAGGGTCACATGGCCACGCACGCCAACCAGACGGACCCCAATGTCCCTTGCCCCATCAGCAGCAGCAGCAGTAGTTCAGTGGTGACAATGGGCGTGGCCACTCCTGTTTCCAGCCCTCCAGTCACAGTTGGGCTGCTGGTGACTGACTGCTCCAGCATTGCTCCTCAGAGCCACAGCTAGCCAACAGCACACCACGAGGAAGGAGGGAGGGAGGGAGGGAGGGAGGGAGAGCGGGAGGGAGGGATGGATGGAAGGATGGATGGAAGAGGCGGGGGTAATGGGTGGGAGGGGAGAGAAATCTAAGAGGATGGGCCCAACCTGGACAGGTAAGCAAAGAAGCGGGACGGTATATCCGAAATGCACAACATATTTACGACGATTTTGCTGCCACAGAATTGAAGGTCACAGAGATTTTAAAGCCATTTTAATTTGGCCATCAACTGGCTTAATTAAATTAATCAATTCAGTGGTTCATTTGTATTGTCATTCAGAAATTTCACATCGAAAATCCCCATGTGGCATTTTACATACACTACCATTCAAAAAATTAAAGTTTGTATGATTTATGACTGTTTTTGAGAGAACTCTCTTATGTTCACCAAGGATGCATTTATTTGAATAAAATATCGTAATTGTGAAATATTAATACAATTAACAATAATATCTTTTATTTTGATATGCTTTAGAATTTGATTTATTTTTGTTATGGTTATTATTATCAATGTTAAAAACAGTTCTGCTTAATATTTTTGTGGAATCCATAATGCATTATTTTTTCAGGATTCTTTGGTGATTAGAAGGTTCTAAAGAACAGCGCTTATTTGCATTAGAAGTCATTTGTAACATTATAAATATCCTTATTCTCACTTTGATTAATTTAATGCATCCTTGCTGAATAAAAGTATTAATTTCTTTCAGGAAAAAAAAAAACTTACTGACCCCAAATTTTTAAATGGTAGAGTACCTTCAAAGGTTTTAAGAAAAAAAAAAGTAAAAATTACTGCTCAATCTGTTTTATTTTACTGGTGCATTTAAATGAGAATTATTAAAGATATATATATATATATATATATATATATATATATATATATATATATATTATTTTTTTTTCTCTATCTTTCATTTAGAAACTGTAAAAACGTTCTTGATTTCTTAACAGTATTTTACTTTTTGAGTTTACTATTGTAAATCTAATTGATAACAATGTTTATGATTTAAATATACAGTATTTATATATTGTGTGCGCGTGTGTATATATATATATATATATATGTGTGTGTGTGTGTGTGTGTGTGTGTGTGTATGTATGTAATTATTTTTCACAGCTATATTGGTAATTTTATTAATATTACTCAGTCCATCTTCTAGATGCAGTTTGTTACCAATCAAACCAAAATGTTTTCTCACTCCAGGCTGCCATGGAAATGCCAACACAAAGATTACCGTGTAAACCTACCCGTTACCCCACCTCTTTCATCCACTTCAAATCTTGCTGGGACTGAGCAAGAACTGAACGACTCTCCTCAAAATAAATGTGACTTTTGAATGAACTCAAGAAACATCACCCTGCTTCACACTCCCTTTTTTGTGCAGGCAGAGTGGCAAGTCTCCCTGGATTGCTTTTCCCTCATACGCTTTGATCTGGTCTGATGGATACGGACTGAAAGTGTAGGAAGATCTGATGGACGACTGGTTTGGGTGTCTGTACATTTCCTCGCAGAGTCCCATTGGAGAGATCACTGGTTTTAAATGTAGGCTGTTATTAAGTGCTGTCCCAGTTCATTATAAAAAAAAAAAAAAATCCAGTGTTAAGGAATGTAGAACACTAAGAGGAATTGAAAGAGGAATTATGCCTCCCAACCTTTCCTTGTATAATAATGGCTCATAGCTACATGATCTTGAAGTCCAGACGAGATACATTTTATAAATGAATTTACTCTGTTGTAAGAGATCAATCCATCATAAATGATCTTAACAAAAATGACACCTCCACCAAACTTGAACATTTGAGGGGATGAAATATAGTGCCATTTCCTCTCACTAATCCCTGCAAAGGATCGTAAAAGGGTTTAAACATGGTCGCAAGGACAAAATATTTATATTTGTAATGTACGTAGTATGTGAGTTCTAAAAAAGCATCTATTGTTCAATGCCTCCTTTAATATTTTTCTCATTGATCTTGATCATTTTTTTTAACTAAAGACGTTAAACAGATGTAATAATGTTGATTATGTTGCATAAGATCTGTAACCTATGTTTCCAGTTCTGTTTGTGTTGATGCTTGTTTAACGCCAATATGTGTTGGTGTCGCTGTGCTCTTATCCTAAATAATCTCTGTATAATGAACATGCACCTAATTATACTGCATTTAACTAACTGCTGTCTCACTTGCTTTATTGGGATATCATGTGTATGTGAGGTTACCTGGTGCTTTTCTGCAGCTGATATTACACACAGTTGCTATAGTGTTAGAAACTGAAAAGTGATTCTTTTAAAAGAAAGGGATGACACTTTTCTGAGAATATAGTACATAATGGTGTAACGTTACATTTTTCACAAATCCTACTGTTTTTTTTAATTAAAATATTTAAAAGATGTTTTAAACTTTTTTTTATTCTAAATGTATTTAACTATTAAACGTTACATACAAAACTACAAAAAAAAATGTCATTAACGTAGCATGAAATATAGCTAGTTTTAAAAACATCAAATGCCTGTCTCACCTCAGAGGTCTTGACCTTTTAGACTAGTAATATCATAGGTCATAATATTTTTGATACATGGCTTCAGTTTTTAGTTTTATGGTGGTTTATTGTCATGGCAAATATTTGTACAATGTTTTGCCAAAACATTTGCAGCATTGTTGTGCAAAACAATAAAATACTATAAAAAGTGCAACATGAAAATAGCGCAAGACAACATCAATTATGGAAAAAAAGCTTAATTGGTGGAGATATTAAATATTGTTTATATAATAGTGCTGTCAAACGATTAATCGTGATTAATCACATCCAAAATAAAAGTTTTTGTTTACATAATATATGTGTGTGTGTGTGTTGTTTATGTTTATTATAAATATGTTGTTTATATTTTAAATATATTTGTATATGATATAAATTATATGAATTTAAATATATACATGTAAATATTTTCGAAATATACACTGTATGTGTGTGTATTTATATATACATAATAAATGTGCACAGTACACAAACATGTAAATAAAAACTTTTATTTTGGATGCGATTAATCGTCTGACAGCACTATTTATAATATAATATTTATACAATATAATGATATTTATTTAATAATCAAACTTTTTTTGGGCGTTTTTACCTTTATTATGATAGGATTATAATAAGTATTCAGACTAGAAGTGAAGTCAGAGAGAGAGAGGATCGGGAAAGGATTCGAACTCGGGACGCCCAAAGCGCAACAGCCATCTTCAAGAAACAGTTAAAGACACGTCTTTTCCACACTTGACCCTCTAAAACTAACACTTTCTATTCTATTTCTATTCTTTCTACTTGTTATATATATATATATATATATATAACCCTCTAACTCAAGCACTCTCTATTCTACTTCTATTCTATCTACTTTTTCTTTTTTTATTTGTAAAAAGTTACCCTCTAACACTCGCGTTCTCTGTTCTTTTTCTATTCTGTTTGTTTTCTATTTATTTATTATTTAAAAAAATAATACTGGCATTCTCTATTCTTTTTCTATTCTATCCACTTGTTTTGTTTTTCTTTATCATTAAAAAAACCTTGCTGCGTGTATTGCGTTAGACTCACAGGGACTTGTCACAGCACTAGTATATCATTGCTCTTTTGTTGTTTTGATTGCTTCTATTGTCCTCATTTGTAAGCCACTTTGGATAAATCTAGCGTCTGGTAAATAACTAAATGTAAATGTAAATAGGGTTTTAAGAATAAATATTACGATATTAAGAAATTACATAGAACTGTTATGCAATTTATTGTAGAATATATATATATATATATATATATATATATATATATATATACACACACACACACACACAATATCATCACGCAAAAACGAGTGCATCACACAATTTTATAGTCTCATATTCTAGTAAACCTCTTAAAACTAATATTTCCTGAAGGTGAAGCACCTGCTTTCATCGACCTTTTTTTTTTAAGAGAAAAGTTTGAGGTTCTGTAATCTGTACCCTTTTCCAGTAAAGCAGGGTGAGTGTGTAATTAGCTGAAGACAGTGAACGGTTAAACCGCGTCCCTCGCATTGTTTACACCGGTGGTCCTTCCCTCCCCCATACACTCATCCCTCCTTTCTTTCACTCCATCCCCCTCTTCCAACTCCTCCTTCTCCCTCTCTACCGCTATTCCCAACAGCTGATTTCCAGATCAGAGAGAGAGGAACACGGCGAGACAGTTCAGCTTTGGGATCGGCTGCAGCAGAGGGATTAAAGCGAGCAGAAATGCGGGGAGAGCGCTGCGATCCTTCAGCCTCCATCATGAAGATCTGAGCTCCGCCGCCGCTGCCGTCAGCTCCGAGAGGTTAGCCGCGGTGCTAAAGCTAACTTTACAAACATCTGCAGCCAATAAAGCGACATTATCGGCCTTCACCACGACTTCCAGCTCACGTTTGCTTTTCTACGTGCATTATGTTGGGTTATATTCACTTTATGTTATTATTGTCGCTCTGAAATGGACCATTTGTGCATATAAACAACATATATAGGTCACGGAGCAGATTAATTAGCTAGCTAGCCTGAGGTAACAGCTGGTGAGGTCGCGTTAGCTACATTATTACTAGAGTTAACTGGCTTGAAATTCTATCAAACTAAACAAAAAAATGTAGAGGATTGAGATATAGGCTGCTGTGGTACGTGGAAGGGCTAATAGCAGCTTAAGTATTAACCTTGTAACGAGTTGTGTCATTGAAGGGTAGCTTGTTAGCTTGGGTTTATAGAGGAAAGAGCAGCTTGCGAACAAAGATAAGGAACAAGACTGATGTGAACTTTCCAGACGTGTTGCAAGCACAAGTTTTTGCAGGCTATTCACACTGATATTACAGAGAAATGTGCTGTCAGAGCACCGACCGAGCACGTGATTAAAGTACATCAACCTTTGGCATGCATTGGGTCTATTAATGTTTCTGAGGGAGCTGCACTGTTGCAATGCGGCTGCAGGAAGTGAACACTGGCTACACAACTTAGTTATATTTCCTAGTATTTACCCTAGATGTTTAGGTTTAATATTTTGTTATTTGTTTATACCTAATTCTTTTTGGACTGGTTAACTGTTGAGGAAGTCTTCACCTTAACAAATGACCATATTGCTATCATGACTATTCAGACAACATAAATGAATAGTTGCATTTACATAATACATACATTTAAATGTATAAAATATAACATGTGTAATTTAAAACTTTTGTGACCAGGACTGTTAAGCCCCCCAAATGACAAAAGCTCTTTCTACACTATATTCCAAATCATCTGAAGTCATGCCATAACATTACATGAGGAGCAAGCAAAAATAAAAGGCATGATTCACTTCAAACTGCAATGCAGATTTTGAATGTCATTTCACATCCTACATATTCAGACTTGAAGTTTGGTTATGACACACATGAGAACCAACGACGCAAAGTGTTGAGCAGCATTGTGAGTTTCAGCGGATTTGAAGATTTTCAATGGACCATGCCTGTTTTATTCCTTTTGTGTTCCATGAAAATTTAGTGGGGATTTTCTGTCAGTTTGGTACATGTCCCATAATTTAGAAATTTGTGGTTTTATTTTAGGGCTGCAAAACGATTAATCATGATTAATCGTATTCGAAATAAAAGTTTGTTTACATACTGTATGTGTGTACTGTGTATACTTATTATGTGTATATATAAATACACACGTATATATTAAGGAAAAATGTTAGATATAAAATATTTATATTTATGTATAATATAAGTTCTATACAAGTATACATACACATACATACGAATATTTTTTTAAATGTATACATAAATGTGTGTGTATTTATATATGCAGTACACACACATATAGTATGCAAACAAAAAAAACTTTTATTTTGAATGCGATTAATCGTTTTGCAGCCCTAGGACTGCAGATATTCAATTTAACGGGATCACCCAAAAATGAAAGTTCTGTCATAATTTTCTCACCTTCATGTCACTCCAGAGATGCTTGACTTTTTTTTTTTTTTTTTATCTGTGGAAAATAATTTTATGTATGTTTTATTGTATGTTGGTAACCAAACAATTTCGGTTCCCATTGACTTCCATTGTATGCACAAAAAAGACCATAGAAATCAATGAGAATGGAAGCCGTCTGGTTATCAGCATTCTTCAGATACTGACAGAATTGTCATTGTTTTGGTGGACAATCGCTTCAATGACAATTCCTCACCTGTGTTTATCATGTAGGATGGCTTTCCATGGATCCTCTCGGCCAACAGTGTGTGGTAACTTGTTCCCTGGATCAGAGTTAGGCCACAAGTATTTTTGTGTCAACACCACGACCGGCACTACCTCAACGGGCCTCAGCGCAACACCAAATCCGACCGGACCCAACGCACCCGCTGGGACTCCCAGACACCCGGCGTCTCTCGGGGGCAGCGCAGGCGGAGGGGCGGCCATCCCGCAACCTCACAGTAACCCAGCAAGTGAGGTTCCAAGTCCTGCTGAAATGGAGCCTGATCGGCCTATTGGTTATGGTGCATTTGGAGTGGTCTGGTGAGTCCCGCTGTCATCTTAGCACACTGATTTATGATGACCGTCTGTCATGTAGTTACACTACCGTTCAAAAGTTTACCATCTGTAAGATTTAAAAAAAAAAAAAAAAAAGTCTCATCAAGGCAGCATTTATTTAATTACAAATGCAGTAAGAACAGTCATATTGTAAAATTCTTTTCTATTTCAATATGCTTTAAAGTTTAATTAAAATGTTACTAAACCCAAAGTTTGGGCAGTGGTGTTATTACACACTCTGGCTATCCTTTTGCATTGATAGGTCTGTGACGGACCCTCGGGATGGGCGTAAGGTGGCTCTGAAGAAAATGCCGAATGTCTTCCAGAACCTGGTCTCCTGCAAACGTGTGTTCAGGGAACTCCGGATGCTGTGTTTCTTTAAACATGACAATGTAAGTTTTGCGGGTGGAAAAGTGAGACTTGCATGCATGGGTGGGTTTATGGAGAGATACAGTGTGTGTGTTTTCAGTTTTGGTTGCATTTTTGCATTTTTGATTGCATGTTTTTTGTAATGATGGGAATTTGCTTTGGCAGGTGCTGTCTGCCCTTGACATTCTTCAACCTCCACAAATCGACTGTTTTGAGGAGATGTATCCTTCAGACTCTTGCTTCACCTGAAGTTGTTCCCCTCTGATACTTTATTATTTATTGTATTCATGCCTCAGTACTAAAGGGATTCAAGGGATGTTCTGCCCAAAAATTTAAATTCTCTAATCATTTACTCGTACTCATGCCATCCCAGATCGATGACAGATTTCTTCAGTTGAACAAAAAAAAAATAATAATAATTTGAGTCCATTTGAAGCTGATGCTTCAAAAAGCACACAAGTAAACACAATGGTAACACATATGACCCCAAATGATGCATCAGGGTCTTCAGAGGTGGATTGTCTTCGTCTCTGTTCATCTGAAGAAAGTTGTTCTAAACCTGTGTGAGCTTCGTTTTTCTGCTGAACACAAAAGAAGATATTTTGAAGAATTTTGGAAAACAAACAGTTGCTGATAGCCATGACGTCCATAGTTTGAAAAATAATAAAAAAATACAATAGAAGTCAATGGCTTTCTGCAGCTGTTAGGTTACCCACATTCTTCAAAATATCATCATTTGTGTTCAGCAGAGGAAAGACACTCATACAAGTTTGAAACAACTTGAAGGTGAGTAAATGACAGAATTTTTATTTTTAAGTGAACTATCCCTTTAAGTAGTTGGTTTGCTTCCATTAGGAGTGTTTGACGGTATATATCATGTGGCAGATGGTATAATCTTAAACCGCAGTAGATGTATTTGCATGTCTATCAGTGCTGTGCTTTATGTTATCAATGTGAAAGTGGGAGACATGGAGTAAAGGCAGACCAGAACATGACCCAAACATGTGAAGACAAGGAAAATACTGTGCAAAGGGTTTAGTTGATTGGAGTTTGCAGAGCAAATTGGTGTAATAATATTGAATGTAACTTGCATATATGTGTATTTGCTGTTTTGCAATGACTCAGAATTTGGAACTTTTAGTCTTTATAATATTAATTTTTACAGCACAGGCTAGTAATTATTTTTAACTCAGGTTTAGCATAATGTGAAGCTGTTTTTGCACTTATTAATTTATGAGTGTCCTGGTTTGCATCCAACGTCCAAAATTAACACCCTGCCAAGCGCCAAATACAAGTGAAAATTAGCTTTGGTGAGTAAATTTGCGACTAGCTGTGTTGGGAAGTGCAAAATGCATGAAAACCTTTAAAATAGTCTCACTGCCACAGTAATAGATTATACATATATTAGGGCTGCAAAACAACTAATTGGGATTAATCTCATTCAATATAAAACTTTGTTTACACACTATATGTGTGTGTACTGTGTATATTTATGTATATGTAAATACACACATGTATATTTTAAGGAAAAATGTTAGATTTATATTAAAATATATATAATATAAATTATATACAAATATAAGTATACATATATATTTGTAAATATATACATATCTGTATGTATTTATATATACACAGTACACACACACACACATAGTATGTAAGCATAAACTTTTATTTTGAATGCGATTAATCACGATTAATCGTTTTGCTGCCCTAACATATAGTAGAAGTTGTTATTGTGGTGGCAGGTGTTTTCTTAACTGGGTCTGTAGATACGTGATCACTGAGCTCATGCAGAGTGACCTACATAAAGTCATCGTTTCCCCTCAGCCTCTCACCACCGATCACATCAAGGTGTTCCTCTACCAGATACTCAGGGGTGAGTTCACATGGGCATATGTCACTTTTGGATTACATTTTTCTTCTTTTTTTAATTTTGGGAATCTGACGTATTTAATCAGGACAGATGAAAGTTTGAATCAGAATGAGCTTTATTGGCCAGGTATGTTTACACATACGAGGAATTTGTTTTAGTGGCAGAAGCTCTACAGTGCAACAGAAAGACAGCAACAGGAGAGGACACAGATAATAAAAGAATAATTTACAAATATACAAATAGGCAATGTACAAATAGCAAAAACACAATATATAATATAGACAATATATTTCCTTTCAATTTTCCTTTCAGTTTGATGTGTTTTGATGTGTTTTGTGCCTGTGTTGCAGAATGGGATTTTCTTTGACCTTGTAATCATCCTGGGAAGCTTTAATCTTATGTTCTGAAAATTAAATTTGTTAGCAAAATCCCACTGAACTGAACGGGGCAATTTTTACTCTTGTTGCTGGGCGAGTCCGGTGAATCTGTAATCTGTAATGAATCTGGATTATGGATGACAATATTAATGGAGTCGTACTTGTGAAATGGTTTGAATACCAAAATCCGATAACATACAAGGAGTGTATATAAAATGTTGTGCTAACGTTGCCACACTATTCACACATCAGATGAGACTGATGTGTGATTTCACAGGTTTGTCATTGGTGCTTGTTTGTCCTTTGTTGTCATTTTATGGTTTTAATAATTGTTTTAGTTAGTTTATTTTATTTTATACTCTACTTTTCAGAAGTTTGTGGTTGGTTAGAGGTTTTTTTAGGATTATGTGATGAATATAAAGTTTAAATGAACAGCATGTATTTGAAATGGAAGTCTTTTGTAACATTACTGTCACTTTTGATTCCAAAGAGTATGTATTTTTTTATTTTTTTTTATTCAGTTTGGCTGGATGAAAAACAATACATTATTTCCTTTCAATTTGTTTTGTGTGCCTGCCTTCCAACTTCATTTATGACATGAAGTAGTGGAGGCAAAGCACCTCTAACAACACAGGTGTTGGTTTTAGCAAGTGCAGGAAGTATTAATTTCCTAATTAGGACAGTTGGCGCCTGGTTGTGTGATATGTTCTTCCTGTCAATGTCCTTTATGAGATGTCCTCTCTCTGTTTCTCGCAGGGCTGAAGTACCTGCATTCTGCAGGCATTCTGCACAGAGACATCAAACCAGGGAACCTGCTGGTCAACAGCAACTGTCTGCTTAAGGTAATGTGTACATCAAATGTGCGCAATCAAATAATAATGGCAAAGTGAGATATGTCACTTTTCCTTCTCATTTAGATTTGTGACTTTGGCCTGGCACGAGTGGAGGAGCCGGATCCTTCTCGTCACATGACCCAGGAGGTGGTGACGCAGTATTACCGTGCTCCGGAGGTTCTAATGGGATGCCAGCATTACACTTCATCGATAGATGTCTGGTCTGTAGGCTGCATCTTCGCAGAGTTGCTGGGCAGGCGTATTCTTTTCCAGGCTCAGAGCCCCATACAACAGGTAATGATGTAGACAAATGTTTGGGGACGGTAGGGCTTGCATAGACTAGTCAAGTGATCGACTACTTCAACCACTAGTCAGCGCTGTCATAAACAATCGACTACTCGAGCATGCATTAACCATAATGCATGCACAGATTTTGCAAGTACGACGTGAATTTTAGGATTACAATATTGCATGTAGCTGTTACTTTCTATGACTTTATCTATGTTGCATGTAAAATTGAAATATATAATGTAATAATTAGGGGTGTGCCCAAAGCCGAATACCTTATTCGGAATGGCACGGATAATGGCTTCAAAAACAAATAACGGATAAGGAATAATTCTGCCTGAATATTTGGCTAAGGCTGGCACAGTCTGATGTTTGCTAGAGAACAGGTGAGCCAGGGGATCAGCGCAATACCTATTATACACAGACCTCGAAAGTCACACAATAATGAGAGTGTGAAGTGAATGAATGTAAACTTTATGAATGAAAAGAGCACAAATCAAACACTGCATTGTTGTTGCCTCTCTGTGCATCTCTCAGAAATCAGAGCTTGGCAAGAGTAATATCACCTATAATAATACATCATACACGTTCTATTATTTGTGTATATTTAAAGGCAATTTTTTAAACCTTAGGCTACGATATGATACACGAATGAATGGAATAAGCACAGCGCGCTCACCAATCAAACAGCCGCGTTGCGCATCTCAGTCTCTCAAAACCCAAACCAGCTCTCTCTCAAGAGTAGGCTAATAATCAACTTAGATACAGATACGTTTTCTACTTGGTCTACATGTTTGCTGATTTATCTTTTGCTGGTTTGTGTGGCACACGAACATTAATTTTGTGAAGTTCAAAAAAAGACTCGCTTAAAGAGTTCTGTGTAATGAAAATGTGCGCATTGAATTAATTCAGTCGTGTTCAAATGATCACTAAACGTTTGTCCTGACATCTCTCTGCTTGTATGATAAATTTATTTTTAGAAATTAAAAATTATTTTAGTTTAACACGGCATACATGTTCAGTGATAACTACGAAAAAAAAAGATAGTCATAACGGTCTTATCAAGTAACTGTACGAAGTTCCACCTGGTTTTATCCGAATGCAGATACGAATAATTTTGTGATTGTTACAGATACAAATACTGGCTGTTACATGAAAATTAAAAAATGTAATGTCATAATTATAAAGTTTTGACAATTTACGTATGTAATTGATGCATTAGGCTATGAATTAATAAACGTTTATTGATAAGAACTATTTCATGTCTTTTCATTTACAGTAGCATGAATCACAAGTAGTCGAGTAACTTGAGTATTTTTAAAATAAGAAATCGACTAGCAGAAATCAGTAGTCGTGCAACCTCTAGGGGACGGTAACATTTTTGAAAGAAATTAATACTTATATTTGTGCATTGAATTGACCAAAAGTTCTGTTTGTTTGTTTTTTTTTTGTTTTTTTTTTGACCTTTCTGTTTATTAAAGAATTCTCGGGGGAAAAAATCCAGTCTACAGAAACAAAAGCTTTCAACCTTGATAAGAAAGGTTTCTTGAGCACCAAATCAGCATATTAGGATGATTTCTGAAGGATCATGTAACACTGAAGACTGGAGTAATGAAATAATGGGATAATGACAATTAGTAATGAAATAATGAAAATTAAACTTTACTATCACAGGAATAAATTAAATGCAACTCTGGTGAACATAAGAGCCTTCTTTCAAATAGTCATACCGACCCTCAAACGTTTATATACACAATCGCTACTATATATTAAATGATCCTTTTTTAATATACACTCTAATCTTGCTGAAAATTAGATACTTTTAATTAATTTGATTTTGAGTAACTGAATTAAAGTGTTTCTCCTCCTCTCTTTTTGTCTCAGTTGGATCTGATCACTGATCTCCTCGGGACTCCTCCTCTTTCTGCCATGGCATCCGCATGTGAAGGAGCGCGAGCGCACATTCTTAGAGGACCCCACAAACCAGTTCAGTACCATTAGTCCATAAAGATGTAATGCACAAATCTGTCCTCAAATCAAATACAATATTCTAACTTTTATTTGTGCTTTCTCTCTCTTAGCCCTCGCTGTCTGTTCTGTACATGTTGTCAGATGGAGCAACACATGAAGCTGTTCATCTTTTGTGCCGCATGCTAGTTTTTGATCCAGTGAGTATGACTTTTCTAGATCACAGGGATGACTGACTACATTTTGGCGAATGCTTTTGTGGTTATTTATTTATGGCCTATACTTAAAATAATAGTTATTTTGAGGCTGTATACACGCTTCTGTGTTTGTATTTCATAACATTTACATTTTAAGCACATTGTTCCATAAATGGAGGAATCTCACGAAACTATGAGAAAGCACAATGACAAAAATACTCTCAATGTCCTAAATGTTAAAATAAATATGTAATGCTTGCTGTATGGTTTATAACTCTTACTTAGATGCGTTAATATGATTTTCTATGAGTAATGAGAATATAGTGAATCATCATTGATACTATTACAATTTAGAATACATGATTTAGATTTTAAAATGTAATTAATTCCTGTAATGGGAAAGCTGCATTTTCAGCATCATTACTCCAGTCTTCAGTGTCACATGATCCTTCAGAAATCATTCAGATATGATGATTTGCTGTTGAACTAATTATCACTGTTGAAAATAGTTGCTCTGCTAAATATTTTTGTGTAAACTGTGGTACATTGTTCGGGATTCCTTTAATATGTTCAAAAGAACAACATTTATGTGAAAAAGAAATCTGTTGTAACAATTTAGGTGTCTTTACTGTTACTTTTGGTCAATTAAATGTGTCCTTGTTGAAAGTATTAATTTCTTCAAAGAAAAAAAAAAAACTTGTCCCCCATACTTAATAGTCTGTGTGTGTCTCCATCTATAGGCTAAGCGCATCTCGGGCAGTGACGCTCTGTCTCATCCGTACTTGGATGAGGGTCGTCTGCGGTACCACACCTGCATGTGTAAGTGCTGTTACTCTGTGCCCAGCGGAAGGGTGTATACCCGAGACTTTGAGCCGCCTGCGGATCGACCTTTCAGCCACAACTATGAGCAGAGCATGCACTCCGTCTGGCAGGGCAAAGGTGACTCACTCTGGCGCTTTGTTACGATTAAATCTCCATCATCTTTTGACATGAAGGACCCATTTTGATGACCTGTTTTCTCTTTTCATCTCAGAGCTCATCCATCGTTTTATAACAGAGCACCAGCAAGGCAAACGAGTGCCTTTGTGCATCAATCCCCAGAGTGCAGCTTTCAAAACCTTCATTAGGTCAGTATAAGAACTGGTGTTTTTTGACAACTCATCTCTTTTTCCAGTACATGCACTCAAAATTAAAAATGACACTGGGCTGTAGCCCCTGCCTTTTTTAAAAATGAATCAAAAGGGGCCCCTCTCAACAATGATCAACCCCAAAATGCATTTGAATTATAATTAATATAACAACTTGTACAAAGCAGTAACAAATTGCTCAAAATTCTGAAAATTCCCTTTTTTTTTTCTGTCAGTCTGACATGATGTTGCGTGCATCTCAAACAAGCTCAAATTTCATGTGACTGTGAAGTGGAGCGATAATTTCCCAGTCTTATTCATAAATGAAAACCACGTAGCCATTGTCTCTTTTCATATTTGTTAAAAAATGTGAAATGGATAATATAAGTTGTTGTATTTATTTGTATGTAGCATTTAATTTTCTCTAATTTATGTACTGCATATAATGGCACTTTTCCACTGCATGATACAGCTCTGTACAACTCACTTAAATAGTACCACCTTGGTTAAGTTACCAAGTGAGCCGTACCAATACTAAAATGTGACGTGTTAACACTGCAGATCACTGATTGGTCAGAGATCATCGTCAATACCAGCATCTTTGGATTTGCGACACAGTATCGGTCGCACGACTTAAACGACTTGCTTAAAATTACTTTTTTTTTTTTTTTTTTTTTGCGCGTTTGTTCTCGCAGTTACAATGTCATGGCAGTAGAGGTGACGCAACTAGTCTATAATCCAACCCATTTTGAAGCGATACTAACTGCAGTGGAAAGTGAAGCAAGCCATGCCGAGCCATACCATGCAGTGGGAAAAATGCAATAATATACAGTTTACTTATTAGTATTATTGTTATTATTTTTATTATTGTTGTGATGTTACAGTCTGGTCTCTATAAAACAATTTTTTGTATAGTTCATAGATGCAAACTCCTCACCTTTCGATGAAAACTCACCTTTTTGAGATCAAAATAGGCCACCTACGAGATTTGCGTAGATCCAATGAGAAAGTGTTTTTGGTGGTGGGTGGTGGGTGGTGGGGGGGGGGGGGGGGGGGGGGTCTTTTTACAGTACCATTAGTACCGATTCATATCTGTACCCACTTGAAGTCAACCACTTTTAAACGCTCCTGTGTGTTTTTGCGTACACGCTCTGGTTTCGAATTACAAAACCACAAGTTTATTTATGTGTTTTTGCAACGTTGAGTATTGTAGCTAATCACAGGCATCTCTGTTGAAAGCAATGGCCAGTCAGAGGGGTTTTCTGTAGGTTAATCTGAACAGTGCCCTCTGAACTAATTTTTGTTTTCGTAAGTTTACAGAGTTCTACATGCTTGTGTAGAAATAAGAGATTGATTAGGTAGTTAGTCACTGATTTATCAGGAGTTTTCTCACGAGAAAGCTCAGTCAATATTAAATCTAAAAATACTTCAAAATGTTTAATGCATTGTCATTTAATTGTACTTGCTACACTACTTTAGTACAGTACAGTACTAAAATTTGTTATAATCATCATTTTATAATAAATTCAAAATCAAGACCTGAAAAATAGGGAGTGGAAATGGCAACTGAGCTATTGAGTGATCCTCTGCTGTCATCTACTGGATATAATGGTAATTTCGTGTAATTGTCATCTCAAAAGTCTTTGTTTTCCACAAGGTTTTTTTGGCACATTTTTTCATCATCTCCATGAATGAAAAGTGAAATTTTAAAGTGAATTTTACTGCACAACTGTAAAGTTAAACGTAATAACCATTTTAAATATTGTATAAGTGTTTTTTTTTTTTTTTTTTATACAGGTTTTTTTTTTTTTTTTGGTTGCGTGTCTTTGTCACCTTTTTTACCCATGATGTGTTTGCATCCCTGATAGTTATTAAAGAGATAGTTCACCCAAAAATCAAAATTCTGTCATTAATTACTCTCCCTCATGTCGTTCCAAACCCGTAAGAACTTCATTAATCTTCGAAACAGAAATTAAGATATTTTTGATGAAATTCGAGAGATTTCTGACACTGCATAGACAGCAATGCAACTACCCCGTCTTAGGCCCAGAAAGGTAGTAAGGACATCGTTAAAATAGTCCATGTGACATCATTTGTTCAACACTAATTTTATGAGGCTACGAGAATACTTTTTGTGAGCAAAGAAAACAAAAATAACGACTTTATTCAACAATCCATGTTGGCATAAAAACATACATTTTTATGCAATCTTATTAAACTTTTTATTTCTGTTTTTTTTTTTTTTCTTTATTTCTTTATATCAGATCCACAGCCTGGCATTCCTCAAAAGTATCAAGGAAAGAAGAGAGATGAGGGATGAGGTGGATTCTGGGAAATGTGAATCATAGGAGCAAGCATGCTTTGGAGATGAAGATGGATCACATGCTTTTGAATGAACTCTCAGCACTCATTCCAATTCAACATGGGGATTTCTCAGAAAAACACGTTTTTTCCAGATCCACTTACACGACACTGATGAATAATGCTTCTGATGCTGCTGAGAACACTTTTATACTGACTGTGTGCTTGAGGATTACGGGAAATAGAATTTTCCACAGGAAAAAAAAAGAAAATGGATTGTTGAATATGATTAAATGAGCCAACATCAATGTTGTGCAATACAGATATCTGGAATAATGCAAATGACGAGACTGTGCTGACCATGATTTCACTTACAGATGAGATGACAGTGCCCACAAGTCCATAGCATCGCCCCCGCAGCCATCTTCAATCTGCCGCTGTATCTCCAAACTCTTTCTATAGACTTTTATCACTGTGTTCCTTTTGCGGGTTCTTTGGTTTTATTCTGAAAATTCTGGTAACCAAAAGTTCTTAAGTCTTCTTACTTTGTTACTGCTTCCTCATTCAACTGAATGCTTTCTGTTCGGTATCACTCAGATTTTCTACTATTTTTTTTTTTTTCTTTGCTGTTATTATTTTGTTTTTTGGGGGAGTTTTATTGTGCAAATTCCTTTGTAACCTCTCAAAATTTCTTTTGAAGCATCCTGTGCAAATGATCCCTGAGCAAATGCATTCGAGTTTTAGAGTATCAGAACGCTGTATAGAGATGACGTACATACATGTTTATCTGTGGAACTTAGGTACTGTGCCGATCCCACCTGAAGCATCTTCCCAAAGGTCCCGCCCCCCTCCTAGGACCAAACGAGATCGATATAAGTATCCTGCTCTCTGATTGGGCGAGGCTCTGTAGGCAGAGAAGATAGATTGAATATTATTTATTTTCTCTTTTTAATTTATTGTCGTCTTGTCCAACTTGTTTGGTGTTTGTGTTTGGCGGATCAGGTGCGTGGGTTTCATGGTGGCATGAGCGAGCCATCTGGTCCGTGAGTGTTTTTGAAAAACTGTGCAGTTTCTGAGAGTTTAGGGAATGTACAGTGTTGTACTTTTTTTGGGGGGAATATTTCATTACCTCAACTGGCCCTCATTTCACTGGGCTGGTGTATATAGACTGAACCCAATCGTTTATCAAAAATGTACTGTAATGCAGTCGAATGACGTCAAGTGTGTGTGTGTGTGTGTGTGTGTGTGTGTGTGTGTGTGGAGCTGCTCCACTGGGCCGCAGTCTCTCCCTGAATCCGTCTGCTTTTCTTTTTCATTCAGAGCGGATTGTCGAGACGGTGGCTTATGGTTAATTATTAGATAGTTGTTGGGGAAATGCTGCTGTTTGTGTAATACCTCCAAAACCTCCCCGTCTCATTTGTAAAAGTAACACGTCTAGAGCTCAGGTTTCATATTATACAATATGGACTAGACTGTAGACACTGTAGGCGTGGGTCCAGGCAGTCGCTGGAGCTCTCTGGGTTTATTGCAGAGAGCTGAATACTCAAAAATGCCCAGTAGGCCTACTGTAAGCGTTTGCCTCCTACCACCAGGTGACAACACAAGCGCAGGGCACGATTGGATGTATCAAGGCAGTTATTGCTCATCAATAATGTCTCTCAATGCATGTGTGTATGGACTTCACTTGGATTTGCAATTGCAGTGCATTAGCAGTTTTATTTTAGAAATGTTTATAAATGTGCTGTTGCTATTTAATTTTATTATAGGAACTGTTTTTTTTTTTTTCCGCCATGTATTGTGACCAATTTTTTTTTTTGCTTTTGGTTTATAGTTTTTGTTCCTTAAGTTGATGTTGTTTTTATGACCACTTTTGCTATTGTGTTGGTAGAAAAACTAGCAAAATAGTGACGGGAATGAAGATCAGTGGGTTGGTTCAGTCTTACCGACTGCCAAGCAGAAAGTGAACATTTTAAGTAAATGGTGAATTTCTTTTAGTCGTAAGATAGATGTTAGACATTTTTAAGAAATTCAAAACTTGATATTCCTGTTAATGTCTATTATGGCTTTGATAAAATGATTGAACAGTTGTTTTATGATGGTTATTACTTTCTTGTTATCTGTTTTTTTTCTTTCTTTCTTTCTTTTATTGTCTTTGCATTTTAGAAGAAGAAAAATGTTTTTGAACTTTTTGTGTTCCCAATAAATACTTGAAGTTTTTAAGAAAAAAAAAAGAGACATGGATTAAGGTAAAATAGACATTAAAGATACAGACACTGGAAACCTTGCATCTGCATCTTATTGGTTTGTCATTGCAATTGCGTTGCACTTATTGGACAGAACAATGGTATTTCATTTACAAAGATTTGAAGAGGTTTTGAGGTTTTGCAACTATGGGGTGTTTAAAATCAGCATGAAATGAAAATTCTTCCTATTGTGAGTAATTGAGCTATGTATGTTTTTTTTTTTTTGTTTTTTTTTTCGCTTCGTAATGTTCAATCAAAATGTCATATCTGGCCCTGCCAGTGAAAACGAACTTTGCCGAACTGTTGCTACTTACATTTCATCATGACCTTAAAGTTATGTGATTTAAAAGTTTACTTAAAAAAATCTAATCTTGAGTTTAGTTATTTTAGTAAAGGTACTCTGTATTTGCTTTATCTATTAATGACTATAAATATAAGTAGTAATATCTATAGCTATCATTTATAGGTTATTTCTAATGATTCACATGATGAACTGAAATATACGAAATTGGTCACAAATGACTAGACTCTTACAATAAATTAAAATCCCAATGACCGAAGGGCCTCATGTATGAAAGGCTTTGTGTATCATTCAAATTTGTAAAACCGTATGTACTGTACATCAGAATCTGCACAAGGTTCATTTGATTGTAAGTAAGCCTACACTCTCAAACTGTATGTTTTTCATGTTCTCAAGTCCCCAAAGTAACCACAAATGGATCCTAGGATACCTTTTTTATTACTGCATCTGCATAAAATTTCCATATTCATATTGCCTTGCAGACACAAAACAGTAGCTGATACAGATTGCAGGAGTTGCCTGCACTGATATAAGAGAGATTACAGAGCTGAAATAATTTACCTTTAAAAAAAAACAAAACAGAAACATTTACCTGAATTTGCATGAGACCAGATAGTTTTCAGATAATGTATTTTGAACATACACCAAATATCTACTCAAATGCAATTTGGGAAACCAAAGACGCTGTTTACAGGATTTATTTTGTGGACTAGCTTCACCGTAAAACTCAGTGAATCATCACATCAGGTTACATCTAATCACAGCTGCAGCTGTATATTTTATAATACAGATTATCAAGACAGTAGAAGTAAGATGAACACAAGGAAACATACAGTGAAAGCTGACCACTATGGTCCCCATGTGGTGCAAAGAGAGTTATCATTGCGAGTTGGAGCCCATGGTGACCCATTTCTTTATAAAATCTTGTATAGCACAAGCACTGAACCAAGAAATCATCACAGTCATAAAAAACAAGCTATTTCCGTGAAATGCCTAAGGAAAGATTTCTAAAAGCAGCACATCCATTAAATATATTTTATGGCAAGTTTAAAGTAAAATTTCCCATTCACACACTGGTATTTATAAAAATAAATAAACTTAACTGGTTAGAGCACATTGCTGGTGAGCTGGTATTAACCATCTTTCCCCATCATGCCTGATAATAGAAATATTGCATATTAAAAAAACACAATATACTAACAGATTTTATGTAAAACATGCACTGACACTAATTTTTTAACATTCTGTCACGTCAGGGACTAAAGCTTTTAGCAAAAATTATGTATGTAATGGGTTTGCTTAAGTTATTAAATAATTTTGATAAAAGATTACGATGTAAACACTGTATGCAACATTCCACAAAAAAAAACAAGAACTGTCGATTTTCAATTAATGGTGACTTTAAACTCATAGACTAAACTTACTCTTTGCCTGCATGTATTGTAATACTTATTATTTGAGCAACACATTCATAATTCTCTATGCTTAGTACGGACTATTGAAACAATGAAAGATGACAAAAAGATGTCGGGCCATAAATAGTTAATGCGGTTTTACACTATCAGGTCACTTTGTTTTTACTCGCCATTGGCCAAATTTCCTGTCAATCAAAGTTTAAACCAATCAACGAAGGGCAAATCAGTCGCGTCCTTCTCGTTTGGCCAATCAGCAGTTAGTTACTAAGACTCGCGGTGCAGATTTAAAAGTAAAATTAATCTCGTCAACAAATTTAGGACGGGGGCCAGTCGAGAAGACGCGATTTCTGAACCGAGAGCGATGAACTGTAAGTTAAAGCGGCTTTTCCCGTTTCCGTGATACATTTACTAATTTATCCGGTGATATTAGTTAAAGGTTATGTAACGTAAAGAAATCAACGGATACCGCGGCTGTATTTATCCGCTCAGCGAGGCTCTGAGTCATGTTAGCACAGCGCTAGCATGAGAGCTAGCGTGACTCTCTTTCCCTACTTTGCATACAGGCCATTATTTAGATAACTTTCGGCATTTGGTTTAGGATTTGCACATGTTTTGTAGTCAAATGTGAGCCATTCCACCCTCCCTGCCTTCCCCAGTCCCCACTTGTTTTGTCTAATCCTAGCGAGGCGGTCAGAGAGGCAGAGCCGGGGACCAAAGTGGTTGCCTGGATACCTGCTTCTCTCTTCATCCTTCTGGTGCAGGTATCCGCTCTCCAGCACGGGTAGCCTACATTTTCATTTAAATAAGTCATTTGCAAGGCTAATGTTTGAGCGTGGCCATATCTGACCACTGCAGCTTTTGATCTGCTGACTCAGCTTGAGTAAAGAGCTTTGTGAAGAGCAGATGGACGCGGATCAGGTCTTTTATATCAAGGGATGCACTCGCTTCCAGGACAGCTGGATGTGGACAGGCGAGCTTTGCAGTACTACTGTTGTCTGTCCTTGGATCTTTCTCGTTGTTATATATAACACTTGTATTTTCCCAGCAATCCAAAACCTGTGCAGCTTTCTGGGATCAAGCACTTAGGATAAATCAACAACATCATGTGGACCGTCTCACAGATGCCTCCTGGACCTTGTGATCCGATTTCTGGAAGACTGTGACAGGATTGTCCGTCCCGTAACCGACGCTGCTCAACCTTAATGTAATCTTCTGCTTTTTTTGCTCCTTCTGCTCTTGTCTAATATGACCCTGTCCCCCTGCTGCTTTTCTATAACATCTTTAGGAATGCATTCAGACCCAATTGTATGTTCTAACTTGCATCACCTTTCTCTGGTGTTTTTTATGTGTAGTACTGCAAAACTGCTTGATATGGTTTCAGCAATGCATCCTACAAAATTTGTGCTATCTTCACCAAAATTATTATTTTCAGGCCATGTCTGACCAAAGTTGTAGAATGAATTATATGCCTGTAACAGCAACAGACATCTGACCAGTGCTCATGTAATTACATTCAACTTTGTGTCTGTTTGGTGATATGACATTGTAGGTGGTGTGGCATAGTAGTAAACAAAAATGCATGAGCAGGTCATTGTAAGGTTCCAGGTTTGAACCCCGAGGAGGGATGTAACCCTTGTTATTGGACCAAGTATGTCACCTATAATTTGTTATTTGTTTCTTTAAGCTGCCATATGTATCAACAGTTATGTAAGAAAATTCAAAATCTGTACAAATTTTAATTTTTTGATTTTAGGTTACACTTAATTTAAAGGTAGCCTTGATACAGAGTAATTATACAGTGAAGCACTTCTTAATTAACAACATGCACTTAGGTTAGGGTTTGGTTTAAGGTTAGTTGCATGCAATTATGCATAATTTACTGTTAATACTATAATACATATGTGACCCTGAACCACAAAACCAGTCATAAGTAGCACGGGTATATTTGTAGCAATAGCCAAAAATACATTGTATAGGTCAAAATTATCGATTTTTCTTTTATGCCAAAAAAAAAAATCATTAGGATATTAAGTAAAGATCATGTTCCAAAAAGATATTTTGTAAATTTCCTACCGTAAATATAGCAAAACTTCATTTTTGATTAGTAATGTGCATTGCTAAGAACTTCATTTGGACATCTTTAAAGGTGATTTCCTCAATATTTTGATCTCAGATTTTCAAATAGTTGTATAGTTGCCAAATATTGTCCTATCCTGACAAACCACACATCAATGGAAAGCTTTTATTCAGCTTTCAGATGATGTATAAGTAATGTACCCTTATGACTAGTTTTGTGGTCCAGGGCCCCATATGTATGTGTATAACAATAGCATATTACATATTTAAGTAATAAAATTTATGAATTTTCCATTTATTAACAGTAAATTCATATGTATAATATTCTGGATGTTTTGGCTTTCCATTGTAATGGATATCAGAAATATTTAAAACACACACACACAATTTTGTAATTTATTGTAACTAATGACTGGTAATTTTATGGTATTTTTGTTATATCTGGGTCTGAACGGGTTACAGCAAAAGAGCTGCATGGCGCGGATTGAACACTGGCCTACAATAATCATTGTGTTTGGGGGCTCTGGGGGCGCATCCCCGTTTTTGCAATCGGTTTTTTTCCATCAGCCATGTGCGGAGGAAAGCGATTCATTACTGGCTGCCGTCAGCACACACACACAGCCAGCGGGCCTATCGCCTGCAACCTGTTAGCTAGAGGTCCCGCCGAGACTCCCTCTGCCTCGTGCGCTGCTGCTGGACTCACTGCTGGCGAGGACACAATAGGATGGATGCCGCTAGCCTGCTAGCTCTAAAGGTAGCGTTGTGAATGCGCGAGCCGCTCGCGCTGCTTTGCTGTTGTTTACGCGAACGGAGAAAATCAGAGCGTGACCGAGACGACGCAAGGAGCGGCGGAGGGTTTTATAATATCGTTTGCGCGAGATTAGAGTTCGTTTGAAGCATCACGTGGCGCGTCTGTGATGTGTTTTCGTAACAGAATTAGTCGCCGCTCAATCTCTAGAATTATTTGCGTGCTGCATTAACAGTTTCTTTCGTGCAAGCTTCAGAATAATGAATGACTAACGCACATTGGCCGTCATGTCTGTAATGCACTCCTTGGTTTTGCTATGATGTCTGTTGCAGATTTGGATGGAAGTCTTTTTACGCGGCTTTTGTGATTGGCTTGCTGCACTCGCAGTCCCACTGTAGCAATATAACAGGAATAATACACTCCCTTTCACCTCCTCCCACAAGGTTACCCTCACTGTACCACAGGATGACGGCCTCCCCCCTCCCACACACCCCCTTTCTTTCTTCTCGGTGTCCCCTCGTCTCGCTCCCCTCCCTCTCTGCAGTAATCTTTCTAAATCTCTTGCTTGCTAATCCTTTCCGTGCCTATTTTAGTACGGACCCCCACCCCTCCTCCACTTAAACATCTTCTGCTTCAATATAAATATGGCAGTTGTCTGGAATAATTTAATAACTCCTTACAATGCAATAATGAGATCAGTGATGGGATGCAGTTGAAATGATCTTCCTGAAGATATGAGGAATCTATCTGTGCCATGCTGTCACAATGCATACCTTGTAGTCTGTCATTTGAATTTGGCTTGAGAGATGAGTGGTATTTTAAGTTGATGTATGCACATTGATTTAAGAAGGCATTTGTCTTGTTTGTCGGTGCTAATGTGGATTTTGTGGTCTAATTTTCCTTCTTTACTCTCCCCGTTTGTTTCATCCTTTTGTCTTTGCCTTTCCCTTCTTCTCTTCTTTTTTCAGTGAACAGATTTTTGGTGAGAATCAAGTTATGAACGTAATACTTATGAACAAGCAACAATGTTATTACAAATTAAAATACTTTTATTACTTGTCTATTTATTTTTATTTATTTTTTTTAAGATTGGGTTTTCATGAATGGCTAGGTTGTTTTTTAATATACATCCTATTATGGAAAATATATGGACTTTTTAAGTTGCACTTTAAAATGTGTAATATTTATCCTCTTTAGAAACACAGTGACGTTGAGCAACATTGCCCGAGATTATGCTGAGCATCCTTGCAGCTGGCTCCATATTCTTCCCAGGCCTCTTTCTGCTGTCCAAGCGATTCCTGAAACATGCTCCTGGGCTCAAATGGAGCGAGAAGGATGCTGTCATCGTCTCGTCCAGGTAAATAAAGGGAAGAGAAAGTGAGATGTGTTGAAAGGTGCTGTCAGGCTCAAGCTGCCTGGTTTTATTTACTTGTGTATCTGTGCTCTTTTTGTTTTTGTTTATAAAAGTTAAAGTCTATAATTGTATTTTTGTGTGATTATTAAGGTTCAATTAAAAAAGGAAAACTTGACAAACCAGTTGTTTTTAGTTGTTTAACTGCATCAGCGAATGTGACTTTTGAATGATGTATATGTAATATGCATAAAATATGCATCAATAAAATTAACACTTGCTGAGATAAACACTTATTTTACATATAAATTGTTGAGTTACTAAAAATAAGTGAAAATGGTTTCCTGAAATTTAGGAAGATAATGATCAAATATCTGCAGATTCATCGGTCTGTTACTAAATGTGTTTCTGTAAGTTTATCTCAGAGATTGTTATCTTGTTTTGAAGGCATTTTGCATGAAATGTGTCTGATTAAAATCTGCTGAGTAAAGATGTTGCATGTAAGGTTACAGAGTAATATACTGCTTAGATGACCCTTCCTTTAACTGGTGTCATCAAAATCTGCTATTAATGGTTTCAAATATCTCCTATCTAAGGGTGTTTGCAGTCTGTTTTGGTCTCCTTGCTGTCTTTCGTGAGTGTTGTTTTTTTTTGTGTTTTTTTTTTTTTTTTTTCTCTCACCCTTTCTCAGACTGGTGTCCTCCGTTCAGGCCATTATGGCATCCTCTGCCGGGTACATCATCGCCTGTTCATGTGAAGACATCATTGAGGACCAGTGAGTATCAGCTGAAGATATGTGACGATATAACAGAGAACATACTTTTTAGAGTGTATATGCAGGGCTCTGTGTTTTACTACACACAACACTGTTTTACTTAGGTGTTTGTTTGTTTTCCCATGTGCATGTGTCTCTCTCACCTCTTTTCACTTGTGTTGCGTTTGCATATACAGCTGAGAATTCTCTCATTTTTTTTGGAATTGTTCCCAGATGTGTAGGAGTGTGAAAGTATTCCCTTCACTCTGAGTGTTTCTAAGAATGTGCTATTCCTCCAATGCGCAACTTATGTCAGTGTAATCTAATTAGAAACTAATTAGGTTGCGAGCCTATCTGTAAATCCACTGTGGCACACCAAGCCAGGGGGATGGAAGCGAGAGAGAGTAGACTGGCGAAATACTTTGGAAAAACTTGTCGGTGACTTTTTATGACAGCTTTAGTCAGCGGTTTTAGTTAATACTTGAAAGCTGCGTCTTTACGCTCCGTGAAACCCATTAGGAGCTTTGTGGAAAACGGTTGGCTCTAATTTGATTTGCCTCACCTAATCGAATTGTATATCTTGTTTTGAACGGTTTATCTTGTTTAATTTTCCCTTAACCCGATGGCACACAAGTAAATTAAGAACAGCAGCTCAAATAGGTCAGAACAATCATGTTTCATAAATGATTTAAGCCAGGTAAACTCAATTACTCTGTGTATGTGTAGTAAATGCATCAGTCAGGAGACAGGAGGGCTGGGAATTAGACAAAGGCCAAGTCAAATACTAGGCCTATTTTAACATGTTTTAACATGAATTTATTACGCTAATTTAGGTTATGGAAGTATTATATTAATAAAAAAGTACATCAGTATTATGATTGCTTCAGTATGTTTTTGATAATTCATGACTGTAATAATGGATTTGTAAAGTGTGTACAAGATGGAGCCGCAGACGGCAGCCTCATTGTCTTGCTCTCCGGTTTTTGTACTGTTTTTGTTAGTTTTTCCTGTTTTTTGTTTGTCTAACACGATCAATTTTACCAGGGGTGAACTGCTAAACATTCAGCAGAACACACCACACGGTCTTCTACTGAATTTCGTTTATTCGAACGTTTTGCTAAACGTTGTAGTTGGCGAAGCAGCGGCGCTGATCAAATGCTTTAGGACGCGCAGACGGGGGAAGCATGCCGGCACGCTCGTGGCTTTCAGCTGTTTATAGCGAATCACGACGCAGAATCAACGGGGAAATCGTGCGGCTGCGGGACATGTTTCTATATCAACGAAAGGTGGTGTACAGACATTACAGTGTTAAAGACGATGTGCTGTCTAGATCTAGAAGTGCTCTTCATTAAGTGTAAGCCGTTCTGTTCACCACGGGAGTTTTGCTCGTTCATTCTTGTAAGTGTTTACATTCATTCGCAAGCGCACGTGAGCTCAGCTTTACAGAAACTCGCTGATCAAATCACAGAACAACAACACCTGGACTGTTATTATCATTCTCGGGGACTTTAATAAAGCAAATTTCTCCCGTGAACTGCCAAAATATAGGCAGCATGTTACATGTCCCACCAGAGACATTAATATATTGGATCACTGTTACACAGCAATAAAGAATGCATATCGCTCCGTCCCACGGGCAGCTTTGGGGCTCTCTGATCACTGCCTGGTTCATCTTATACCAACTTACAGGCAAAAACTTAAATCTGCTAAACCTGCAGTAAAGACTTTAAAGAGATGGACCAATGAAACAGAGCGGGCATTACAAGCCTGTTTCGACCTCACTGATTGGAGTGTTTTTGAAGCTGCCACCAACGATCTGGATGAGCTCACAGAGACTGTAACTTCATATATCAGTTTCTGTGAGGATATATGCGTCCCTACCAGCACTCACTTAATATTCAACAATGACAAGCCATGGTTCACAGAAAAACTCAGACATCTTCGTCAGGCCAAAGAGGACACCTACAGGAAGGGGGACAGAGTCTTGTACAATCAGGCCAGGATCAGGCCAGGAACACACTGAATAAGGAGATTAGATCGGCTAAGAGGAGCTACACTAAAAAATTGGAAGATCAGTTCACTTCCAATGACCCAGCTTCAGTGTGGAAAGGTCTGAAAGCCATCACCAACTACAAGACATCCCCCAGCACTGAGGCCGAACAACAACTTGCTGAAGACCTGAATGAGTTTTACTGTAGATTTGAAACTCCCAGTCTAACACCCTACACCTGCTCCGAACATCGCTCCACACAACCATTAACACCTCCAGCAACCCCCCTCTCCCCCACTCCTGCACTTCAGTTCAGTGAAGATAATGTGCGCTAGGTCTTCAGAAAGAACAAGAGAAGAAAGGCACCAGGCCCAGATGGTGTCACACCAGCCTGTCTGAAAACCTGTGGTGACCAGCTGGCCCCCATCTTCTCATAGATCTTCAACAAATCACTGGAGCTGTGCGAAGTCCCTACCCACTTCAAATGCTCCACCATCATCCCCATCCCAAAAAAACCCAAGATAACAGGACTTAATGACTACAGACCTGTTGCTTTAACGTCTGTGGTCATGAAGTCTTTTGGGAGGTTGGTGTTGGCTTATATGAAGGACATCACTGGACCCTTACTGGACCCTCTTGCAGTTTGCTTACTGAGCAAACAGGGATGATGCAGTAAACATGGGACTGCACTTCATCCTTCAACATCTTGACAGACAAGGGGCTTATGTGAGGATCCTGTTCGTGGACTTTAGCTCCACTTTCAATACCATCATCCCAACACTCCTCCAGACCAAACTAACCCAGCTCTCTGTCCCTAGCTCTATCTGTCAGTGGATCACCAGCTTTCTGACAGATAGGCAACAGCTAGTGAGAATTGGTAAATTCACATCCAACTCCTGCACCATCAGCACTGGAGCTCCTCAGGGCTGCGTTCTCTCCCCACTGCTCTTCTCCCTGTACACCAACGACTGCACCTCTAAAGACCCCTCTGTCAAGCTCCTGAAGTTTGCGGATGACACTACAGTCATCGGTCTCATCCAGGATGGTGACAAGTCTGCTTACAGACAGGAGGTTAATGAGCTGGCTATCTGGTGCAGTCTTAACAATCTGGAGCTCAACACGCTCAAAACGGTGGAGATGATTGTGGACTTGTGGAGGAGAAACCCCCCTGCACTCCCCCCACTCACCATCATGAACAGCACTGTGGCTGCAGTGGAGACATTCAGGTTCCTTGGCACCATCATCTCTCAGGACCTGAAGTGGGACACTCACATAGACTCCATTGCTAAAAAGGCCCAACAAAGGTTGTACTTCCTTCGTCAGCTGAGGAAATTCAACCTGCCACAGGAATTGCTCACACAGTTCTACTCAGCCGTCATTGATTCTGTCCTGTGTACTTCAATAACTGTCTGGTTTGGCTCAGCTACAAAATCAGAAATCAAAAGACTACAGAGGACAGTTCGGTCTGCTGAAAGGATTATTGGTACTCCCCTGCCCACCCTCCAAGAACTGTATGCATCCAGTGAAAGGAAAAGGTCTCAGAAAATCACTCTGGAACCCTCACATCCATGCCATCTCCTTTTTGAACTTTTGCCATCTGGTCAGCGCTACAGAGCACCGAATACCAGAACAGTCAAGCACAAGAACAGTTTCTTTCCCCAGGCAATCTACTTCATGAATAGTTAAATGTTCTCCCACTGTGCAATAATAATAATAATAATAATAATAATAATAATAATAATTTTTATTTATATAGCGCCTTTCCAACACCCAAGGTCACTTTACAAGTCAGGCTTAAGGAACAGAAACAAATAAACATCAATACCAGAAGACAGAACATACCAAGAGCTGAGAGTAATATACAGAGACCACTGACAAGGTTAGATTAGAGATACAGAGAGAGTGTAGATAAACGTCCATAACAGGGTACAATTCACAGACTATGAACTGAAGAGTAATACTCAGAGAAAAAATGTGTTTTTAAGAGGTTTTTAAAGGAGAGAAGGGAGGATGCTTGACGGATGTTTTGGGGAAGAGCATTCCACAATCTGGGAGCAACAACGCTGAAAGCCCTAGCTCCTATAGTCACCAGACGAAACTTAGGGGTGACTAACAATCCCTCACTAGAAGATTTTAAGGAGCGGGCAGGTACATAAGGCAGAAGTAAATCAGATAAATATGTAGGACCAAGGTTATGGAGAGCTTTATAAGTGAAAATTAGTATCTTGTAGTTTATACGCAAGGAAACCGGGAGCCAATGAAGGTGATAGAGGATTGGGGTAATGTGATCGTTCTTTCTTGTGTCTGTGATCAAGCGAGCTGCAGAGTTTTGAACATATTGTAGTCGTTTGATATTATTAGCTGACAGGCCATAAAGAAGTGAATTACAGTAATCTAGTTGAGACATAACAAAGGCATGTGTAACAGTTTCAACATTCTGCTGACAGAGAGGATCGAATACGAGCGATATTACGCAGGTGGAAAAAAGCTGTCTTTACCACTTTACCAATGTGATCGTTGAATGAAAGAGTGGAATCAGTGAGAACACCAAGATTGCGAACTTTGGTGGAGGACATTATCAGATCACCATCCAAATCCATCAGTTGACCAGAAAACTTAGATACAACAGCTTTAGAGCCAATCAGAATTACCTCAGTTTTATCAGAGTTAAATTTAAGGTAATTTGCCTCCAGCCAAAGCTTGAGTTCCTTGATGCAATTTGTTAATGTAGGCAGAGGAAACACTGAAGTGGAAGGTGTGCTAAAATAAATCTGAATGTCATCTGCGTAACAGTGGAAGTTAAACCCATAGTGCTTGATTATTTGTCCAATTGGTAACATATAAATGGTGAAGAGGAGAGGGCCCAAAACAGAACCCTGAGGTACACCAGAACTGATGGATTTAGTAGATGATCTGTGATTCTGGTATATAACAAATTGTTGTTAAAAATATGTGCAATAACCTCATATTTATTTATCACCCTACATTCTAGTATATCTATAGCAGACCTGTACATACAATTTATTATTATTATTATTATTATTATTATTATTATTCAAATTTTATATATATACAGTACTGTGCAAAAGTCTTAGGCCACTAGTATTTTCACCAACAAAAAAATGGTTTTAAGTCAGTTATTTCTATCTTTTGCTGTAGCATGTCAGTTGGAAATATCAGTTTACGTTTCCAAACATTATTTTTGCCATTAATTGTAATAATCCAGTGAGATATTTGTTTGCACAAGGAGTCTGACAACAGCCAGTGCTCCACACAGAGATCTGATCTGATCATCATCCAGTCCGTCTGGAATGACATGAAGAAACAGAACAAACTGAGACCGACTAAATCCAGAAGAACTGTGGCAACGTCTCCAAGACGCTTGAAGAAAAAACATTTACTTCCTCTCATATTGTTCTAAACCTATATGAATGCTTATCTAACATACGAAACAAAATGAGAAATTTCTTTTCTGTAACTTCCAGTAGTAGTAAGCACCTTGGCTTGGACTTGTGGTTCTCAAATGATTTTAAAACTGATTTAGAAAAGTAATTAAATGTGAAATAAATCTGCACGTTTAAAATGTTAAGTTGCCTTTCTGAGCATTATATCCATAAATATTCAATATATAGAAATTGAGTAATGAGTGAAAACAATCATGGGAATTTAATTATGTATATAAACAGGGGTAATTATTGCAAAGTAACCCTAAATCCCATCTCGAGGTTTCTCAATCTTGTTCAATCTTTCTTCTCCCTTTGTCCAGGCATTGGCTTACCAGCAGCTATATCCTCTTTGCTGTCCCCTACTTCGTCTATGACATCTATGCCATGTTCTTGTGCCACTGGTACAAACTTCAGGTCAAAGATCATGAGGAGGAGAACGAAGCCAAACTGATGAGGTCAGCCATCAGCGGCTATCTGCGCCGAGAGTTCCTCATGGTCTTGCACCATGTCGTCATGGTCACTGTCTGTTTCCCTGTCTCTGTGGTGAGTGCAATGAGGGTTGAGTGACTTTAACATTTTTTCATAAACGCACACATATGAAGTGCATCTTTTTCGAAATATGATTACGGAGGCCCATCAGAGCCAGTCTGACCATGTGTTTGGCATGTAGTAACATAGCTTTGGCTTGATGACTGTTTAAGAGTGATGTGATGGGATCATGATCTGTGGGTGGCTTGAAGTGTGGCTGAGTCAAACTTGTCCTGAATGGGCCTGTGTATTTTCACCCTGTAATTAGGCTTTCCATCACTCTCCATCTGTATCCATGGAGACTGTTGCTGTCGACAGCAGTGCAGCAGCCAGCACCCTGGCATTAGCTGCACTTAAATGGCAATGAGTGTTTTGGCTTGATAAGACAGAAGAACCTCTACAGCACTTTCCTCTGATAAAACCACACTAAGCTTTCCTACATCTGACACAAGTATAACTTGCTTTTCTTTTTTCTTTTCCATCCATCCCTCTTCTCTTCTTTCTCTTTCTTTCACTTCCCTTCTCTCTCCATTTCCTACCTTTTCCTCTCCCATTCCATTCCATTCCCTTTCTACTTCTGTCATTTCCCTTTCCTCTTCCTTTTCTTTTTCCGTTCCACTTCCCCTTTCCTCCCCTTTGCATTCCCTTCCTATCCATTTCCTCTTCCCCTTCCCCTTTCCTATCTTTCCTTTTTCTTTTTTCCCTATTCTCCTTTCCTTTCTTCCTTTCTTTTTCTCTTCCTTCCCTTTCATTTCCCTTTATGTTCCATTTCCATGCTCTTTCTTTCTTTTTCCCCTTTTTAATTAATGTATTTCCAATTCCCCTTTCCCATCCACCTCTTTTCTCCTCCTGTCCTTTTCCTCTCACTTTCCTTTCCCTTCCCTATTTTCTTTTCTTTTCCTCTCTTTTCCTAGTTCTGGAGACAGGGAAAAGGGGATTATTTCCAGGGTGTGATGTTCCTGGCAGAACTCAGCACCCCATCTGTCTGTCTTGGAAAAATACTCATCCAGGTACTAAACACAAACACACATTCACCCTGTCTTTCTTTATCCCTCTGTTTTTCATTTGTTTAGTGACTGTATCTTTCTTTTTAACAACCTAGGTAAGCAGATTTTGCACTCTGCTCTTTCTTTTCTTGGAAATGTATGGGTAATTTCTACCAGACTTACTAATCTTAAAACATCTAATTGATTGAGAATAATCTTTCACAGACTTTTTTTTTTATTTTTTTTTTACTGTAACTCTTTCGTACACGTCTCCTTCACTGCGTCAGTGTTAAATGTGTAGTGGGGAATATTGAATCATGGTTTTCAGGGTTCATTGCTCTGCCTATTAATATTTTTCTATCTGTTAAACGCTCTCTCTTTCTCTATTACTTGCTCTCTCCTTTGTTTGTTTCTTTGCCTCAGTACAAGCAACAGCACACTCTCCTACATAAAGTCAATGGAGCTCTTATGCTGGTAACTTTCTTCATCTGCAGAGTTCTTCTCTTCCCCTACCTCTACTACGCCTACGGCAGGTAAAGATTCATTCAGTCTTTCACTCTCTTATATTTCTATTGCTCATCTATTCCTCCTTTCTTTAATCTTCTTTCTCCAATCTTCTCTTTCTCCACTTAGTCACACTGCCTCTGATATTAACATGGATTCTTAAATCTTGAGGTTTTCAGACGAACATATTTCTCGCTCCGTCTCAACCCAGGATTTGATTTGAACATGAGACATTTATACATTCCTGGTAAACGATTGTAATAACCACCAAAGATCATGAGCTGTGTTGTTTTGCATCGATCGTAATACCAGGACAAACCTCATTGGTCTGGATGGCATGTTCTAATTTTAAAATTGCAGCCCTGATGTATTATTCATAAGATTGGAAATTTGAGCATTCTTAGACTTAACACTTGTGCTCCTAGTTACATTTTCTGATTGTGATCTTTACTGGCAAATTAATATGGTAGGGATGCACGATAATATCATAACATTATCGGAATCAGCCGATAAAGACTTAAAATATAAAAATCAGCATCGGCCCAATAAGAAAAATTATGCCGATATGCCTTGCCAATAAGACGAATAAACTCACTTGTGCTCAGTGTGCTGCTAGCGATAAGATCATGTCAGCAGTGTGGTCATTCTTGAAGCAGACTTTTCCCTGAATGGGGATTAGATCGCTTTGGATCACCCATTTAATTTGAGAATGCATGTAAAGAATGACGCGTCCGGTGTACGATAGTCAACAGTCGCTAGGGCGTGCAGCAGCAACAACAGCCTCCCCAGGTTCTAATGCCCATCCAGTAAGGCTTTTTATGTATTTTGGGGGCACTGTAGGCCTACTCGTAATAAAATAAAAGTAAAATACACAAATAACATTAAGATTGTTGTGTTTCTGAATAAATAAAGCATTAACTGATGTCATAAAATCACAAGTCTGTTTTGTTTTTAAAGGCCAGAAGCTATAGTTTACATGAATAAAAATCAAAAACATGACACTTGTAAATAATTTTATATACAGATTTGTTCATTAATGTGTAAATGAATTATGAACACTTAAATACAAGGTCCTCTTTTGCTTTAGACCATCAACAAATGTTAAATCTACAAATAAAAAAGCAACATAAAAATAATTTGTTTATAATCTTTGCACAGGAGAGACTTGTTGTTTCCAAAAAAGGAAATATATCGGCATCTGCACCAGCTATCGACCAAAATATCGGCAAAAATACAATATCGTGCATCCCTAATTTATAGTAATCGTGATCATTATAATTATCATCCTTGGTGTGAAAGGAGTCCCGCATCCTAAATAAAAGAGCCATGTGCCAATTGTTAAATACTTTGCATTACTGTAGCCATTGGTCAATACGGCGGTTTGCTGAGACACACACTTGGGACTGCACATGTGCATTGGGTGGACCAGCCTGAAACGTGCATTGTTTTTTTTCTGCATTTCCACATTAAATTAGATAGGCATTGCAAATATGGCCCTGAGTGATCTGACTTTTCTTGAAAGGGACTTTGATTATAAAAAATACAGATAATTACTCATTCACTATATGCTGATTATATGCAAATATTTGTTTGTGCTCAAATCACAGGTACGCGTCCATCCCCTTCTACATGGTGCCGCTGTCTGTGCCCTGGCAGTTTAACGCAGGTGCAGCTTTGCTCATGGCCCCGCAGGTCTACTGGTTTTCCCTCATCTGCAGGGGTGCCTTCCGTCTCTTCACCGGAGCCTCACGGCACAAAGCTGCTCCTAGCAGCACAGACTCTGAACCGAAAACCTCACCCCTGCCCCCTGCCAACGGATACAGCCCCAGAGAGACCGACTCGCATTGAGAGAGGAGTAGAGATAGAGATGAAGGTACAGGGTTGCTAGATTTAGACCAAACAGGAAACCGAAGGCAGACTGACTTATTACAATGGGTGGATCTACCTTAGACCCAGTGGCATGGGTTAGCAAACAAAGAAACTGAAGGTCTGTACCCTCACTATTCACCATCATCCTCTCTTTGAGAAGAAAAATAAGACTGCAAACCAAACCAAACGGATTGTTTTCCCCCTAACATGCACATTTTCTATGTTGGAGCAGCAGGTCGGGGAAATGTCATCTGCTGCTTTGCAGGGTTAGTGCATCATTTGTAGATTACCATGGTCATAAGCTTCAGAAAAAGGGACTGATGTGGATGCAACAGGAACAGTATTTAAAATGATGGATTGATAGATCCCTTCTGTTCTCCTCTCTGAGAATCTCTGTCTCTCTTTGTTTGGTCCAGCTGCGGAGAGGATACGAAAAAGGGAACAGAAATTTCTCAGTCGATTTGTACATAAGCTTTTATCAATATTTACATTGAATTCCAAATAGATTTTTAATTTATTTTAGATTTTTGTAGAACCTGTTTATTTATTATTTATTCAGTTCTATTCCTAAGTACGGGTGGATTAGTCTAAAACAAAACCATTCACAAAGTTGCTTGGTTCAAAACAATCCTTCAGACCCTCACTGTGGGTGCATGGCCTCCTTCCAGCTGTTTTTCCCTTTCCTGGTTCTCATCACAGCTGAAAACAAGATGGCAGTGGCTGCATCCAGTTAGTTAGTGAATCAGCAGTTGTAAAGTAGAAGAGGAGTCATTTAAAGGATTTGAATGAGGCCGAGGTAATACATTACCATATCTCTGCTGCAGTACTCCAATCCTTTTAAGATCCAGACGTCAGACGGAGGGGGAAGAGACTGAGCTGCCCAGTGAAATACTGCACTTGAAAACCAGGCTGAAGTTGGCAAGGCATTCGGACAAACCTGAGCCAGTCGGTTTGTACTTTGTGTAGTTTTATGTGAGGAGGCTGCCAGCATAAAGGCCCTCGATAACCTCTAATAGATCCACACCACAATATGGATTCTGTGCTAGCACTGATTGTAATCTGCACACTGAATGGTAACAACTGCTGTTTTTCTCCACACTGATGAGATGTTTCTTAACTGCTTCTCCTCTGGCAGTCAGCCTTCGTTTCTGTAGGAGGTCCACTGATTATGTGTTTTGTCACCAATTAGTCCTCACTTTTATGGTAAAAGTGTCATTGGTGTAACAGTGTTGTCACATACCTCCCTTAGGCGTGATTGTTGTGCTATACTCCCAAACAGGGCTCTGCCAGTTTGACGTTAAACAGTATTATTAGAGGTGGAAGTGAGAGGATGGCGCACAATGTGGATTCTAGACATGAATCTTGCTCTGAATTATCCCAAGGAGGGGTGCTAAACAAACATCCAAGTCTGTGAGATACTGTAAGACTTTTAAAAACACTGCATATATCTTTTTAGATCAATGTCCCGGATATAGTTCTGGACCACTATAACTGGAGTCTTATTATAGATTAGTCATGTTTCTGTTACGCACTAGAACGTTTTTGTTTTGGTGCTTTAAAGTTAGCTCGTATGCCCAAAGGCATCAATGTAGCCTTAGAAGTAATGCTTTCAACATGCTCTTTACACAAAGTACTACACTGGGTCATCACAACACTTACTCAAAGGGACTGCCCAGTGCTGGGCATGAATAGGGGCCAGTATTTTCAACTATAGCAAAGTGTACTGGTTTGGGAACTTGTTAGAAATCATATTTTGAGCTAGGAATGACTATCTTCTGACTTTTTTTTTTTATGTAATTATTCTTATTTTTAATTTATTCTTTTAATTTATGTATTTATTTGGCCAAGTTTGAATGTACATATGAATTCACATCTAAATGTTCTTCTAAGTGGGCTTCTGTTTATCTAGCTGCCTGAAGACTGCTCTGTAATTCTGGTTCTCTCAGCTGAAATATACTCTCGCGCTCTCCTGCTGTGCTCTGATGCTGTGTTTGACTTCCTTTTATACTGAAACAAAGGCTCTGTGTCACCTCTTAGTGCGTGTGTGTGATTGTGTGAGAGAGGAAAGGATAACTGCATACCTTAGTTAAATGAAATTTGCCTGAATGTGTTTCTTTATTATTGAAACACCAGGTCAGTGACTCTTGGTTTCCTTATTCCCAAATTGTCTTCTCTTGGTTATGTTTAATGTGAAGTAAAAAAAAAAAAATCCCCTAAATTTGGGGCATTCCATGAACGGTGTCTTGACTTGAGATAGCATGCTTATCTCTGCAAAGGGCAGAGGCTCTGTAAAACAGCAGATCAAAAGAGATAAGGGAGTGGCCCACTGTTGTGTAGCCAATCAGAGCATGCATGCTTCTCGCATGTCAGAGTGAAAGGCAAAGGCGGTTACGCTACATTTACTTTACTTTTAAAGCAAAGAACTTATACTGACAAGAAGTGAAAGCCAATAGAATGTTCCACTGCAGCAGCCCTGCGCTTCCACCAATCTGGAGTGAAAGCGACTCTGCACTCCACTAGATCAGTGTTGGCAACTAATTTTTAGAGAAAGTTGCTAAAGGGAGGTCGATTTTTTTTTTTTTTTTTTTTTTTTTTTTTTTTTTTTTTGCTAAAAGTTGCTAAATGAAGTTATGATGTCATTGCGCAATGATGTCATTGCATAATCACAACGCAAAATTGTCACATCAAATCTCAGCAAAAAACTATATTTTATATGTTAATTTTAGATTTGTTTGTAAAAATAATATGCATAATATAATATTAAAGCAATAAGCCCCAAGAAGCCGTGGTTTATAGTGAATTTATAACAGCTTGCTGTTATAAATTCACTGTAAACCACGGCTTCACGGGGCTTATTGCTTTTATAAAACGGTTATTCCATATACTTAGTAAGGTTTCACAAAATAAAACGGAGCAAATAAGAGTAATGATATTAATAAAAAAAAGTATTCTTCCACCAAACAATGTAGTTCCTCAGAAACAGTTGTGTTTGGAACAAAGTGGTTGACAAGCAACACACAAAGTAAACAAAGGTGTAGATTTGTAGTGTAATTTACAACAGCTTCGAACACGGTTCAACCAATCAGAATCAAGGACCGGAACTATCCATTTTATAATAAAATATAAATAACTGTATTTTTAAATACATTGAATTATTGAGCACTTACACATTTTTGATTAGCTTTTCTTAATTAGCTAGTAAACTAGTAATACTACACATTCTCAACAATTATGCTTTAATAGTGTATTAGTAGTTAGCTATATGCTACACTCTAAGAAAAGTCTGTGAAAATAGGCCATGATTTACTATGTTAATATGAAAGAATTTTCACTATTGGTATTTGACCTGCGTTGTGAATTAGCATTGCTTTTTTTTTGTTTTTTTCAGGTTACAATGGATAATGTCCTGGAAAATTACTAGCATCTTTTCCATTTTTCTTACAGTGCAATCAGCAATCGCAGGTACAAGCTACTAACAAAGTGTATCATAAATGAACAATTAATAAATGATTATTATTATTATTATTAAATTGAACAATTGCAAATAGCAGCTAACTTAATTCACGTGATGTGTGTACTGCTAGGCATCTTTGGTTTCCTCTGTGTAATTTGGATGGAAAATATATGCCATTTTATTGTCTGAGTCACTTATCAAAAGTTGCTAAAAGTTGCCAAATAAATTTTAAAAATAGCTAAATTTGTTGCTAGGCGCTTTTGGAAGAAAACGTTGCTAGGGTAGTCTGAAAAGTTGCTAAATTGGACTGTCATGCGCACATTGCGCAGTCATAAACGCGTTGGAACAACGCATGCGCATTGGCTGGTCTATCCTGAAAAATTAGCTTTTTAAACGCTATTTGAGCATAAGAAACAACATTTATGGGGCAGTTCATTTCATACTTTGTTGCTGATTTGAAATATGTAATTTAATCGCGAGTTCAGCGAGCAGTTTTTGAGATCTCAGGATTCCCCCATTCATTTAGATAGGACTTGGTCTTGTCTGAGCTGCCCGGAGGCGTTGCAAATATGGCGGCCGAGTGAACGAACTTTCTTTAAAAGGGACTTTGCTAATGATCATCAAATCCTTTTAACAGTTTATTTTACAGACTTCATTTTAAAGTCTTCACCTTTTTCACAAAACTTTTGCTCTCTAGAATCCATGCATGTCAGTTTCGGTTGAAAATATTTTAAGTTCAAGTGTTAGCATTATAAACACTGAATTAATACCAACAAATGAAATTAATGACAGAAAAATTAGGAATGTTGGACAATAAATATATAACAGGAATAACATCTTGACAGTAAACTGTTTTTTGCAGTATTGTCTTATATGTCCGTTAAAGGAAGACTGTAAACAAAAAAAACAAAAAACAACAACAAAAAAAGTACCGCCACTTCCTCCAAAATTGTTTAATTATGACAGACACAGCAATGCATTATGTTCTAGATCATCATGTTTGTGATGTGCTCCAGGGGATTAAAACGTACAATATATATTTCAGACCTAGTGGAGTAATAGTAAGTAAAAATCTAGTAATTGTAAATGTGTGAAGTTGTATAAGCTCATTCTAACTTAGTGTCATATCCATATAAATCATTATTATGGTTTCTATGGCTGGGACCTGCAGTTCCTAAAAGGAATTAAGTTTACTGCTAGACTAAAAACAGTTAGCAGGTGCATAAGACAGCGCTACGTCCCACTTCAAAGCACACAATATTTTTACACTTTTGTGAATAATTACCTGTCAGGGTCTTTGGGAAAACTATGAAAGTCAAGATTTTTACTGTCACGCTGATAGTTTTTGCCCAACATTGCGTTCTTTTATTCCACTTTGACCTCTCTTTCATTTTTATTCTGTCTATTTCTGTGTATCTGTACTGTTGTCCAGTTGGAGCTACCGAAGCGCCAGTGGCTGTTACCCAAAAAGCATCAGAGTTTCGCCTCTTGGTCTTCTATTCTCTTTGTTTAAAGTTCTATCAGTAGTATCTTAAAAAGAGAAGTAAAATCAGAAACATGAATGGTCTGAAATTAAAACGTTTTAGCTATTTTTTCATTGCTGTCTTATGGTCTGTAGTTATAAAAAGTAATATCTAATCTTTTTATTTATTTTTTTAAATCAATGATAATAATAATAATAATGTAGAAGTGTGTTCATACATCAGCCCATTAGTTTCCGGTAAGTGAAACACCAAGAGGCTTTTACACTGTCGTGCACTTCAATTATTCGACTAATAAAACTAAATCTAGATTTATGGTTAATTTAGGGGTCGAATCTCTTTTCTGAGATCATGAAGGAGCTGAAAAATATGGTAAACGGCGTCCCCTGGTGGTCAATTTGTACACTTGCTTTATAATCTAATAAAATCGAGATCAGATCGTTGATTTCTTGAAAGCTGAATCATTTCTAAGGCCCGTGGCGCATTATTTTACACAGAACTGCTGACTTGATAAATTATTACGTGGATATTTGCTTATTTCAGGTGCATTTCCCTCACGAGCTTGGTTGCCACAGTTTTCATTATAAAATAACCCACCTACTTGCAAAAAAAAAGATATAGAATATAAATAACACACATTCTGTCTTGCCATATATTTCGTACATTTCCTGGTAAGTGTGACTACAGTTATGTTGTGTTTAATCATGGCAAACTGATTAGTACAGTGTTTAATTACAGGCTTTAGTTTTGACAAACAAAGAAAAGAAATAAAGGTTTAGCTGATATGCATTTAGCTCAATATGATACATTTATGATTAATTTGAACAACTGCACAACGTTTTCTAATTGATTTAACTCTTTAAATCATTAAAATAACCAGTAGGAACTCCTCCACATCCACACATTCATGACCGTTGAGGATCTTATTATTATTTTAGTATTATTATCATCAGCATTTAAAATCATATGCGCACGCGTTCCGAACGCTTGCTGATTATATTACACTTCAGTTGTCTGAAAGCGCAAGCATTCAGAGGATGTCTTTTTGTGCCCCTGTCGCCCAGCAGCCCCGGTCTGCTCAGCCGGAGTGGACGCACAGCGGCGGAAGGAGGGAGGGGTCTGAGCCGCACCGGGAAACTAGAGGCTCGATGCAGCCTGCGCCGAATGAAGTCAGGCTGTTTCCAGACCGCAATGGCTATGGGTCTAACGTCGAAAAAATCCTCTCCTAGAAACACCGGCGTGGAGCGCAAGAATCTCATCACCGTCTGCAGGTAGCTTTATTGCATGACACACAGCGAACCGCTTTCCACGACGCGAAGCGTGTTTTCAATTAGCTTGTAATATACCAATGCCTAGGTAATTAAAACTGTCATCGGGTATATTTCTAATTGCATTTTTCATTATATATTTTATTAACTAGAACATAGGTCATTGGATATAGCATCTTTTTTATTTACTTTTTATTTTTTGTTTTGCGTAAAAGCTTAATATTGAAGATGAGGCCCTTTAAGGACGTCGGTCCCTTATTTCATACCAGCACCCATGACGTCATTACATCCATCCGACCATTTTCATGCACTACAATATGACCTTCTCCCTAACAGCATTTCACAAAAAAGGTTTTTTTTTTTTTTTTTGTTAAATAAGGATGGGTTTGGTAATTTTTTATTTATTTTTTGTTTATTTTTTTTAATCAAATAAAGACAACACTAATAAACACCATACATTAGATCAGGGGTGGGGAACGTTGATCCTGGAGGGCCACTCTCCTGCAGAGTTTAGCTCCAACCCTGAAAAACCTTGGGGAAAAGAAATACCTAACTGCATCCTGAAGACCTTGATTAACTGGTTCAGGTGTGTTTGATTAGGGTTGAAACTAAACTCTGCAGAGACACCTTCCCTCCAGGATCAAGGTTCCCCACCCCTGCATTAGATCGTACATTAGCACTAATTTGTACTTTATGTATCTGTTAAAGTCAATATAAAATCATGTTAAAAAATTAATGCTCGTTCCTGTTCTTTTGTGGATGATTCAACATCACTGCATGGAATAACTCTCTTCATCTTTTAAATAACTTTTTTTTTTTTTTCTGATGTCACTTAGTCCATACAGGCTATTGGATGATGTTAACCAATAGCCATATCATGTTGATTTCCCTTGCATTTACTTTAAATAATAATAATTAAAATGTCAAATGCAAATCTCATTGAGTTTTGAACAAATTGTGTAGGCATTCATTTTCCTCTGTATTATTTTACTGATCACCAAATCATACGAGAATGAATGTATTTGTCAACTTTGTTTCATTTGCTTCATTCATTCAGCATGCCAGTGAATAAGTCAGTTTACTAAATAAATCTCGTCTGAACCTCAGTAATTAGTAGTTTATAGATGCTTCATCAAATCAGAAATTGAAAGCCGTTACACATCTTAAAAATAAAGTTTTTTTTTAATTGTTATCGATAGTTCCATGAAGAACCTTTAATGTCCATAGAACCTTTCAAATGCAGAAAAGGTTCTTTTATAGTCTAAAAAGGTTCTTTATATTTTTTAAATGTGACCCTGGACCACAAAACCAGTCATAAGTAGCACAGGTATACAGGTGCATCTCAATAAATTAGAATGTCGTGGAAAAGTTCATTTATTTCAGTAATTCAACTCAAATTGTGAAACTCGTGTATTAAATAAATTCAGTGCACACAGACTGAAGTAGTTTAAGTCTTTGGTTCTTTTAATTGTGAAGATTTTGGCTCACATTTAACAAAAACCCACCAATTCACAACAAATTAGAATACTTCATAAGACCAATAAAAAAAAAAAACATTTTTAGTGAATTGTTGGCCTTCTGGAAAGTATGTTCATTTACTGTACATGTACTCAGTACTTGGTAGGGGCTCCTTTTGCTTTAATTACTGTCTCAATTCGGCGTGGCATGGAGGTGATCAGTTTGTGGCACTGCTGAGGTGGTGTGGAAGCCCAGGTTTCTTCGACAGTGGCCTTCAGCTCATCTGCATTTTTTGATCTCTTGTTTCTCATTTTCCTCTTGACAATACCCCATAGATTCTCTATGGGGTTCAGGTCTGGTGAGTTTGCTGGCCAGTCAAGCACACCAACACCATGGTCATTTAACCAACTTTTGGTGCTTTTGGCAGTGTGAGCAGGTGCCAAATCCTGCTGGAAAATGAAATCAGCATCTTTAAAAAGCTGGTCAGCAGAAGGAAGCATGAAGTGCTCCAAAATTTCTTGGTAAATGGGTGCAGTGACTTTGGTTTTCAAAAAACACAATGGACCAACACCAGCAGATGACATTGCACCCCAAATCATCACAGACTGTGGAAACTTAACACTGGACTTCAAGCAACTTGGGCTATGAGCTTCTCCACCCTTCCTTCAGACTCTAGGACCTTGGTTTCCAAATGAAATACAAAACTTGCTCTCATCTGAAAAGAGGACTTTGGACCACTGGGCAACAGTCCAGTTCTTCTTCTCCTTATCCCAGGTAAGACGCCTCTGACGTTGTCTGTGGTTCAGGAGTGGCTTAACAAGAGGAATACGACAACTGTAGCCAAATTCCTTGACACGTCTGTGTGTGGTGGCTCTTGATGCCTTGACTCCAGCCTCAGTCCATTCCTTGTGAAGTTCACCCAAATTCTTGAATCTATTTTGCTTGACAATCCTCATAAGGCTGCGGTTCTCTTGGTTGGTTGTGCATCTTTTTCTTCCACACTTCTTCCTTCCACTCAGCTTTCTGTTAACATGCTTGGATACAGCACTCTGTGAACAGCCAGCTTCTTTGGCAATGAATGTTTGTGGCTTACCCTCCTTGTGAAGGGTGTCAATGATTGTCTTCTGGACAACTGTCAGATCAGCAGTCTTCCCCATGATTGTGTAGCCTAGTGAACCAAACTGAGAGACCATTTTGAAGGCTCAGAAAACCTTTGCAGGAGTTTTGAGTTGATTAGCTGATTGGCATGTCACCATATTCTAATTTGTTGAGATAGTGAATTGGTGGGTTTTGGTTAAATGTGAGCCAAATCATCACAATTAAAAGAACCAAAGACTTTAACTACTTCAGTCTGTGTGCACTGAATTTATTTAATACACGAGTTTCACAATTTGAGTTGAATTACTGAAATAAATGAATTTTTCCACGGCATTCTAATTTATTGAGATACACCTGTATTTGTAGCAATAGCCAACAATATATTGTATGGGTCAAAATGATCAATTTTTCTTTTATGCCAAAAATTATTAGGATATTAAGTAAAGATCATGTTCCATTAAAATATTTTGTAAATTTCCTATATACTGTAAATATATCAAAACTTCATTTTTGATTAGTAATATGCATTGCTAAGAACTTCATTTGGACAACTATAAATGTGATTTTCTCAATATTTTGATTTTTGCACCCTCAGATTCCAGATTTTCAAATAGTTGTATCTCAGCCAAATATTGCCCTATCCTAACAACTTATTTATTCAGCTTTCAGATGATGTATAAATCTCAATTTCACAAATTTGACCCTTATGACTGGTTTTGTGGTCCAGGGTCACAAATGTTCTTCAAAATGGTTCATTTAAGAACTGTTCACTGAAAGGTTCTTTTGGGAACCAAAAATGGTTCTTCTATGGCATCGCTGCAAAAACACCCTTTTGGAGCCTTTATTTTTAAGAGAGTATGTTTTTTTTTTTTTTTCCTTATCAGGAGATCACATCATAAGGATCTTGACTTTATGGGGCACCGGTCATTGCATTCACAGATTGGAGTGTCTCAGTCCAATGCCGCTTATTGTACGCTTGCAATGCTACGTGCACATTTTGTCCCAGCACACTGTGTAATGTGCGTTGGTGAGTCATGGCTGAAGCGCATGAGGCACACACTGAATTCCATCACTGCATTCTGTTCTGCAGGGCTGTGTGGGACTGCACCAGAGCTGCACTTTACCGGTCAGTTGGTACAGCACATTAAGTGGGTGTTGAATAATTCATGTTTGGGGGCGCCCCAGACATAGGCCGTGTACAGTTGCTGAATGGACACAGAACACTGTCACTCCTGTTGGGACAGCAGCACCATTGTGTTGTCATAATGGAAATGCAGTCAAAGAGATGATTGTGATGTGGTGAGCTGTTGTGACATAATCATCCCCATCTCTTTGCTTGTAGTAAATAAGAATATGCGTTCTATAAGGGTTAATATTAATTCTCCAAAAAAAATGTATTTTTGGATTATATATGGAGAACAAAATGAAAATAGATCTTCATTAATGTCAGCACATATTTATTAAGTATACAGCACCGTGGTTAGAACCAAACTTTCCAAGGTTCTACCATATGGATGGCATAATGTAGGAATTGTTAAACACATGAAACACATGCTATGCTAATGCAGTGTGGAAAAATGAACAAGAAAGAATTACAAAAATGGACTTCAGACCTCACAGATTATTATAAACACAAAGACACTTTTGTTGAAAAGGGCAGAGGCCTTTCTCCACTTCCCACATCTCCTGTATGGCCATGCCAGAGCTGTTTGAAACATTAAACGACAAGTTACACAGAACGAAGGACATGACAAAAAAAAAAAAAAAGATTTTTGAATCTTAATTAATGGCTGCTAGCAAAGAAATCTCAAACACTACTTAATTGGATCGTGATTAGCTCAGATTACTTGGTGCTCTGAGAGACACATAGCTAAAAGCTCCCGTGCTTCTCTCATGTGTCTGTATTTCTCTGGTACATTGAGATCAGGAGACCATTACGTTTATTTCCTTCACTCTCAATCATCAAACCCTCACTCCCATTGTCATGTCTCTCAGTCCACAGTGAGATGTCCATTAATGAAAGTTGTTGTTCAGTCTTCAGCAACCTTTAAACCAGGTTGAAATGGGCAGGGACATGTTTGAATTTGGCCCCTAAATCACACTGGGCAGTGTAGTCTTCATGTTAGATGATCTAAACTGGAAATCAGGAACAAATATAACCAATATAGTTCTCTAAAGCATCTTTGTTGAAACTGAGAGCTGTTGACATTGTGGAGAAGGGTTCTGACCAACAGAAACATGGTTATTTTCACTCCCCATAATCTACCCACTTATCTCAAAGCTGAGTTTGTTCTGCGCTAAGATCGAAACATTAGTGATCTTGCATTTCTGCTGCTTTTTCAATGGTTACACATACAGTCTGGATCACTGACATGATATAACTATAGACAGTCACACAGTTTACACTAGGGGTGAAACGGTACACGTATTCGTACCGAACCATTTTGGTACGGGTCTTTTGGTTTGGTACGCATGTGTACTGAACGAATACCGTATTTCTTATTTTTTTTTCTCAGGAAATTCAAATAATAAATGCCGTTTTGACAATCTTTGATGTGGCATGACAAATCGCTGTATAAACTTCTTGGAGAGCCGCTTCTGGGACGGTTCAGAAACGTGCTGGTACAAACCCAACACAAGCATTAACTAGAAGGGCCGCGATCAGCTCCGGTTCCCGTGTCTGAGCCGTGACATGCCGCAGACTTGTGCAGAGCGGAGCGCGAGTGAACGCCATCATTTCTTCCTCCATACTACTAGTTTTAACGCGAATAAACATGACTTAACATCTCATGCCTCATGTAATTGCTCAATCAGTGTTTCAACCGCAGAAAGACATCAACAAAACAGCGTGGAAATAAAATGTCACGTAACAATTAGTTTACCTCAGCAAGTCATCAGTGTCCACAGCTCGTTAGTTCACTAGAGAAATGAAGTCTAGAGAGGAGCATTTTGCAAAATATTACACCATATACTCATCATATTTTACTAAACCTGTTAGTCTTAATTATTTAATGTATGTTTAAATTAATTTATGAAACATGCTATGACAGCCAGTGTGTAATTGAACAAATAACCTAGAAATTGTATTATTTATAAGTTAGTTTAAAAGCTGCATTATGTGCAATTTATATGTTTGCATTCAATTTTTTGTTTTTAAGTTGAGTGTTGATCGTCTATTTAAAAATAAATAGTAATTAAATTTAAGTTTGGGTTAAGTTGTTAGGCCTAGTTGTAACCTTATAATGTAAAAGGGCTCCCTATAGTTTTAAGAATAAGATGAGGTAGATTTTTATCACTAAGACAATTTACACTAACTGAATGTATTAAGAAAGAGCAACTTGTTCAGTAAACCACTATTTATAAAAAAAAAAAAAAAAAAAAAAAAAAAAAATTTTAGTTTTTGCCCCCTGCTGTAAAGAAATCGTACCGAACTGTGACTTTAAAACCTAGGTACGTACCGAACCGTCATATTTGTGTACCGTTACACCCCTAGTTTACACAGTTTCAGTTTCTATACTCAAACTAAACAAATGTCAGTTTCAGAGGGGATAAATAAAGGTTTCAATGTAAGGGCACTCGAAATACGTTTACGTGTTTGTCGGTTGGTTTTTACTAATGGGATACCTCAAATGCACTGTAAGTTGTTTTGGATAAAAGAGTATTCCAAACATTGTTTCCATGTAACAAGGCAAGAGCTCAGTACTTTGAACCATGAGATCTGTAACAGTAAATGGCAGTAACATCATTGATAAAGGGCAAGTTTAAGACATGATGCAGTGTAAAATAGGGCACGATGACTGCCTCCCAGGTCAAAGTTGAGAGGTAAGAGTTCCAGCGGTCAAAGAAAGGCTCTTGTTGATGTCCCCATGTCTTGACTTTCCAGTTTTGCTCATCTCCTTTAGAAAGTTTTCCAGACAGCTGAAGCTAGTAATGTAAAGGTGTGGACTCCGATGATTCAAGAACTCTGCAAGGATGAGCATTTGAATTCTATGTCAGTCTTTGTATAGTACCATCAACAGCTTTAGTTTTGTGAATGACTTTTCATCTGAAATGGTATACAGAAGTCACTGTAGATGATGTCTTATGGGACTTTTTTTTTAAAAGGACATCATTGTCTTGATAATGTGTTCTACCTTAAATGAGCTTTTCTCTGTATCTCTTAAAGGTGCTGGGGATCAGTGTTATGCAGACAGTTTTAAAAGGTTTGGAATTGGGTATCAATTGCTGTATTTTCATCTCCATCCTTAAGATCTAGTTCTCTGACCATCTGATTTCCTAGGAACATGACAAAATCATATTTATTTTACCAAACATGTCTTGGCACCAGCTCAGCGACCTCTGACTGGTTCTTCCATGATCAACTTTAACTTCTAACTGAGGCTGAATGCACAAATACACAAACAATCATTTTCACTTACTTAGCTTCCCAGCACATACCTAACCCACTGAACTATCCTCCAGTTATAGTAAGAAATTTATATTGTTGTCCGTAAGATGTGTCACAATCATTTGAATTCATATGAACTTTTAAAAAGTATTTTCTGTCTGCAGTCTCTCTGCGGGGATTTTTACTGATTGGATGGAAAGGGTGGGAAAGCTTATTCAGAATTAGCAGACAATGCTGGTACTGCCTACAAGAAGGGTGAGGGAAGGGGGTGAAAGAAGTATATTAAAAAGTTCAAAACAGAGAGTGGGAGGGAGATTGTGAGAGTGAAAGGATGATTGGTCAGGCTTGGGAGAGGAGGGCCAGAACAGGGAAATAAGGATGATTGATGGAAAGGGTAGAGGAGAGAGAACCAAAGCATAACCAGAAAGAAGGTATAAAAACAATCTGGAGTTATAATCAGTAATCTGTAGGCTTTAAAAGCTGAGAACAATTCAGAACTGGGAGGTTATTCATAGCGTCTAGTTAAAGGCGCCTTGAAAAAACTTAACAAAATCTTAAGAACAAGTGCTATGAAGTAATATTTCATAGAAGGGTCTGGCTTTTTGGCCTGTTACCAAAGTGGGCGAGTCCAATGACACAAAAGCCATTTGTTAAGTGGCTGCATGTTTGTTTTTCAGTGTCAAATCGTACCAAGACAGTTTTGCTGCCACATTCCTCTATTAGCATTTTAGCCCTCACCCTGCTGACCCTCAGAGACTTTCACATCTTAATATTTATATTTACGCATTGTAGATTTGTCAAACTTTGTCATATCCTTGTGTTTTTCACTGCTGTCGTGACCAGGCATAGTGTCCAATCAAGGTATTTAGTTGGCTGGTGTTGGCAGTTATCCTTCCTGCAATGATTAGCATTGTTCTCAGGGTGTGGGATTGCCCTACCCTTGTGGAAAACACCTCTTGGTTTATTCATAGAGCCAAAGAGAAAATCAAAACTCAAGAATGTTTGTTGTTTAAAGTATCCGAATCTAACTGGGTTGTCATTACAGTTGCACAAATTTTGCTCTGGTCAAATGATGAAGCAGTCACAATCAAACAACTACAGGTGACTAAACTGAAATCCAAGCTAGCAAGATCAGTGATCCTTGTAGAACCTTGGAATATTGATGTAACATAATGAATTATGTTAATTAGCACCATTTAAATTATGTTACACATAAGTAATTTTATTATTGCTACAAATAAAAGTCCATGGCATAACCATCATCCTTTGGAGTTGGATTCATTAATTACTAACCTGTATCCAGGATGTATTCCAGAGAAATCTTAGGTAAACAAAAAAGAGACTTGGTCCAAAAGGTAAAGTTTTTGTTTTGAATGGCAAAAATTATTCAAGATGCAATAACTTATCTCCACAGAAGGTACGCTCTGATGATGATGATGTTTCCTCAGCTGTTGGTGATATTTGCCTATGTTTTATTTGTTCCCAGCTTGGCGAATCTGTCCCCCCATCCCACTCCCAGCACCCTGCACCCTCCCCAAAGATTCGGCCTTACTCCCAGTTAAAGAGTCTTCCTCTTGGGCAAAAAAGCCTTTCGGAAGGACGTAGTCTTGGTGCCTCGGCTGAAGGAGGCACCACCCATGGAGATCTTCGTCTTGCCACTGGTGATGGTGGAAGAGCCCAGGGATGTTGTGCTCTTCCCGCGGGAGATAGAAGAGTTTCCCATCATGATCTTGGTCTTGTCTCTCTTGATCGATGTGCTCCCCAGGCTGAGGGCCGTCTTGCCCTCTGTGATACTGGTGTTACCCATGGTGGAACCGAAGGTGGCGGCGGAGAAGCTCCAGGAGGTCTCCTCCAACAGCCAGCCTAGATGACCTGACCTGGAGCACGTTCAGGGTTAAATTTTCTCAGATCTCCCTTGGGAATCTTCTGCTCTCCTGATTCTACAGGATGAGGTGATGATGGCTCATCGCGTGCCCTGGCAGCAACGCATCCCAACGCACACAGACAGTGTCTGGCTGGGTGTGACAGTCCAAACAGCTAGTGTCGGGATGGGACCAGAATGCTAAGCGTGGTGAGAGCAACCCCCATGCAGCATAAAGCCCTTGTTGAGCAGTATAACGTGGGCTCCACAAGGCCACATACCTCCCCTGTGTGCCGTGAATGGACAGAGGCTGCCGTAGGAGGCCTTAGTTCTATCTGGGGGCAGAGCGGACAGTAGACTGCATTGTCCCGTCACTAAAGCAAGGCACTGAAGAACACATTGTTGAGCGACACAATTGGTGGTGACATCACTCAGTTCCGTGGCATTGTGCCTCCCTAGAACCGCTATCCAGTGTTATACTGTACATGGCTTCTGAGAAAGGTATCGTGTTGACTGCCCATCACAGATTGCTGAGACTCAAGGGTGTGGTCTGCTTTCATGAGTTTTATGTTATGTCAGACCCCCAAAATGTATAGTCAAATAAGTTATCGTTGAAGTGTTTTGTTCAGCTCTGTTCTGTCCAGTTGTGAAAATGAAAACATTTCCTATATAGTCAGTTCTTGAGATGCTTGCTTATTGTGCAAGCCACTAGGTAAAGCCAGGTTTAAGATTTTGGCCTCTTGTTAATAAATCTAAAACGGACAAAGTCTGACCACTTCTACCAGCTGTCGAAAGTCTTGGCTATGATTGCACAGTCTGACATAAAAGAAACATTACAGTACGCTGTGACTTTTACCTAAGATCTGATTTGGTTCAAGTTGTATATTTTGACAAGCAGTGTGTGCCCAGCTTAAGGATAATGAAAATTATATGAATATAATGAAAAATTAATATAATGAAAAAACCCTCTGAAATATTTTAAAGATAGACACATTAAACAATGTTTTAACCATTTCAAAGGTCTATTTATTGACAATTCTGATTTAATTCATTGTTATACTGGTTGATTTATGCTACATTTAATGTAAGATTAAGAAGTCAAAGAATGAACAATGCACATTTTAATTGTAAGGCTATGGTTGAAGTTAAAACTTTTTACTATGACTTGGTTAGTCCACTCAAATGATACAATTCCACTTGCAAAACAGGATCTCAGATCTGGATTCTGGATCATTATTCAACTTAGACCCTTCTGCATGTGAACAACAATAACAGCCATTATAGTTGTGGCAGTGCACACCCTCACACATGCATGCATGTTCACTTCATGAAAACCAGTTTGGTGTCTAATCTCTGAACACGTTCTCTCAGACAAATCTTTATCTTAAAATCAACTGTATTCTCTTTCAGTGACAAAGACTTCATGCTCAGTTCCAAGCCAATTTTAGATACACGTACACTTCATTTTGCATCTAGAATGCATTTGTGTGCGATTCTAGAGCAAGCTGGCAAACACTTGCATCTTACAAGACATCCAACCTGCTTAAACGCTCTACTACAAAGTTAATCTTTGTGGACACACATACACGTATACTGTACATATACTGTTTGCAGTTACATTTGTATCTTTAAGTCACAGATGAAAATCCCAGTAGAGATTCCATTGCGTCTCTTTGCCTCTTTTGAGGGAAGTCTTAACTACAGTGACAGACTTCTCCCCTTGACTTAAAGTGGCCTTGCTCAAAGAACTAGTAGTCTCTCCGTGAGTGATTGTAGTTGTACCCACCACAAACGCAGTCTCTCCCTTCCTCAGTTTTGTCTTGCTCCTTGAAAGAACCGTCTTCCCCCATGAGATGGCCTTCTTGCTTTTCATGAGTTTGATTTTCCCTTTTGTAAAGCAGGTCTTTCTCAGTAAAAGAAAAGCCTTGGCTTTTGAGATGTCCTCTTCCTGTATATCAGTTGTCTCGTCCTTCTCAGTGCTCTTTCTTGCTTTTGAAGTCTTGGTCTTTGTTTCAGCGTTTGTGGATCCCCTTTCCATCTACTTGGTCCGGCGTTTGGGCATGAGGGCCTTGCGGAAGGAGGTTGTAGTTTTGCCTCGGCTGAAGCTGGCTCTGCCCAGGGAGATGGTGGTCTTGCCTCTGGTTATGGTAGAGTCGCCCATAGAGGTAGTGGTGACCCCACGGGTGATTGAGGACTTGCCCATGGTGATGGAAGTCTTGCCCCGGGCTATTGAAGAGCCGCCCACAGACAGGGCAGTCTTCCCTTCCGTAATACTGGTGTTCCCCATGAAGGCATGTAGGTCGTCAGGTCTTCAGACTCTCAGTTCTCTCTCTGTTTTCTCTACCCTTTGAGTGGGATAGAGTCCTAGCATACCAGCGCCTTGCAGGTTTGACTGTTCTGGGAGAAAACTGTACACGGTATCGGGACAGCCCTAAATAGATCACACCACCAATTCAGCAAGTGGGTGGGTGGGGAAAGTGAGCGTGAGTGTGTTAGGATACGAGGGAGATTCGCTCACTATACTGTTGCTTTAAAAAAAAACAACAACAGGCGCAGAGGATGGAATGGAACCCAGGCGAGGACAAAGGTCTCCACGCCGACAAGTAGCATAGAGCTGTTGGCAGGGGCACAAGGACTCCAATTGTGATGGCAGGAGTGGTAACGTGAATATGGCATCAAAAGGGCATTGTCTAGCACACAAGACAATTGGGATTGACCTCAGCAGTCCGCTGTGGCACCGCTCTCGAAAACGCCTATCTTTACATCAGCCAGAATGGCATCTTTGAGCAGGGCCTGTACCGATGCTAGCGCTTGTGTCTGTCTGTAAGATGCAAATCATACTGTTAGCGAAGTGTGGTATTTCATCTGTGCGTGGTTTTGTTTTTCTGATGAATTTCCAAATCGGATATGTTATGTAGCATATCTAGATAACTAAACTTACTATATATTGCCTCTCTGTTACTCTCTCTTTCTCTCTCAGGTTCTCTGTGAAGACGTTGTTGGAAAAGTACACTGCAGAGCCTATTGATGACTCATCGGAGGAGTTCATCAACTTTGCGGCAATTTTGGAGCACATCCTCAGTCATCGTTTCAAAGGTATATAATTAAACAACTTTTCCCTATCAACTGACTCTTTGCAGGGAGCTTGATTAACAGGCGATCTGACTAATCATAACACAGAATCCACCATTTTGTCCGACTAACAAATTAGACGGGAGAATATAGATTAACTTCGGTGGACTTAAATTTGAAAAATGGTGTGTATTGACGTCTTTCCGTTCATGTTTATTCCATGCTTTAACTAGTAAATATGAAAAGATGATCAGTTCATGTGCCGCTTGAACTGAGGCGCTACAGTGACACATTAAAGAGCCAAAATGGTATTTATTGTTTGAATTTCTTTCAAAAATGACAAAATTTGTTTCCTACCAGAAGTAACCTGCTCTGTCTTGTCTGTCGGCGTGTTGTCAGTTTCCTCTTTGCCCCGCGATGTATTTTTCACTGTGTGAGAGCATGATGTATGGCGTGAGAGCAGCATGGCTTGCGAAGGGTCAATTCCCAATGTGTGTTGGTACTCGTAATAATCTGTGGTGATTTTTATATTATCAGGTCCAGGTGGTTGGTTCGGTTCAGATGGCCAGAGGAGTTTCTGGGACTATATCCGTCTGGCCTGCAGTAAAGTCCACAACAACTGCATCAGTAGCATTGAGAGCATTGAGAACATTAGCACGTCACGAGCAAAGGCAAGATACTTTCATCTTCAAGCACGCTATCTTTATCCTCCTGAGATGATTAGCATAGCATGTGTTTTGTTTTGGATGCTGGTCCCCAAAATGGGATGCGGGTCTGCTGATTTATTCCATCCTGCTTCACTAGCAAAGCTTTATTTATAACTGTTTACTCTCTCATTGTCTTACAGGGACGAGCATGGATTCGTGTAGCTTTGATGGAGAAGCGTTTGTCTGAATATGTAGCCACTGCGTTAAGAGACACTCGGACAACCAGGTTATAACTGCTCTCTTTCCAATGAGTTTGACAGCTGTCTTTATAATTTCAAAGTAATTAAGTAGATTTGTAAATCTATATTTGCACTGCAGGAGATTTTATGATGATGGTGCCATAATGCTAAGGGAGGAGGCTACCATTCTAACCGGGATGCTAATTGGACTCAGTGCCATTGACTTCAGGTAAAAACACTGCATTCATGCACGCAACTCACAAATGACACTTAAGCATGAATGTGTTTTCTTCAGGAATGTGTCATTTCTTTGCCACTAGTGGCACTAATTAGAATAGTGTGATATGATACTGACTGTTTGTCTTTTTTCCGCCATTAGTTTCTGTCTAAAAGGAGAAGTTTTGGATGGGAAGACACCTGCAGTGATTGACTACACACCTTACCTGAAGTTCACCCAGAGGTAGGTTTTCATTTGCTGACAAAACACAAATCCTAAACCTCATAGTAGCCTTTTAATATCATTACTGCCTCTGCAGCTATGACTACCTGAGTGATGAAGAAGACCGCCGCAGTGTGGACAGCAGTGCCAGTGATGAGAGTGTAGCTGAGCATCCTTACATTCCTTTGGTCACAGACGAAGAGACCTGGAGCAACAAATGCCGAAAGATGGAGCAAAGATTCAAGATCGTCTATGCCCAAAAGGTATTGGGAGCTTATGACTTCCAGTCACTGGGTGATTTGGTTGACCATGTTCACTACTGAAAAATCCATCTTAACTTGGTAGCTGGTTTCTTGCTAGTCCAAGATGCTCTAGCAAACAACTAATGACCAGTTTGGATCAGACAGAAACCAGCTACTATGTTCTAGAACACAGCTGATTAAAGCAGAAATAGTGCATTCTAATACTAATCCATAAATCCCTGTAATTTTAGGGTTATTTAGAGGAATTGGTCCGCTTGAGGGAATCCCAGCTGAAAAATGTAGAAACTGAGAACAAGCGGCTTGATGCTAAACTAGAGGAACTACAGGTCCAGAGTCAACAGGAGAAGAAAGAACTGGAGGCCATTATACTGGAGCTACAAGCACAACTGTATGCACACACACTATCACACCCTCTGCATTTGTGTCAACTAGAGTCCTAGTGAAAAATAAATATAGTAAAATGTAATTGAAATACATTTATTGCATGCTAAGTATACTACTAATGCATCTAATAAAAATACCCTGAATTTGTACTTTTGGTATACTAAACTAGTATGCTTAAAGTCTGCTAAATTGGAACAACTAATTATGTATTTAAAGTGCTGAGGTCCAACTAAAGATATACTGAATTATTTGATTGTGTCGAACTATTGCAAGTAAACTTCAGGTATACTTTAAATATCCTGCATTTAAAGACCGATATTACTCAAAGATCATACAGTCCTCATCAATAGTGACATTAAAACACATTTTAGGCTTAATATTAAGAAATGTGTGTTGTGCGCAAGTAGTACTCCAAATAAAGTTTAATTATAATTTTTATATCTGTAAGTCTCGAGCGATATGTGAGTAAATATGTTAATAGATTTGTACTATACTTAGGATGAGATAAATGTATTTTAAATGCATTACTTTTTTTACTAAGGAAGCCTCTAATGGCTTTATTCTGGTATTTTGTGCAGCACTGGCATCATTCCTTGTGAGTCCTCTCATTTGGTAAAAGGACTGTCTATTCCACCCATTAACCAATGGACAACTGCACAAGCCACCAACAAACAAGGAAATGTAAAGCTGTTCCGTCGGTAAGCACTGACTCTAAGTTTGAAGACCCACAGGAAAGCACCACTCAGTCTAGTCAATCTAGTCATAAAATTATGTGTTTGGGTTTAGGAGAAGTTTTCACAGTTTGGACCTCTCAGTTGATGTGAGTTTGAACTCTGACTCTCAGAAGGAAGACGGCAATCAGAATGGAGACACAGCCTGGTCGGCAGGTAAAAACAGACAGATAAACACACAATACAATCATGTCCGAATACTGATTACTAATTAATGTTCCTCTTCTCTTCTCTTCTCTTCTCTTCTCTTCTCTTCTCTTCTCTTCTCTTCTCTTCTCTTCTCTTCTCTTCTCTTCAGCTAAAGACAACACTCCCTCTATGCTCGGTCTATGTGGTTCTTTGGCTTCTCTACCCAGCTGTAAGTCACTGGCAAGTCTCAAGTCCAGTGAGTATTTGGTCAACATCAGCACAGAGCCAAGTCCTGCCCTGTCTCCCAGCTAGGGGGAGCCAAATTCCAACCAACAAGACACTGTCAGTCTCAGCTATACTTTCCTCCTGGAAACAATACAACTGTCCTACCAACATCCTTCAGAGATCCCAATGAGCTGAAACAATGTATTAAATATACAAGGTGTTTTATCTGAATTTGGTTTTTGTGAAGTGTGAGATCTTAAAAATCCATGAATGACCTTATCTTATTTTCCTATCTTTGCTTGCCAATTTATTCACTCTTGTCTTCCACTCTTCAGTACAGTCTTCATCAGCATGTTTGAGTGTCTGTAACATTCCCTGAGCCTGATATTAAAGCCCAAAGGCACAGCAGCTTATCTCTGTTAGCTCTGAACCCATTAGTCCTTGAATTCCCAGCACCAAAGGCACAAACAGTTCAAAGTCATACACAAAACTCAAGACTTGGCAGTTATTCAGTATACATTATTAATCTAAAATGAACATGAACATACAGAGTGGTACATCTGGTCATGTTACCCACAGCCAAATCTCTGATTTAGATGTATTACCTTATTCATATGCTTATTGTGAGAGACCAGGGAAGGAAGTGGACAAAAGCTGCTGCCTGTATCTGCATGTGAACTGTGCTTTATTCAGGCTGTAATTGCCTCCGCTGACTTGATGTACTTGCTCCTTTGACAGTTATATGATGTGACTGGAAGTAACTGCAAATGTTGTCGGCTAAATTCAAATAAATGATTGATCAAATAAATTGTAATAAATGATTATTTTATGTCAACTCAGACTTGTTTGTATGAATATTTCAAAGCATATAAATCTCACATTCTTTTCCTAGATGCTTCAGGGCAAACAGCAGAGTTATAACAATAGCAGCACATCCTGGGAGATGTTTCCTGGGAGAGTTTGCCACGTTTTCTACAGAAGGAAGGGTAATGAATGATCTGATGTAAAGAAACAAACAAAGCAATATAAGCATATGATAATACAAATATCATCTTGGTACAAGCAGTGCAAGACATTTTCCGTTTTACTCATAATAAACATCAGCAATCCGTTTCTGATGGATAAAATTAACTCCTGCACTACATTTTCTTACTGAATATCCCATTTCACTCAGAATATTATGGAAATAAAACAGGTTGCAAAAGACAACTCATATTGACTTCAAAGAAATATGTTATCTGGCACTTTGTGGTCAACACCTGCCCTTCTTGTGCATATGCATCAAGTATATACTTGCATGGGTACATATCTGTATATATATTGAAGAATGCACTACAGTCCTGTGTATCACTTAACAGCCATTTCATAATTTTGGTGGCACAGAAGTAGGCTTGGTCAGAAATAGCATCCACCTGTTTGTCTGAATAATGGCCATACATGTTTCAAAGTTTTTCTCAAGCAATATCAAAGATAAGAGGGAACACATATAAAACTTAAACTATTAAAAAGAAAACATACTGATAGGGGGAGGGAAGTTTAGTAGTGTAAAAATGTGAGTCAGCATATGAGTAAATCCTATATCTATCCATCAGCCACTGAGGGAAAAAAAAAACTAAATTGGTCGACGACTTATTTCCTATCATATACATTCACTTTAACAACGCATATTGGTTAAAACACTTTTTTTTTAATATTTTACTCCAGTTTTGCCTCAACAACCCCATGTTCTTTCAGTTAGGAGACCTGTTAACCTATCACGCATTGTGCTGCTGCTCTGTGGAAAGTATGAATTTTAATGAAGTGGGCGGGGAGAGTCGCCTTTGAGACCCACCCCTAATAGATCGATGCTGCCATCGACCAATAGGGTGTGAGTAGTATTTTCCCGCAGCCAATCAGAGTGGAAACATGTGTTTAGACGCTGTGCAGTGCTCTGAATTCGACACGAGTGTGAAGGTTGGATGTTGTCAGATTGTGCGCTGAAGAATTGGCATCAGCCCATACAATATAATTCTGCTCCTCAACTGTAAGTTTACTAGGCCAAGTGGAATAAACCGTTTAGGACGGTGCATAAAAACTTATTTTTTTCACACAGAAAAAAACAAAACAAAACGTATTTTGTTAAAGTAATTAGTTAGGGGAAACTTCACTATCATCACAAAAGAAAGTAGCTGACTAGCTAGCGAGTGTGCTAAATCAAAATATTTGCATACAAACTTTATTTTTTGACGGCTAAGCTGGACGAAAACCTTTGCTGGAGTATCAGCTGTAGGTAAACGCTGGAGTTTGTGAGATTGGTGAACTTTTAAAAGACTTTTGAAAGCACAAAGCGTCTGTGGGGATGTCGTGTCGGAGTGGAGTGGCCCGGGTGGGTAACCAAGGACTGCAGCCCCTCCGAGCCACGGTCCCGTTTCAGCTCCAGAACCGAACAACACCGCGCTGCAAAGACACCAAAGCAGGTAAAAACCACCAGAAACACGCAAAAGCACTTTATAATGCCATGTGTTTATTTACTGATATGCCCAACTCTTCTGTCCATTCTAACTGTGCGGAGAGTTTGTTAGGTATAATGATGATAATATTAATTATGTGAATGGATAATCTGCAGAAGTCCTTTAGTTCAGCTGCTCTTTTCATGGCTTCGGTGCAACAGAAATTTTTTCTCACCCCCACCTTATTCCCTACATGTTTTGTGCCATGATGGTCAGAGAGCATGGCATTGGATTGAATAAACATAGCAGGTCTGCCGTGTTAAGTCACTTTTTTTCAGATGTTACTGTTTGCCTGCAATATTTTATCAGCTTTCCTCACTGTTTTGGCATGTTCAGCACATAAACAGTTTGTGTCCAGTGTTCAAGAGGTTTGTTTTGCTTCATCATAAATATATGCATGCAGCATCAGGAAAAACAAATTATAACTGTCACATTCCAGCGACCTGCTGTTATACACCAAGATGTCAAATTTGGAAACAGTTCTTGCGTTGTTTTGTGTTGCTCAGGCATTTTACTATACAGAACTATTTTGATTGCAGGTTTAGTATCATATGTCAGGGGGCTTCAACCTTTTTCAGGCCCCTTTGGTGGGTAGAGAAACGAAGCAGGGATCCGCTGTTAAATTTTGTGTAAAATTGAGTGTTGCATATTAAGCTTGGTTGATGTTTTGTACAATATTAATGCAGTTGCATACTTTATAATGGTTATGTTTCAAATCCTTTAGTTTGATCATTATTGATTGACGGAGGGAGTTGTATATTTAAGTGTTGCATTTGAATTATTTAATACATTTTAATATGATAATTTTGTTTCACCAGGAGTAGTGAGACTGACATTGTAAACTCTTGTTTTATCATGATTGGCATAACAGCTACACTGGGGGGGAAAAAAAATGGTTTACAAACAATTTTCACTCCATAAATTTAATAAACAATTACAAAGAAACCGCAAGTAACACACTGAATAAACATGAAATAGAAGTAGAAATTTGAAATAGAAAAACTGAATTAGTATTTTCTTTCTAAAAAAGAAAATACTTAAATATGTTTTATTTACAACTTTATAAAAACTTTTTTCTAGTGTATTTTGAACAATAGGTCCGTGTTTTTAGTAAACTTACTTTTACTTTACTTTACTTTTAGTCATTTAACAGACGCTTTTATCCAAAGCGACTTACAAATGAGGACAACAGAAACAATCAATTGTAGTATTAAAACAACTAAAACTGCTCCAAAACTAAAAGCTAAAACTTTATAAATAGTATATACACACACATTAAAAAAATTAATTAAAGAAAAATGAAAAATGCATATGAAAAAATTTCTAAACTTAACATTTAAATGAAAACAAAATAAAGCTACAAACAATTCAAAATATTAAGAGAACAAAAGGTATGAGTATAATAATGATTCTAACATAAAACTAAGTCAAACACCAAAAACAACTACGTGTATGTACACACACACACGCACACACACACATATAAACTTATAAACAATATAAACTTTGGTCTTAGTGTTACATTTTTCATAGGTGTCAGGCTGTCTTGGGTATTTTAACATCAGCATATTGTCAGATTTCCTCAACTAGGTGAGAATACTTTGAAAAGTCTCGTCTTTAGTTTTAGGACAATGTGCGAATCACAAAGGGTCTTTGATTCTGAGTGCAACTAGATCTTCACGATGCACAAGGCTGTTGGAGAAGAGTAGCTCTTCCACACGGCAGTCTACAAACAGATAGAATGACCAAAATAACTTTTTTATTGTAATTTACCATGGCAGTAAACAGCTAATCCCTCTGGTCTCTTAGCATGTGTCCTCTTGCTCAGTAAGTCATGTGTGCAGCCCACACAAAACGAGGCAGAAATCTCCACAAATTTCCACAGAACTGAAACACCAGTCATTCAAGACGTTTTACAAATCCCTCCTCACATCTTGCATGTTAAATAAACATTTAGGCTCACTGGCAGTACCTTTAGCTACCAAAATGAGTATAGTATTCTCAGCTTTAAATCAGTGCTGAAAAAGTTATCATATTTATTTTTCCTGGTCTGATCATGTGTAATCTGTTTATTGAAAGAAAAATACATGAGCTTAGACTTCTTTAGCCATCATTGAATTTGGCACAATATCATGGCATGTGTTTATATTCTGTGGGAACACAAAGGAGCACAAGCGGTGGCCAGAGGTTTCGTTCATAGCGTTAACATGTTTGGCTGTGTGTAACTTTAGTCCATATACCAGTATGTGTATTTTTATATCCTCCTGCCCACTATGCTTGTAGAAGGAGGATATGATTTTGAACTATGCAGCTCATTGGCAGTTTTCGTCAGGACTGTGAAACAAATACATGAGCTGTTGGAGAGAAAACACAAATGATCTCATCAAACCTGTCAAGAACATGTTCAGGTCACATTTCAACCCAAATTCATTTTGCATAAAGAAAACAGAACCTGTTTTTTGGGCAAATGAAGACTTTTTGCATTCATGCAAATTTAAGTACATTTCACCTCATTCTCATTACCATAATGCAAAAAATTGCAATGTAATGCCAAAAAATGTAAGTATTTGTACATTACAGTAGTATTTTTGTACTGTTTATTTTGTTGATTTGAAATTAATAATACATTAAAATAAAAATAATTATATATTAGGCCTAAAAATATTATATTATATTATATTAAAATATTATATATATATACAGTCATGGCCAAAAATATCGGCACCCTTGGTAAATATGATCAAAGAAGGCTGTGAAAATTAATCTGCATTGTTAATCCTTTTGATCTTTTATTTAAAAAATTCACAAAAATCTAACCTTTCATTGGATAATAAGAATTTTAAATGGGGGGAAATATCATTATGAAATAAATGTTTTTCTCTAATGTTTTTCTCTAATACACGTTGGACACAGTTATTGGTACCCCTAGAAATTCTTATGAGTAAAATATCTCTGAAGTATATTCCTATTCATATTCACAATTTTGAGCACTCCAGGGTGATTATGAACATGAAATTATCCAGCCATGGCTTCCTGTTTCACAGAAATATATATAGGAGGGAAAACAAAGCCCAAATTCCCTTAATCATCCATCACAATGAGAAAAACCAAAGAATATATTTCTGATGTGCAACAAAAGATAATTGAGCTTCACAAATTAGTGAAGTGGCTTTAGGAAAAGAGCTAGAGCAGTGAAAATTCCCATTTCCACCATCAGGGCAATAATTAAGAATTTCCAATCAACATAAAATGTTACGAAACTGCCTGGAAGAGGACGTTGTGTCTATATCGTCCTAATGCACGGTGAGAAGGAGAGTTTGAGTGGCTAAAGACTCTTCAGGGACCACAGCTGGAGAATTGCAGAAAATATTTGAGTCTCTGGGATCAGAAAACCTAAAAAAAAATTGTCAAACAGCACCTACATCACCACATGTTGTTTGGGAGGGTTTCAAAAAAAATTCTCCTCGCTCATCCAAAAACAAACTCCAGCGTATTCAGTTATCAGACACGACTGGAACTTCAAATAGCACTGGCTTCTATCGTCAGATGTAACTAAAAAATTAGCTTTTTAGCTGCAAACACTCAAGATGGGTTTGGTGAACACAGGGATAAAAAGTACCCCATGTGTACAATGAAATATACTGCTGCATTTTTGATGTTGTGGGCCTATATTTCTGCTGGAGTTCCTGGACATCTTGTTTAGACACATGGCATCACTGATTCTATCAAATACCAACAGATAAAAAATCAATAAGTGACTGACTTTGTTAGAAATCTTATAATGGGCCATGTTTGGATTTCCAACCGTACAATAATCCAAACACAAACCTCAAAAACAACACAAAAATGGGTCACTGAGCACAAAACCAAGCTTCTGCTATGGCCATTCCAGTCCTCTGACCTGAACCCTATAGAAAATGAGTGGGGTGAAGTGAAGAGAAGAAGCACCAACATGGAGCTGGGAATCTAAAGGGTCTGGAGAGATTCTGGATGAAGGAATGGTCACTGTTCACTTGTCAGGCATTACAGGAGAAAACTCAGAGCTGTTATTTTGGAAAATGGAGGTTTCAAAAAGTATTGAATAAAAGGGTGCCGTTAATTGTGGTCAGGGCCGGCCCAGGCTTTGTTGGTGTGCTAGGCGAGATTTTAGATTTCCACCCCCCACTAAAAAAATTCAGAAAATGCAGATTTTTCAAAACTTTACTATAATATAACATAACATAAATACTGATAAGTATTAGCATAAATAAGTAGTAAATAAATTGTGATAATAAATAATTGCGCCTTGTAGGTATTTTATGAGTGAATGTGTTAAGACTTTGAAGAGACCAGACATGAGTTATACTCCTAAACAAAGAAATGCAACCCACAACTATGCCTAGTGACTAGGGGTGGGAATCGCAGGGTACCTCACGATACGATATAATCATGATACATGGCTCACGATAACGATAATATCATGATACAGCGATTCTGCGATAATCGATATATTTCTAGAAAATCCTATAATGATATATCGCGATATCTGTCTAAACAAAATGCCTGTGAAAAGGTTGAGTGCAAGTTTTCTTTCTTTATTCAAGTCCAAACTGTTAGAAAACAGCAAAAAAAGTTCTGTAAATCAATTTTAACATGTTGAGTAAATTAGTCATTTTATTCTTGGACTTATTAAAAGCTTACACTTTTCTTTTTCTCTGTGTGTAAACAAACACATTTAACTGCTTATCGACTTATATAGCCCCTCTCTCTCTCTCTCTCTCTCTCTCTCTCTCTCTCTCTTATTTCAAATGTAGACGTATGGCAAGCACACACACTGCACACTTCTGCGCCGCATTACAGCTCTGACAAGGTTTTGTTTCGTCCTCCATGCCATAGGTGGAGATTTATGTTTCTGCCGGTCGGTGCCCACACACTGCATAACGCGCACTTGTAATATCTGAGAGAGAGCTTCCAGTGTTTTTCACATAAAACTGGACGTGCCAGCAGCGCTCTCTCTCTCTCTCTCTCTCTCATAGTGAGGGGAATCCACCTGCGATCCGAGCGGAGAGGTTACTCATGGACTGAATGTGCGCTCTGCAATAATAACGTGATCGGTGCCTATGGTCCACCCTGATAGCTGTTCCGGGGCAGTTTTTTAGTTTTTATCTCCATAAACATATATATAGCAGTAGAGCTAATACAGTGGCTGGAAATCTGTTTATCATTCGGTTCCTCGTGCTTCCCCATCTTCATAGAGAACGCGCTTCATGGTTGCTCAGGCTTTTGGAAAGAATGTGGAAATGGCGAGGCCGCGATTTCCACGCATTTTTAGATGATGGGAGCAGGAAAATGTATTTAGAGCACCTTATTGTATTAATTAAAATATTGATATTTGGCGCCAGATATCGATTATCGTATCGCATGGAGAAGGATCACGATATATCGCCATATCGATTTATCGTCCCATCCCTACTAGTGACAAGTACTTATTAAAACAAAGAAAAGTATGAGCAATATGAAATGCCTAAAATAGTCTAACAGACAACAAAGCAACAAAATAAAGGCTGCATTTTGTAATTTATTTGTAGATGTCAGCCAGCTAGCTAGCTAGTAAGTCTAATTACTAATCCTACATCGGTACTTCTGCAGTGATGTAGGACGATTTTGAAGTTGGAAGAGAAAATGAGATGGGAGTTTTTCGACATACCCTGTCCGGAAAAAAACAGAGTTCATGCAGAGCTAGATAAGAGGAGCGTTTGAGGTTAAAAAGTATATAAATTGTAACTTTTTTTTTTTGTAGAAAATAACCAATCGTTTCGCTAGATAAGACACTTCTTCCTTGGCTGGGATTGTTTAGAGCCTTTTGAAGCTGCATTTAAATTGCATTTTGGAAGTTCAAACTCGGGGGCACCATAGAAGTCCATTATATGGAGAGAAATCCTGATATGTTTTCCTCAAAAAACATAATTTCTTTATGACTGAAGAAAGAAAGACATGAAACATCTTGAATGACAAGGGAGTGAGTACATTATCTGTAAATTTTTGTTCTAGAAGTGAACTACTCCTTTAAGAGCACATAAATGGCAAAACTATTTTAAATGTGCGCCATGCATAATTAATGCGTTATGGTGATGTATTATAATCAAGTCATGACACAGAACGTGTTTAAATTAGTCCAACATGACATGTTGTCAAATCTTATGATTTTTCGTTGATGTCAATTTTATTTTATTCTAACATTATTTTAATTAGTTCGATGATCGATCAGTACTAAAATTGTTAACTGTCAGAAATTATTTTGCTTAATATATGGGTGTAGGAGTGCACGATGGTCACAAGAGGGCGCACTTCCAACCAAAAAAACAAAACAAAACAAAAAAAAACTTTCATGCGGCGCCCCCCAGTCATTTTGCGCCCTAGGCAACTGCCTATGTCGTCTATGCCACGGGCCGGCCCTGATTGTGGCCAATGTGTATTAGAGAAAAACATTTATTTCACAATGATATTTCCTCCCATTTTAAATTCTTATTCTCCAATGAAAGGTTAGATTTTTGTGAGTTTTTAAAATAAAAGATCAAAAGGATTAACCTATGCAGATTAATTTTCATAGCCTTCTTTGATCATATTTACCAAGGGTGCTGATATTTTTGGCCATGACTGTATTAGGGATGGGTCACGTTTTTCGAATATTCGATTAGTCATTTTATTCATAGAATATCGAATAGGTTGTGCGATTATTGCCTAAAAAATCCTCCATGTTTTCGGTGCTGATGCAGTGGTGACGCGTTCATGTAAGCAGAGGGTAGCAACAACAGAAGAACACATTAGGGCTTTTCGCATTGTGCTTAACCCCGGGTTATCGGCGTTCTAAACGCCGCTTTTAACCCCGGGTAAAGACACGTTTCACACCTGCATTTTGAAAGCGGTGTTAGCACCGCATTTTATTTATGGTGTTAACTCCGCATAGCGGTGCTAAGTTTAAGTATGAAACGGAACGTTGTTTGCTTGTTGCTGCTGGACACTTGGCAACAGACAGCCAATCAGAAATTGAGCAGCGAGGCTCATGTCATGTCAGTAACAGGAAACGTGCGTCGTGTAAACCGCAGCCGATGAGAGAAAAGTAAAAGAAATGTCAAAAGACGGAAAGCGTGTGAACTGGAGTGATGAGGAGACGGTATTATTCTTACGCTACTATACAAGTAAACACTAGTCTCTCCACATTTAAAAGAATGTCACGCCTAAAAAAGCGTGGAAAACGCTAGGCGCGCCGCTTTCTCTCTCCTTCTTTCCAAAACGCTCTGTAGCCTGCGCTCTATGCTTGCGCTCCCGTGGCTTCTGCCGTTGCTAAGCAACCATGACCCGCACTCTCCATGAATACGCGGAAGTTTCAGCAAAGGATAAATAAATGGATTTCCAGCTCTAAATCGCTTGCAGTAGCTCTGCTACTAAATTTATTTAAAAAAGGCTGTTCCTCCATCTTCGCTGAGCTAAAGACATACGCAGCGACATTTTTTAATAACTGGCAAGACGCGGGAAACAGGTTGCCTACTGTTCGTCCAATCAGTGACAGTGACACCGCAAATATGCAGATAAGAAGGTTAACCCGGGGTTTAGTAATGTACAGTGTGAAACGTCTGTTAATGAATACCCAGTATTAACAGTTACCCCCAGGTATAGTATGAGCAGTGTGAAACGTGATTACAGATAACCCAGGATTCCATTTATCCGGGTTTTAGGATGACCCAGGGTTAACAATTTCAAGTGTGAAAAGCCCTATTGTCTCACGCACACACTGTAGACTTCCAACTAAGAACGATGTCAAATAAGAGTTCTGTGCGGACCACAGATATCCCCGACTGGGTTAGAGGTCTGCTGAATCCGTACTGGGAAAGGCACAGAAAACGAATAACGCATTTTACGGAGCCGCTAAAGGGACATGTGGTTAGCCGCAAGCTAGCGGTAGCCTGTTACATTACAGTACATGCAATTTCACTTACCAGCAACAGAGTAAGGAGAGATGACTGATAGTGCGATGGCGAATGATTTGCAGATCCTGAGCACCACTGACAAACATCTAATCTTGTAAAATGTGTGGTAAGTACTGCCGCTCCATAGTATAAACATGAGATCGCGATCTTGAAAGTGAAACGGTCGCGCATGCACGCTCAAAGGTGGTTTAAATGCCCCGCATATTAATAACGGCTCACTGATGCCCGCAGTTAATATACTGTATAATTACCCAGAGATAGAATTGCGAGAAAATGTATTGGAATATATTTTTTGAGCAGTTTAATACCTTATGAGCAGTTGATTTATGCTAATCAAAGGACTGCTATGTTAATAAGTGCTGTCATTCTGGTATGTTTATTATATTAATATGATTCAGTATGTTACAGTCATTATATGGCTTGAAAAAAGATAGCCTATCTTTTAGTAAATTAAACAGTTTGTTATACAGATTAAAAGTGTTAATGTCTCTCTCTCTGTTTATGGGTGCGTAACGTTAGCCTAATACGTGCGTGCGTGGATGCATTCGGGGGAGGGGTGTGATTTTCGAATAATAATCGAATAATGCCCAGCGATTTTCGAATATTACTTTTGCTTGAAATGCCCATCCCTAGACTGTATATATATATATATATATATATATATATATATATATATATATATATATATATATATATATATATATATATATATATATATATATAATATACAGTCAGGTCCATAAATATTGGGACATCGACACAATTCTAACATTTTTGGCTCTATACACCACAACAATGGATTTCAAATGAAACGAACAAGATGTGCTTTAACTGCAGACTGTCAGCTTTAATTTGAGGGTATTTACATCCAAATCAGGTGAACGGTGTAGGAATTACAACAGTTTGCATATGTGCCTCCCACTTGTTAAGGGACCAAAAGTAATGGGACAATTGGCTTCTCAGCTGTTCCATGGCCAGGTGTGTGTTATTCCCTCATTATCCCAATTACAATGAGCAGATAAAAGGTCCAGAGTTCATTTCAAGTGTGCTATTTGCATTTGGAATCTGTTGCTGTCAACTGTCAAGATGAGATCCAAGAGCTGTCACTATCAGTGAAGCAAGCCATCATTAGGCTGAAAAAACAAAACAAACCCATCAGAGAGATAGCAAAAACATTAGGCGTGGCCAAAACAACTGTTTGGAACATTCTTAAAAAGTTGAGCTCAGCAACACCAAAAGACCCGGAAGACCACGGAAAACAACTGTGGTGGATGACCGAAGAATTCTTTCCCTGGTGAAGAAAACACCCTTCACAACAGTTGGCCAGATCAAGAACACTCTCCAGGAGGCAGGTGTATGTGTGTCAAAGTCAACAATCAAGAGAATACTTCACCAGAGTGAATACAGAGGGTTCACCACAAGATGTAAACCATTGGTGAGCCTCAAAAACAGGAAGGCTAGATTAGAGTTTGCCAAACGACTTCACAGTTCTGGAACAACATCCTATGGACAGATGAGACCAAGATCAACTTGTACCAGAGTGATGGGAAGAGAAGAGTATGGAGAAGGAAAGGAACTGCTCATGATCCTAAGCATACCACCTCATCAGTGAAGCATGGTGGTGGTGGGCATGTATGGCTACCAGTGGAACTGGTTCTCTTGTATTTATTGATGATGTGACTGCTGACAAAAGCAGCAGGATGAATTCTGAAGTGTTTTGGGCAATATTATCTGCTCATATTCAGCCAAATGCTTCAGAACTCATTGGACGGCGCTTCACAGTGCAGATGGACAATGACCCAAAGCATACTGCAAAAGCAACCAAAGAGTTTTTGAAGGGAAAGAAGTGGACTGTTATGCAATGGCCAAGTCAATCACCTGACCTGAATCTGATTGAGCATGCATTTCACTTGCTGAAGACAAAACTGAAGGGAAAATGCCCCAAGAACAAGCAGTAACTGAAGACGGTTGCAGTAGAGGCCTGGCAGAGCATCACCAGGGATGAAACCCAGCGTCTGGTGATGTCTATGCATTCCAGACTTCAGGCTGTAATTGACTGCAAAGGATTTGCAACCAAGTATTAAAAAGTGAAAGTTTTATTTATGATTATTATTCTGTCCCATTACTTTTGGTCCCTTAACAAGTGGCAGGCACATATGCAAACTGTTGTAATTCCTACACCGTTCACCTGATTTGGATGTAAATACCCTCAAATTAAAGCTGACAGTCTGCAGTTAAAGCACATCTTGTTCGTTTCATTTGAAATCCATTGTGGTGGTGTATAGAGCCAAAAATGTTAGAATTGTGTCGATGTCCCAATATTTATGGACCTGACTGTATATATATATATATATATATATATATATATATATATATATATATATATATATATATATATATATATATATATATATATATATATATATATATATATATATATATATATATATATATATTAGTGCTGTCAAACGATTAATCGCATCCAAAATAAGTTTTTGTTTACATAATATATTAAATATATTTATATATGATATAAATTATATGAATAAAAATATGTACTTGTAAACATTTTCAAAATATGTGCTGTATGTGTGTATTTATATATACATAATAAATATACACAATACATACATATATTATGTAAACAAAAACTTTTATTTTGGATGCGATTAATTGTGATTAATCATTTGACAGCACTAATATATATATGGACACACACACACACACACACACACACAAACACACACACACACACACATTGGGGTTAAATGTGACCTGGATTTGTTGCTCATGAGATTCCCTTACACATACAATTTTGCACCTTATCAGACAATCCATACATACACCTCAACCCTTACAGTGTCACAATCTCATACGCATAGTCACCCAATCTGCTTTATACCACACCCTCAAACTCAGTGACAAAATAGTCTCTGTACTACACAATTGTGCCTTGTTTAACACCCACCAGTAAACTTCCACCATCAAAAGTATCCCAAACCCACTGAGAAGACCCCAGGGGGTGGGAGGAGGTGAGTGGATCCAGGAAGGACCTGACAAGGTCGGAGATCAGGTGTACCATTATTAGTTCCTATGACACGATCAATGCATAGAAGAAAGAAAACCATCTTGTGTATGTGTGAAAATTATCCTCTGGAGTATTTTGGGCCTGATAACTAGCTTGTCTGCAGTGCATTGATGAAGCACCAGGATGCTCAGCATCCATTACGACAACAGCGTCTATTTATAACAGGCCTTTCGTGCATGGAATGTGTTTCAGGGTGATTTACAAGCGTCTGAAAGTGCCAGCTCACAGGATAAATTGAAAAGATTATTATCCATAAACATCATCAGAAACACATTTTAATGTCAGAGCTGTGGCACAGTGATTAGTGCATATGCTCATGGGACGCCAGTCTCGTTCTCATCCTTTTTGGCTGACTTCAGTAATTTAGGCTTTGGTAATTCAGTTTATCTGTTTCCAGTTTAATCAACTGAATTAACAATGAGAAGTCAATGGTGTTTACTTCCATCTCATTCATCAAACTGTTTTCATGCAAATTAAGAACATTTCCCACCTGATTCTCTTTACTGTAATACAGAAAAATTATGTAATGCAAAAAAGGATATATTATTATATTATTTAAATTAGAAGTATTTATGCATTTAAAAAGATAAAATGATAAATTATTATAAATTATAAATTATTCTGAATTGTAAAATTATAAATAAAATAAATGTTATTGTGATTTATTCATTTTAAATTGGCTATGATTAAATTGGAATACTTCTTTATTCTTTTCTGAATACTATGCTATATTCAATATACAATGCTTCATGTTCTATAAAAATAGTAAGTGAAAGTCGGCTGTACTGCATACATTTCAAACAGTATGTTAATGCATGTGAGGGGCATCCACTATTCATATAGGAAATAAAACTGCCTTTTTTGCCTTTTGTAATTCAGCTCCTTGTTAAAATGTTGTACCTTTTTGTCAGTGTAATCAAATGAATCAAAAAAGAGAAGTTTAAAGGAGTTCACTTCTAGCTTATTGCTTGCATTCTAAATGGGACAGAGTATTCCATGCTATGTGTCTTTGTATTGTTGAATTTCATCTATTATTTTAAAAACATCTTACAGTTTCGTTCTCTCACTCTGTTTTCTCTATCCTCTCTTTGAAGCAGAGTACAAGACGAAGGGTCGCCCGCCGAAGCCAACCTTGCGACGGACATCGTCTCTGGACACTTTGGTGGGACCATACCTTCAGGGCAACTGGCCTAGAGAACCAGAGTGCCAGCCGGTTACCTGTGTCAATGACAAGGCCACACAGGTGTGATCCTTCCCACACAAATTTTCATTTTTAGGTGAACTATTCCTTTAACACAGTCTGTGATATTAATAGCAAACAAAGGAGGTCCTGTCTGACCATGTGGGGTGGAGACTTTACTACTCAGTGGGGAGTAAAACAAACCATTGGTTTGATCTGCGTTATATGATGCAAATATAGAATTATGCACAGCTGTTTTAACACTTGTGGTGTTTGTAAAGTATATTTCTTAAATGGCCAGGGGACATAGTGTTTGTTTTAGAAAGCTGAAGTCAAGCAGTTGCTAATGAAAGATCTTGGCTTTGGGGAAAGAAAGAGTTTGGCTGGTAATGGAAGGAGTTTAGGAAAACTCAGCCTGGAACGGCAGCCATATTGTTTTTTCCAAATGGGTTCCATATGGGTTCCTGGAGCACTGCTCCAACATGCCTGCTGGGGTTTGCTATATTCAGTAAAACACAAAAGGTGAAAGTCTCTCTGCTGAGGCTGTTTGTTTTGATTTAGCATCTCAGTTTGGTAAAGGTTTTGCACTGTTCACATAATTTGATTCAGTAAGAAACGTTCATCTAACTGTTTGTGCAGTCCTGCTTATTTATGAGAGTTTATGTGCTATTAATATTTCTAAGCAATCAGACATGAGAATATCTCAGTACGAATAATTAAAAAGGGCAAAAATCTCATAGACTTTTAGAAAGTGGTATCTGAGCCATTCCGGTCCTATAGCCATCCATATTAATTTGATTCAGATTCACAAGCACTTGATTCTGTTTAGTTTTTCTTTGGTTACAGTTTGATTCTGATTCGATTCAGATTCATTTGGATGTATTGTTCAAAGGTTTGGGCTTTGTAAGATTTTCTGCAAGAAATTAATACCTTTTTTTAACATTGGTGTATTAAATTGATCAAAAGTGGCAGTGAAGACATTGATAGTGTTGCAAAAGATTTTGATTTCAATTAAATGCTGTTTTTTAAATTTCACGGTTTTCACAAAAATATTAAGCGGCACAACTGTTTGCAACAGAATGATTTCTAAAGGATCAATGTGACGCTGAAGACTGAAGTAATAATGTTGAAACTTCAGCTTTGCCATCAAAGGAATAAATTGCATTTTAAAATATATTCAAATAGAAAAAGAGATATTTTAAATTGTACGAATATTTTACAATGTTACTGTTCAATTGCATTTTTGATCAAACACTGTAAATGCAGCCTTAATGAGCATAAAAGACTTGAACATTAGTGTATTTCATTTACAATACAATTTGATTACATGTGAAAGAAATGATCTCTTTGGTGACGCTGTGAAATGCACCACTGAAACTCAGTAGATTTTTTTTTTTTAAGTTCAATTTAACTATTTCATGAGTCATTTGTTTTTTAATATCTGCTTGGCAATGCCCTGGGAAACCACCTACAACTCTCATTTTCTTGAAAATTGTAGTTTCATTTATTAGACTAGACATGTAGTTGTTTAACACTAAGCACTGAACCACCTTGTTGCTTTGCTGATTTTTGAGATGTTAGATGCTATGTTCAGTTGGGCTGTGTCTCTCAGCAGGTGATCTGCTATGCTTTCACTGATAACCGGTCACCCAAAAAAAGGTTTTGTTCAAACCCTGCCACACACACATACATACATTCAATGCACAAGCAAAACCCCCACTTACACCCTACTTTCATATATTCACGTTACATCATGCATTTCTTTCTTGAACAAATGCAACCCACTTTTTAGTGGACATTCAACAGTTAACAATTGTACAGTCTCAAGACACTCTTGACAGTCTGCCCAACCCCCCATCATCTGACCACCCGGCCGGTCCTCTTGAGTGCAGAAGGGGACTTCTGAAACTTTAGCCAGCATCTAGCGTGCTGCGCATACAGACCCTCAAACTCAATGTCCGTTTATAGGCCTAATCCCACGGCAGCCTGATGTGGGCGGACGGGCAGGCGGGTGTCCAGGCAGAAAGGAATAAGGGCCGAATTTATATTTAAATCAACCCGCAACCCTGCCCCCACTGGGCCATGTGAAACCTCCAGCCACTAAGCAGACACGGTTAGTTCTGATCTCGCACCCTAGGGGCCGGGGGTGATGACATGTTTTAATATGGCTCACTTCAACTGCGTTTTGTTGCATTAGCCTCCCAACCGCAAAAGATATTCGTGACCTCTGGCAAGGACAGGAAGAGAGGGACGGAGATTCAGGAGGAGGACACTTTTTGGGTTACGATAAGCTCCGAGATGGAGCTCAGTGATTGGATCACTTGGAAAATAATCGTTTGGTGTTTGGCGATATAGTGTGCACTAGCTGGGCTCCCACTTCTTCTCAGAGGCCTGGGACTATAGGACAGGGGTATAATGACGGTACGCATGTATCTGTCTGTGTGAGTGCACTTGAGGACAAACACATTGGTGTTTTTCCCTCTACATTTTTTAAATGTGGTGCAGCGGAGTCGGTGGTTTCTGTCATCCACGTCTCCGCACAGCTGTGTGTGTTTGGGCGTGTCTGTGTGTTGCAGGTGTGTCACATTTTCTGTCCTGTATTCAAATACGTTTAGTGAGGCGCGGAAGCAGCTTTCAGTTCCATTTGTGACATACAGAAAAACATGTCAACACTTGGCGAGCGGGGCACACCGCTCTCAGGAACGGATGCTTTATCTCGAACTGGTGCATGAAAGAGCAGCATTTAAGGGAGGGTGTGTTATCGGCCGTCTTGTGTTCGGTGGAAAGGGCTGGATTAGTTTATGTAAAGTCTGAGGGTGTTTGAGATAGTTGGTATTCAGAGAGGGGAGGTTCAGTTTTGATTATCCTGAGTGAAATGAAGCTTTGACGTCTCGCTGAGAAACCATTGTGGGTGTGAGCTTTTGAAAATTGGTAACTTTAAAATAACGTGAAATGTAAGCTTGTTTTCTTTCTTTTCTTAGACTCCCAGTTCCTGGATAGAGGAGACGCGGGGGCGGAGAGGGAGTGGTGGTCATAAGCGCTCGGCATCATGGGGTAGCGCTGAACACCTCAGAGAGGTAAGTAATTGATGTTGGCCGGAAAATGTTGTTTGAACTTGAACTAGTTAAAATTAAATTTCCAACAAAACAATTGTGTTTTAATATACACACTATCACCTTCAGAAAAGTTTGGCGTTGGTAAGATTTTTGTAATGTCTTTTGAAAGAAGTCTCTTATGCTCACCAAGGTTGCATATTTTGCTCTTTATTTAAAATAACTGTTTTCTATTGTAATATATTACAAAATGTATTTTAATCCTGTGACAAAGCTGAATTTTCAGCATCATTACTGTAGTCTTCAGCGTCACATGATCCTTCAGAAATCAGTCTTTTATGATTTTGTGGTGCTCTAGAAATATTTCTTATCAATGTTGAAAACAACTGTGCTGATTAATATTTATGTGGAAACCATGATTTTCAGGATTATTTGATGAAAAGAAAATTCAGAAGAACAGCATTTATTTGAAATAGAGATCTTTTGCAACTTTATAAATGTCTTTATTGATCAATTTAAAGGCAGGATAGGTGATTTGGTTCAAAAACATTTTTTGTTGGGCTGGTTGAAAGGCACTTCACATCCAGATAGCAATCACTAAGTTAAGTGGTCTAAATTTATTTATATGTATTTATGTTGTTTGTGGAAGGTGTAGGACCATAAAATGTTCGACCAATCAGATTATTCGGTCCAAACATTACAATAGGCTGTCTTACCTGCCTGTCGACGTATGTATTTGCATACCTCTGCGCACCATGTTCGCGCAGACATGATACGTCATCAGTGCAATTCATTACGCTATTGCAGACCAAGCGAGAATGAAAGGCGCTATTATTGTAATATTATACGCTTTGTACTGTAATATTTTCTAACCAGTGAATGAGACGTGAGGTAATCTGATAGCGTTTTATTGGGTGGTTAGTCTCTGGTCTGCCTGTACGTGTTCATTTGTTTTGGAGGAGGCGTGGCTTTGGAGAGTGATTTGCAGGGAGGTTTGGAATCTATGCTTTCAAAGCTAGCTTGCTATTGCTAGCCTCTCTGAAATCACCTACCCTACCTTTAATGTGTCTTTTCTAGAAAAAAAAATATATATATTTCTTACAGAAAAAACCTCAAACATTTGAACAGATGTGTACCATTATGTGATAAAAAATTATTTAAATTATTTAAATTAAAGGAATATTGGTCATTTCACCCACCATTGCTACCATAAATAAAACCGGTATAAACTTCCTGACAACAATCAAATAATAAACAATTATTATTTAGACCCATTATTTAAATTAGTCTGGACTACTCTGTCCCACCCATTTTCAGGAACCATTCTGTTCCAATTTTCAATTCTAAACTCATTTTACTTTTGTGGTATCTCAACTGCTTTTTACAAGCGTGTCCACAGAGAAAACTCTACTTTTGAACAGAAAGTATAACCTTTATTATAGGTCAGCATAAAGGGCATTGCAGTTAGGTTTCACTTCTTCTCTGCACCTTATAAGTTTACATCTGATACTATAACTCTCATATTTCTCTCCTTCAGGTTGCTAAGCTTCGGCAATCCTTACAGAAACGCTCCAGACATGCACCTCCTGCCATGGACTGTGACCACACACACCAACACGTTCACAGCAGCCAAACACACACCCCTGGAAGTACACAGGTAAACAAGAATGTACAAACAAACCACAATTCTAAACAATGTATCAATATATTTTGACCAGCTTGTTAGTTTACAGTAGTGACACTCAGGGACATCAACAGAAAGGTTGGAGGCTTGTTTATGATCAGTCATTATGAGATAAGCCTCTCAGATTGGCCCACATCTCACTAGCAACAGAGGTTTAAAAACAGAGCAGCCTTACTTAGATGGTGTCAGTGAGCCACAGCCATTGATATGGCGAAAACACATGCGCACACACACATAAAGCTGGTTATGTGGCAGTGGCTCTCTTTGTACAGTTATATTTAGAGGTGACAATATGCATAAATCTATGTGCATTGTATGCTATGCATGTTTATTATATTACACACATACAGGTCAATCGTATGTGTTCAGGTTACTTTTAACTGCCATAATTGTATATATCACACATACAGGTCAATCGTATGTGTGATATATACAGTCCCCTCCATAAGTATTGGAACAGTATAGACAAAATTGCTCTGTTGGCTGACATCAAGACATTTGCAAATATGATTAAAAAATGAATATGAGACAAAACTTCAGAATGTCACATTTTATTATTAGCCGTTTCAACACATACATGTTTTACCAAATAAAAAGAACAGCACTTTCAGTTCATCCCACTCATTGATGTGAGCATAAGTATTGGGACAGTTGAACATAAGGCAGATATAAAAGATTAAAAGCTATTATTTAGTTGCAGATCCCTTGCGCACAATCACAGCAGTGAGTCTGTGACCCATAGACATCACCAGACTCTTGGTCTCATCCTTTGAAATACTTTTCCCAGCCTTTAATGCAGCCAATTTCAGTTGTTGCTTGTTTTGGGGAGTTTCTGCCTTTACTCTCCTCTTCAGCTGGTGAAATTCATGTTCAATCGGATTTAAATCTGGAGATTGACTTGGGCAATCTAAGACTTTCCATTTCTTTGCCCTTATAAATTCCTTGACTGAACTGGCAGGGTGTTTTGGGTCATTGTCCTGATGCAATATGAAGCACTTCCGAATTATTCTGGTGGTATTTCCTTGAATATTGGTAAGCAAGATGGTTTTGTACCCTTCCAAATTCATTCTGCTACTGTCATCATACATTAAGTCATCAGTAAAGTTGAGAGGGCCTGTTCCAGAGACAGCCATACATGCCCATGCCATGACACCACCTCCACCATGCTTTACAGATGAGGCTGTATGCTTGGGATCTTTTGCAGTTCCCTTTTTTTCTCCACATTTTTGCTTTCCCATCACTTAGCTAAAGGTTCATCTTTGTCTCATCGGTCCATAAACACAGTTCCAAAACTCTTCTGGCTCACCTTTGTGCTTTTTTGCAAACTCTAATCTTGCCTTTCTATTTTTGGTGCTGGTCAGAGGTTTGCATCTTGCTGTGTAGCATCTGTAATTCTGTGTCAAAGTCTCCTGAGGACAGTAGATTGTCAGAGCATCACCCCAGCTTTCTGGAAGTTGTTGGTGATTTTACAGACACGTCTTTTAGGGTTCATTTTCACAGCTTTTATGATTTGTCTGTCATCAACTACTGTTGTTTTCTCAGCCGATCAGGTAGTTGTTGGTGGCTGGTGTAGCTGGTGGTTTCCAAACTCTTGATTTCTCCATGCCCTTTGTTTTTGCTATAGCTCTAATTGACTTCCTCTTTTCTTTTAGCATCCAAATTGCTTGCTTTTCTCTCAAAGTCAGATCCCTCATCTTCATCCTGGTTTGTGTGTGTCATCATCGAATGCAAGATTCAGAATACAGAAGTAATGGAAATAACTGATATGACACATTCACTGCTTTTAATATCTGAAGAATGAATGCAACAGGACACAGCTGATTACTTAGAAAGACCTGTGAGGCAATTGTTCCAATACTTATGCTCACATCAGATAGGGGGATGAAACTCTAAAAGTGCTGAACTTCTTAGCTGGCAAAACATCTATGTGTTGAATCACCCAATAATAAAATGTGACATTCTGTAGTTTTGTCTCATATTCATTTTTTAATCATATTTGTAAATGTCTTGACTCCACAGCCAACAGAGCAATTTTGTCTTTACTGTTCCAATACTTTTGGAGGGCACTGTATGTACAGTGCCTTGTGAAAGTATTCATACCCCTTTATTTTATTTTTTTCATGTTTTATGTTGCAGCCTTATTTTAAATTACTTTTTTCCCCACATCAATTTAACACTCCATACACCATAATGACAAAGCAAAAAACAGATTTGTGACAGCTTTTTCAAATTTATTAGAAATAAAAAAAAATTAAATGATTCCATTGCATAAGTATTCATACCCTTACCTGGAACAATTGAAATTTAGCTCAGAAGTGTTACTACACTTCCAGTGGAGTTAAACTGTGGCAAATTCATTTGAATGAGTATGACTTGGAAAGGCACATACCTCTCAGAAAAGGTCTAATAGCTGATAATGCTTATCAGAGCAAAAACCAAGCCCTGAGGTCAAAATAACTGCCTATAGGGCTCAGGAACAGGATTGTGTCAAGGCACACATCTGGGGAAGAGTTGATGTAGCCTTCATTATCCATAATGGAAGATGTTTGAAACAACTAGAACTCTTCCTAGAGCTGGCCTCCTGGGCAAACTGAGCAATTGATGGAGAAGGGCTTTGGTTAGACTTGTGACCAAGAACCTGATGGTCACTCTAGTTGAGCTCCATGATCATATGTGGAGACAGGAGAAATCTACAGAAGGACAAACATCACTGCAACACTCCACCGATCTGGGCTTTATGTTGGTGCGGTAAGACTCAATCCTCTCTTCAGTGAAGACACATGAAAACACACTTGGAATTTGCAAAAAAGCACCTAAAGGACCCTCAGACTGTGAGAAACAAGATTTTCTGGTCAGATGAACCTCAATTCCATCATGTTTGAAGGAAACCAGGCACTGCTCATCACCTGCAGAGTACCATCCCAAAAGTAAAGTGTGCTGGTAGCAGCCTCATGCTGTGGGGCTGTTTTTCAGCGGCAGGGACTGAGGGACTCGTCAGAGAAGAAGAAAAGCTTAATTAACCAAAATATAGAGATGGTCTTAATGAAAACCTAGTCCAGAGCATTCAGAACCTCAGACTGGGCAGAAGGTTCACCTTCCAACAGGACAATGGACCTAAACACAGCAAGAGTGGCTTATAGACAACTCTGTGAATGTTCTTCAATGGCCCAGCCACAGCCTGGGATTGAACCCAATCAAATATTTCTGGAGAAACCTGAAAATGTGCATCTGCACCCATCCAACCCGACAGAGCTTGAGAGGTGAAGAGGTGAGAAGAACAATGGCAGATAATTGCAAAAGCTTGTCGCATCATACCCAAAAAGACTTGAGGCTGTAAAGGTGCTTCAACTAAGTTCTGAGTTAAGGGTTTGAATACTTATGCAATGTACTTATTTCAGTGTTTTATTTTTAATAAATTTGCAAAGTTGTCACAAATCAGTTTTTTGCTTTGTCATTATGGTGTATGGAATATTAAATTGATGAGGGAAAAAAGTAATTTAAAGCAGTTTAACATAAGGCTGCAACATACCAAAACATGAAAAAAAAAAAAAAAAAAAAAAAAAAATTTAAGGGGTATGAATACTTTCACAAGGCACTGTATATACAGACTTTTTTTTTTCATTTCAGCTTGTACTTGTACACATATTGGTTTATATGTCTTTGATGGTCAAGTCAAGTCACCTTTATTTAAATAGCATTTTTTACAATACAGATTGTGTCCAAGCAGCTTTACAGTAATAAACAGGAAAACTGTGTTGATAATGCAAAAGGACAATAATAAACACTTAATCTTCAGTTAAAGTCAGTTCATCATTGATTCATTGATAGTCTCGTGTGTGTGTGTGTGTGTGTGTGTGTGTGTGTGTGCAGACGATGCCTCTTATTCCACTGAGCCGATTGGCCCCCAGACTGAGACGCAGTGTTGAAGGACTAAATCTGGAGCTGGAGGGAGTCTTTGTGTCTGAAACAGCAAAAGAACAGCACAAAGTCAGTGTGTATATGTTTGAATGTGTATGTTTCTGATCTTCAGTTTCAGAACCATCTGAAACCCGTGTGATTTAAAACAAAAAAAATAAAATAAAAAAACATTTTTTTGTGTGTTTAGATTCTTGAGGTACCAGATGGTCACAGAGCCCCCGTCCCAGCTCAGAGGTACAGCAGCGCTTCACAGAGCGACCCTTCTCCTGCCCAGCTGTCCCCCTCACACTCTCCCTGCACCATCACAGACACCGGTCAGTATATGTATAAATATAGAAACGGACTTTATAAAGTCTATATTTCATGTTCCATGTCAAATTGAGACAAGATGGCCAAAGATGGATGTGCTCAGAGTCTAACGATTAAAAAAATAGCACAAACTGAACATTCATATTTTATCAACACATGACAGGGAGATCTGTGTGAAACTGTTAATTGTGTAATATGTATTTGGCTGACGACTGTCTTTATCTCTGTGTGTGTGTTGTTTATAGATATGGTTGTGTGTGGGCCGCTCTGTCCACCTTCCTCCCCTCCTCTATGTATTTCTGAGCCACCATCATCTTCTCCTCGCCCCAACAAGACGCATGTCTTTCAGAGAGAACCTCCAGAGGGCTGTGAGAGAGTACGTGTGTCTGAGGAGGCCATGTAAGTTTAGCACAAACACAAACTGCTAGGGCTGTCAAAAAAAAAAAATTGAATTTTGAATATTTGTCGAATTTAAAATAAAAATCCACATTCGAATGCAAAAACGCAGTATTCGAATTTTAGATGTGCGTCAGGCAGCCTTGTATGTGGCACACAAGATGCGATGACGATGTAGGTGCCGTTGTATTTTACTGTTTTTTTTTTTTTTTTTTTTTTTTTTAGCCTATCCAGTTGAACCCACTGGATGCGGCGCTGCTCACTCAAAATATTGCGGAAAAAGAGAACATCAATGTGGAGATGATGATGTTTACCTCAAAACTGGAACCAAGCTTTTCACACAGAACGCATATTATCGCATTTTCTATAGGGACGTCTATCACTGTTGCACTCGCGTCTCACACAAGAGAGCGGCATGTTTAGAAAGCCATGTAAAATTAATGTAAGTTCAGCTTTTAAAAAACATGTCTCGAGACTTTATGGCGGTTTTTCTGCATCCCACTGCATCTCATGTTTTTAAATGAAAAAAGTAGGCTACTCTTTGTGATTGGTTTTCGGTCCTTAGTATTAAACTATACATACTTACATGATGCTTGCTGTTTCTAATTGTTTAAGCAACGTAATTAATTATATATGGTTTATAAACATTATTTTGAACATTATGCACTTTTTTCAAAGATAGTCTCGTTTTTTTATTGCTTTGAAGAAACGTGCATTAGTATGGTAATATTTTGCTCGATCCGCCCTCTTGTGGCCTCAGGAGAGAAGCCAAAAGCTTTTTTTCCCCCCTAACAGAAATTATGCCTTTTAAATTCGAATATAATTCGAATATTGACAATATTTTAGTACAAAATTCGAATTTAGTTTTCCAGCCAATTTGACAGCCCTACAAACCGCTGTATGTGTTAGATAGGAAATAAACATAGAACAGTAACACTTTAGTTTAGAGACCAATTCTCACTGCTAACTGTTTACTAGCATGCATATTACTAGCTTATTGGCTATTTATTAGTACTTATAAAGAACATATGCACTATTCTGCATAACCATATTTTAGATCCCTTGATCCTAAACCATACCTAAACATAACAACTACCTTACTAACTATTAATAAGCAGCAAATTAGGGGTTGATTGAGGCAAATGTCATAGTTAATAGTCAATAGCTTGATCTTGGGTCTTTTTTATGCAAATACTCTTAATCTGAATATTAAGTTTTCAATGCATCTAATTAATCAGCAATTTGTGCAGTTAATTTAATTAAATTAATTATTTGATCAATCAGTCTCTACTTTCTAGCATTCTCTGTTCTGGAAATGCCCTTCTGCCTTTTTCAAAAAATAAAATAAAACAAAACAAAACAAAATAAATAAATAAAATTACTTGTATTTTTCTTTTCATTGTCTGTATTCTCTAGGTTGTATATCAGTGTAGTTTAAGCTGTTTTCACCGTGTTTAGAAGTGGTTAGTTGTACAAGCCGTGGGTGAAATAGGAGACTTGTCAGACTTCCAAAAATGACAAATCATGGAAGCCTGTTTAGCAGGAGCATCTGTAACCTTAACAATTATTTGCCGTTTTAAGAAGAACAGTCTTTATGATTATGACTGCGTACACAAAGCATGGCAAGACTTCATCAGCAAAGAAGAAAAGTATTCAAAAACTGAAAGTGAATGATAGAGACCGTCAAACAATAAGAAGGCCATTTTCATGACAATTAAGCACATTTAGCCCCAGATGTCATAAAAAAATCATTGTTGATAAAAAATTGCAGTATTACAGTGTGCATTATTTAAAAAAAAATTTTACTATTATGACTTGAATACTAACATATACTTATGTATACATATGCAGTACTTATATATGATATGCAATCAATCTCGTCTTTTCAGCCTTCCCTGTCATGGAAATGCTCCTCTTCAGCCTTCCTGTCCTGACCCCAACAAGGTGAATTTCACACCTCACGGTGGCTCCGCCTTCTGTCCTGTCAGTCTCCTCAAGCCCCTCCTCCCTTCTATGGACCTGTTATTTCGTGGCCTGTCTGTTTCACCCGTCACTGGCTGTTCGGCTCAGAGTGCTGCCCCCTGCCAGACCCCGGGACATGCTGTGGGTGGTTATTTGAGCGGCACCCTCCCAGACCCTACCACCACCTCTCTGTGAATGGAGGACATTCATGACGAGAAAAGAAAAACTAAAGATGGTTGTGCCTTTGTCCCATCTCATCAGCAACTTTGACATCGAAGCGTCTCAAAGAAAAGAAACTGCTCATGCCATCCACTCAGTAACTGATTTGTTTTGATCGGCACAGAGAGGGAAAAAAAATCATGATGGAAGAACAAAATGGAGAACTTTTCTTCATCTAAAACTACGGTGGACTCTCTCCGATGTAATTTGTTGGCGACCTTTTGACCTCAGGACTCTCCACTTGGCACTTGTGATCATTTCGTTTCACATTATAGCATTTAGCTATATTTTCTATAATTTCTATAAAACAATACTGATGCCTATTCATCATCTGTGTATGAATATATTTTTAGCTCTGTCAGAAGAGTCATTCTGAGCAGATTTTGTCTATCAGACAGACTATAAAACGTGCGTTATAAGCCTGATCCACTCCGTGATGATTTTACAGAGATTGTGATTCAGAAACATGTTTCTTAATTCAGTATTTACAGACACGGGTCTTTACTGCATGCTGGACTTTTTTACCAACATGAAAGAGGCAGTAATAGACCAGAGTCTCTCATCAGTTGGTGTTTTTGAAGGCTGGGACTGTTTTGAATACTCTCAGTATGTCTGTTTAGTGCTTCAAAATATATACATTTAGACATTATTAAATACAGCTCTGAACTGTTGGTGTTTAATGAATGCCACCAAATGTTCAGTGAAGAGCTATTATCCATAATCTTACAAAGCTTGTCAAAAATGTCCCGTCATATTTCACCGCCAATCAAAAGAAATAGTAAAAAAAAAAAAAAAAAATTAATTGTAGGACAAGGTGCATATTTTGTTACATTATTAAATAAATATGACTTTATTAAATAAATAAATATTTGTATATGTATGTATAAAATAGGTACTATTTTATTTTATCGTTTGAGTTTGGATTGAAATATGATGGGGATATTTTAACAGATTCTGTGAGATTCACCGATCCAGAGAAACTGTGTTACAGTTATAATGTATTGAGGGAAAGGCAGAGGCCATTATTACTTGTTTATTCCGAGGTCTTCATGCATTGTGGGTCGCTGACTCTTAAATTCGGTGTAAGACAAGAATACCGACGGGACCCCATTAAGGGTTTATTTTGCTACGCACTTGATAAGTGTGCTGTATGTTTTACTGAATTTCACTTCAGACTTGACTACTAATCTTACCCACAGTGGTCATATTGTTCAGTTCATTTGAGCACAGGCTGGTTCTACAAACACTTCACGTAAGACACAAGCAAGTTTGCTGCATTCAAGTACAGTGTGTGCATATCATAAAGAACAAGACTCCAGCAAATTATTGTTTGCTGTTATTTAAAGCACTGTTATTATCCCATATATTTGCATGGATTGTGTCTCAGTCTTGGCATCATCCATAGTTTTTTACATTCTCACTTGTTACCTTGTTCTGTAAGGGTGCTGTTTTATAGGCATTGTTCTCAGATTGTTTGTCTTGAGTACAGTTATTGTACACCAAACCTGTTTTGCCTTCTATATTGTAAATTTATGTTACTCAGAGTTTTGGCTGCCATAAATGAGAAGCGCAGATAAATAAGAGTGTGGTTGTTGTTCTGTATATTAGCTTAATAATTATGCATTCCTGAGCATAAGTCTCACAATTATCTATCTGTCTATCTGTGCATATTACACTGTAATATACATTTATATGTTTACATTTAAATGTAACACTTGGAATTGGAATTCTATGATTTCATATTTGCATGAATGAGACGTACACGTGATGCATGCGGAGGAACTCTGTGCCCCGCCCTCTTAAAGATCCCCGCCCTGTGATTGGCTACATGTAGTCAGCTTTTGCTTATTTGGACCAATCCAAGTTATACACATACCGCTACGTAAAAATCCAAACTGCTTTTCAAGAAAGGCCCCACAGATTTGTTTACAGCGACTCGTATCTAATACCCAAATAAAATTCAAGCCGCGTACTGTCAGTAATGTACAAAAACATAGACAGAGCCGAAAACCTGTGCTGGGAGGGAAGTCGACGCGATTCAGCAAATAATGACCTGTTCCTGGCGTAATTCTGTATTTTAATCCTCTCTTCGATCCTGATAAAGTTACAGGCATATCAGCGGAGTACCTGGAGTTCCTCAGGTCCTTCTCCTCTAGTGTTTATTAGAGGCTGCCCCAGCAGTAGTTTTCATCTGCTAATACTAAATGTCAAAAACAGACCATTAACTCAGCATCTCAAGTACAGAATCACTTAAACGTTTGAGGCTTCCTCGCAATATCTGGAAACAAAAGCCGCGTTTTTTTACCTGCATTCACTCGCAGGTCAATTTCAGGATGCGGCTATTTGGACACAGCTAGCGCGCGGTTCATCTACGCTAACGTTACTGGTCTGTAAATTGCATAAAACACAAATAAACGCATGGCAAGAATAGCGGAAGTAATATCGTTGTAACTGTAAGTCGCTTTCAGACTATAGATGTAACAGCAGAGGAAGGAGAGCCTCATCTTCAGAGCCGGATCATCATCGGTTCCGGGCCCCCGGTCGCCGGTAGAGTGGATCGGGACGCAGGAGCGCGAGGAGCGGGGAGCGGAGCGGTGTCCGTGTCCATACCGAGACTGCTGGACGATAGCATGGCCTCCGGGAAGGCAGCGAGCAAACCGTCTCTCTGGCAGAACGAGCGGCTCCGGTTCATCGTGTGTTTCTGCGGAGTGTTCGTGTGTTACTTCTATTATGGGATACTGCAGGAGACAATGTGAGTACAAGACTGCACTGCATTTGAAGAGCGTGCATTACTTTCTAGACCTAGATGCGTTTAACGAGATATTGCATTTCTGTATTTTTCTTTTTTTTTTTCTTTCATTTGATTACTACTCAGTTAATTTTATTTACTGCACAGTTGCTATTATTGCACTAAATTACTCTCTGCACATGTGATTGCAATAGTAAGACTTTGCATTCTGTCCAGTAAATGAAGACGTGCAGCTCTAGCATATATTCCTGTAAACCAGTGATTCTCAAGCTGTTTGACTCCAAGGCCCCTCTTTGTAATATTTGCAAAATAAGCCCCTTCTATCGAAGCTGATTGTAATAAAAGATAAATAAACTCAAAATGTAATGCCAGTGTAATTTTTACATCTTTATTTTAACTAACTTTTAAAAAATCTAGACACATTTGGGGCCCCTGGAAGTTTACTGAGGCCCCCTGGGGCCAGTTGCATAAACAGGAGGTAATCAGTCTTACTTATTTAAATTGGGCTAGTCTGCCTTTTTGTAACTGGGTTTAAAAAGTTAAGAGCAGTTTTGAAGAAAACAAATTAGATTGACTAAATTTTAAGACTAGTCTAAGTAGTTTATGCATCTGGCCCCTGATTAAGAACCACTGATTTAAACTTCTAGCATAATATAATGTAATATAACATTGGTGTGTAATTACTAGTAAGTTACCTCTAGGAGTGTGTATTGCAATTTTATCAGGAACTCTTTATTAGATACTAATCAGAAGTTCCCCAAATAACTCAACTAGTATGTTTTCCAGTTGTTGCTGGAACCTTTAATACTGATTTTACTAGTAATTATTCATTAGTTACTAGTGCTTATTCATACTAGGATTTATTCCAGATTTAGGAACTATTATCTATTTAGACTGTCATGTCAATCCCAGTTGTTAGCTACTAGTAACATGTGTTATCTTACTAGATAGAGCTTTTTATCTTACTAGATATGGCTACATTATGGTTCAAATGAAAATCTTACTAGTAAGATTATTTAAAATATTACTACAAGCATCTAGAATGACACAGTATAAATATAATAAATATGCACCGTTGTCTATTCAGTTAGTACAAGAAAAACTGGACTTGAGTCAATTTTATAATAAGTAATGATTTTTCTGAAATGTGTACCAGCAACAAAATGGGAATATAATATTTAAATAAGTTAGAAGTGAATAGTTATCTGAACTACAGATATTATAGCCAAGACAATATCAACAAACTAAGTTTCAGCTCAGAAAGTTTTTCTTTGTGTGTAACACAACCCAGCACAATGTCTTTTTCCTTTTGAAATCTGGGGTGATAGTTTGTCTCAGATGAACAAGCAGTGATTTTCTTTTCAGATCATACTGCCATGTTTTTAACCATTTCATCTCTGTTTTGAACCCCCTCGGATTTTTGACCTTTCAGCATCCCGAAGAATATTTTAATCAAGCGCTAAAATTAGTTGCTGCTCTAAACAACAATTTCTTCCCCAGCAACTGTTGGTTATTTTTACCTCCAGTGATTATTAAGTCTCCTTGTTCCACACAGCTGTTCCCTTCAATCCCACAATTCATTGCCTCTGTCTTCTGTTTCATCCAGCACACGAGGAGACTACAGTCAAGCGGGGAAGAAGGAGAAGTTTCGTTACGCCACCACACTAGTCTTCATCCAGTGCATCATCAGTGCTGCTTTCTCCAGACTCTGTGAGTCAAACAGATTTCTGATTGCATGTGTGGAGATCATGTGTTGTTGTATTAAATGGGTGGCATCATGTTATAATGGCACAAATGTTGCTGCAGGTGTTTAAAATCTGAATTGCAAGTAACTTTTGCATGCTCTCTGTTTTGTGCATGTAGTAATTCAGTTTTTTGAGGGCTCAAAGCAGGACCACACGAGAAGCTGGCTGTATGGCATGTGCTCTCTGTCTTACCTGGGCGCCATGGTGTCCAGTAACTCGGCCCTGCAGTATGTCAACTACCCTACACAGGTCTGCACAGCTCTCTACTCACGTATATCTGATTCTCTTCCTCACAACATTCCGCTCATGAGTCTTTGTTCTGTCTAGGTGTTGGGAAAATCCTGTAAACCAATTCCAGGTGAGCATCTTTATCTGTTTTAATCACACAAACAGGAAAGAATGTAGAACATGCTGGGCTTGTTTTACTGTAGTTCTCATTCAAAACGCACATGGCTTTAGGGATTTACAGTCTCATTTGTACATACACTACCATTCAGAACTTTTAAGGTCAGCAAGCCTTTTTTTATTTTATTTTATTTTTTTAAAGAAATGAATATTTTCATTCAGCAAAGATGCATTAAACTGATCACAAGTGACAAAAAAGACATTTATAATCATACAGACAATTTATTTTTTAATTAAATGCCGTTCTTTTCAACTTACTATTTATCATAGAATCTAGAAAAGCTGCATCATAGTTTTCACAAAATAATAAGTAGTTTTTAGATACATATTAGATTATTAGAATGATTTTTGAAGGACCATGTGACCCTGAAGACTGGAGTAAATATATTCAGTTTTGCCATGACAGAAATAAATTACATTTTAAAATATATTCAGATAGAAAAGTTACTTTAAATATTAATAACATTTGGCAATATTACTGTTTTTATCAAATAAATACAAGCTTGGTAAACATAAGAGATTTCTTTAAAAATAAAAATAAATAAATAAAATAAATCCATCCTGAAATGTTTGAATGGTAGTGTACAAAAGACTAAACAGTGGGCTCAACATTTTTGGACTCTTAAGTGTTTTTGGACACTGAAATAACTCTAAATAATAGAGTCATTACAATAAATAAAAATATCCATCTAGATAACCTTTATTTAAAAAAAATGGCACAAACATACTTTCTAGAAAAATACAGTAAATAAAATTTAATATAAATAATATAAAATGAAGTTAATAGAAAAAAGTCCTGGGACAAGTTGTTTACAAGTCATTATAAAAATCTTATTTTTTATAAGATAAAAAATAAAAAATAAGATTTAGTGTCCATACATTTAGTGTCCAAATACTTTTTTTGGCCACTGTAGTTCTTATTCATATCTCATCTGGATGTATTTTTGTTTAGACTACAAAATTTATGCTTGCCTCACGTGTTCAATGACTAACAGTGAGCATATATTCCCATATGGCCATATTTTTTGGCTTATGTTTGTTGGCCATATGGCAAACTGTTCTCTTTGTTCTTGCACTTTTTAACCACCCAACAGAAACGTCTGCAGATTGATGGTGTTGGTCACGTCTTCTCATTGTGCTTTTGTCCTCTTGGTTCCACAGTGATGATTCTGGGTGTCACAATCCTAAGGAAGAAATATCCCATGGCCAAGTATCTGTGTGTGTTTCTAATCGTCACTGGGGTCGCTCTCTTCCTCTACAAACCCAACAAAGGCTCCAGCACATCAGATGAACACACATTTGGCTTTGGAGAGATGCTGCTGGTTGGTCTCTCTTTGAATCCATTCCATTCTCTCCCTTACATACAGTACCATTTCTTGTTCTCTGGTTAAAGCTGATCTGATGTGTGTTTGTTTGGTAGCTGCTGTCTCTGACTCTGGATGGGCTGACAGGTGTAGCTCAGGACCACATGAGGGCACGGTACCAGACGGGGGCCAATCACATGATGCTGAACATCAACATGTGGTCCACACTGGTCCTAGGAATAAGTGAGTTATTAAAAAGAAAGACCCATTAAATTATAGGAACACTGGCACTCTGTTAGTGAAAGCACTGGTTATTAAAGATAAAAGAATAAATGTTAATCACTTGAATATTTATTAACTCTTCTATCTGGGAGATACATAAATTCACAATTTTCTTTCATGACTTCTGCATATGAGATGAAGATATTTTACAGTGAGTCTGATTTTAAACTCAGTACTAAAAAAAAACAACTTGAATTTTTCAAATTGTCCACTTTAGTGAATCACTCAAAGTGTTCATGGAAGTCCAAGTGCAGCAGTAATAGTTATAAATACACTACAGTTTAAAAGGTTTGATTAAAGTAAGATTAAAAAAAATTAAATGAATAGTTTTATTTAGCAATGATATATTAAACTGATCAAAAGTGACAGTAATGAGATTTATTGTTACAAAATGTTGATATGTGTCAAATAAATGCTGTTCTCGTGAACTTTCTATTAATCTTAATCCTATTTAAAAAAAAACGTTAAAATTTTTTTAGCATAGTTTCCATAAAAATATTAAGCAGCACAACTGTTTTCGTTAATTTTCTTATCATCATTAATAATAATAATAATAAATGTTTGTTGTGCACCAGATAAGCATATTAGAATGATTTCTGGATGATCATGTGACACTGAAGACTGGAGTAATGATGCTGATTAATCAGTTTTGCATCACGGGAATAAATTACATATTAAAATATATCACAATAATAAAAAATGGTTATTTTAAATTGTAATAATATTTCACAATATTGCTGTTTTTTTGTTTTTGGTACTGTATTTATGATGATATAAAAATCTGCCTGGGTGACCATAAGACTTGTTTCAAAAATCTTACCGACTCCAAACATTTGAACAGTAGTGTGCATGAGCAAATTTTGCTGTTTATTATGATTTTATCATGTTGGTGCATAAAATGAGAAAGCTTACATATCATTTTGGTGTTCATGTAGTGAAATTCAGTGTTGAAAACATGCCTCTATTTTACGTATTGCCTTAAACATTTATAATCTGCTTGGTTTAGTGGTTTTAAATGGCATTTCCATCCTTGTCAGTGTATTTTCCTCCATCAGGGGGAGCTCTGGCTCTACTGTTGCTGTTGTTATTATTTCAGGCCTGACAGAAGCAACCCTGCTGATCTCCAGCAGCTGCTCAGTCTGTCTGCCTCAGCTCTGAAAGGCATCTGTTCCTCACTTTTAATCTTTAATCTCATCACACATGCAGCAAACTTCCTTCCTTGCAAACCTCTCATTATGAAACCAGAGCTGTCCTGTGGTGCTCTCTGAAGTTATCAGAAATATTGAATAGTTTTTGTATTTTCAAGCTTCTCTTTCAACTATGCAAATGCGAAATAATACAGAGTCCAAAATTAACACTTGCCAAGCCCAAATGTGAGTAAAAACTGGCTTTGGTGAGTAAAGTTATTTGCCAACCTCGTTAGGGCATAATGAGTTTAAAAAAGCAGAATGTGATCACTGCAGCTAACCTGAGAAATTCAAATCTAACATATACAAACCATGTACTAAGAAAATGATCTCTCGCTCTTTCTCTCTGCACAGTTGTGCTTTGGACAGGGGAGGTGTGGGAGTTTTTGTCATTTGCTGACCGCTATCCTGGCATCATCTATAATATCCTCCTGTTCGGTATCACTAGCGCTCTTGGACAGGTGGGTTTGTTGTTTGTTTAACAACAGAGCAGCACCATCTTTCATTTAGACACCAACGCCTTAATGAGTGCGAGGTGATAATCCAGGGTTTTATTCTCCTCATCTTTCTTCACCTAGACGTTCATCTTCATGACTGTGGTGTATTTTGGGCCGCTCACCTGTTCCATCATCACAACGACGCGGAAGTTCTTCACCATCCTGGGGTCTGTGCTGCTGTTTGGGAACATCATCAGCACGATGCAGTGGTTTGGTACCATCCTCGTCTTCCTCGGTGAGTGATCTGTTCTCAAAACTATATCATGAATACTTATATTGTAATACACACACACAAGCACTGTGATTCAGAATGAAGCCTCTTATGCTCACCAAGCCTGCATCAAAAATATTGCTTTCTATTTGTATATATTTTAAAATGTAATTTATTCCTGTGATGGCAAAGCTGAATATTCAGCATCATTACTCCAGTTTTCTCCAGTGTCACATGATCCTTCAGAAATCATTTTAACATGCTGATTTGCTGCTCAAGAAACACTTTTTATTATCAATGTTGAAAACCACTGTGCTGATTAATACTTTTGTGGAAACAAAATATATTTTTCAGGATTCATTGAAGAATAGTTCAAAAGAACAGCATTTATTTAAAAAAATAAATAAATTTTGTAAGATTACAAATGTCTTTTACTATCACTTTATAAATCTTAAATTCTGAATAAATGTATTAATTTTCTAAAAGAGAAAAAATGTTACTGACCCCAAACGTTTGAATGGTAGTATAATTTAACAATATAAAATTATATGTTTTAGTTAACTTCTTTAACTGTATTTATTTTTTTATACATGGGTACAATTTACATTTGTTTACAAACTTCATATGCAGCATTTGAGCACTAGGTTTTGGATTAAAAATGTTCATTAGAAACATGCAGTCAGTGATGTATGTCCACATTTTTGAGTAGTCTTGTACTTCTGAGCTTGTTAAAGTTGAATAGTTCTATATTGAGCAGTACTAATAATCAGTCCAGAGCTGTATGACCATAGTGAACGGATATATAATAAGCTCAACCATGACTGTGCTCTGTCTTTCAGGCCTTGGACTGGATGCCAAATTTGGAAAGTCTCCTAAGAAGACGACACACTGAAGACTGGAACCCTGTGTGTGTGTGTGTGTGCGTGTGTGTGCGCGTGCGCGTGCGCGTGCGCACATGTATGCCTGCGTCTGAACCCCTGAGACAAGCATAGACGTTTATTCTAAACACTTTACCACACTAACTCCATCACTGGTGTACTTCAGAGATGATGTTTTAGCACTCAAAATATTGTTATTATGCTGATGTTCTGAACATTTAATTATGGGATATATTTGCTCATCATCTGGCAAAATGGTATCCATGGTAACAGAGGGACAGTGCAAATGTGTGTCTGTGCCTAATCATAATCTGTCATGCTCATAAGGCGAAATCAAAAAGATAAAGTTTGGATAAAGATAAAGATCCAAGGTAACACTTTAGAATAGGGAACACTTATTAACTATTAACTATGACTTTTCCCTCAATAAACTCCTAATTTGCTGCTTATTATTAGTTAGTAAGGTAGTTGTTAGGTTTAGGTATTGGGTAGGATTAGGGATGTAGAATAAGGCATTAATATGTGCTTAATTACTACTAATAAATGGCTAATATTCTATTAATATGCATGCTAATTAGCAACTACTTAAGAGACCCTAAAATAAAGTGTTACCAGATCCAATTTAAAATTGGATTCTATAAAAGGTAGACACACCTCAGCTGATTGTACTTCCTGGAAGACTCCCTCCTGGAAGCCAACCATTGAATTTTTTAACTACCACAATTCGTACTTTTGACACATTTCTATATATACCTCCTAGACATTTGAGAAGTCAGACAGGTGTGTTCTGCCTAAACTTTAGTCTTAATTTAGGCAGTAAATTGTGTCTGGTTGTCATTGCATTCCCCAAAAAATGTATGTGTGTTGTTTACTTTATGTATGTAATGCACAAACACCTGTATAGATGATTTATTTGTCAAAACATGGCTTTTTCATACCAGATGTCATATTTATATTCATATGTCTTGTTTGTAGTCATCAAAACACATATTTAGAAAGTTGACATTTTTTACAAAAAGAAAAGAAGATATATCGATATATCAATATATCATCTGCATTACACTGTGTCCTTATGTCAGAATAAAAATGGAATTTTATAGATTCATTCTACTTTGCATCTCTATGAAACGATGTGTTTAGAATCATAATGGGTGTTTAATAAAAGGGATACTCAACCAGGTTTGTAGAAGATGCTGTTGACCAGCTGTCATCGGGGAACGTCTGCCAGCATCAATGACATTAAACACACACCCTGGACATGAATGGGTTTGTGGTGTGTCTGTTTGCACTCGTGCCTTTTAAAGAAGTGGTGGGCGCTTTTGAAACCCTTTCGAACCATTGACTCAGAGCGCCTAAGTCACTTGATTTCAGTAGAAACAACCCGTGAACCAGTGGTTTTAATGATTTCGGATTAGTTTTATAAATTCGTGTTAATAACACCACCTTATTAGCCTACTTAAGCTCTCCATCAAACAATCAAAAAAGTCTGATAAATTAATTAAAAAACACATTATACAGACACTTCATATTTAATAGTAGTAGGCTATTATATGATTTGGTTATTTTCACTTAATATGTTCAACTTTAAATTAAACATTTGAAATTGGTGTTTTTATACATGTTTGAGCTGATCTTGTTTCATTTCTGAGGAGTAGGCGTCACCAGTCTGGCGTTTCGAACGCTTAGAAAAATGGAATTATTTTGATTTGTTTCAAAAAGTTTTTCTCCCAGGATCACTATAGAGATTTGTTGCAGTATAGCTGCAAAACTACGGAGCCATGCGGACAAAAATGTTATCTTGGCCACGAATTAAGAATTCGTCTTTACACATTAATTTGTTCCCTCGTTTTAGTAGACTGCAATGTAGGCTACTAATACTTGAATTAGGCACGATTTTACTTAAACAGGGGAAGGGCCAGTAGTGTTGGCCTGTCATGCACTGACTTGAATGGACTGAAGCAGAAGATGCAGTTAAACTGGAGGAAATGTAGGCTAGCTGATCAGACTCGGCCCTCCACCTCTCATAATCGTGATCGCAATAGAGAACCGTCACCGTTTGCTTAACAGGAACTCTGAGGAAAGGTTAATGTGCAATTCAAAGCAGAAAATGAAATTGGAAGAAAACAAACACGGTCGGATGTCAGGAAGGCAATCTGATTAAAAGAGCCAGCAGAGGAGAACTGGCAGCGCAGCTAAACTACATCTCCACACTCACCGTTTGAACAAGCTGCCCTGAGGCTGTCCTGGCTAAAACCATGATGAAGAACTTTTCTCCTTTTCTCTACCTCTCTGTTATTTTAATCTTATGCTCATTTTTAAGCTGAGCACTTTTAGGCTATGTAAATTGAATTTTAACGTGCTTTTGTTAACACATGCCATGAATATAAAGAAGCAAATGCAGGATAATAACTGAGGAAATTTAGAATAAGGTTCAGAAATCTGTGACCCAAAACAATGCTGCCTTTTCAGGCATATGCGACTTCATAAACATATATCCTTGTAAACCAACATTTTCAAAGGTAAACAACTATTGTTCAATTTAATTGTTTAATTGCATTGCAATTAGAATAACTCAGAGTAATGTAAGATTATTATATTGTGTAAAATTACAATACACATTTTTTTTTTTTTGGTGACGTTTTAAAATAATTTCTTATGACTACATGTCTGTGTTCCATTTGTCTATAGAATTATTTAATTTTTTAATATATATTTTAGAATACATTTATTAATATATAGCTTTATTACTTTATAAATTTGTTAAAATCAATATTTTGTACATATAATTTGCAGTCAGTATTGTTTGTTGTTTAGTCAAGTGTATTATATATATATATATATATATATATATATATACATTTGTATATACATTACAGTCGCATATTAGTCGCACATTAGTAATTATAAAAATAATGGCACAATGCAGAATAGGTATAATTTAATTAAACAAACGAGAAATGAATTTAAACGAGTTAATTTGATGAACTGTATCTTATTTTTATTATTATTAGTTTAATCTTTGAGGGGAAATATGACCCAAATATGTTTTTGACAAATTTTGTTAGATTGACATTTACAACAACACAACTCGTTTATTGTCCATGAGCAACTCAGGTGAAACAGACCCTTTAAAAAGTACACAGACAACAAATTAAAACTATTTACAGCACAGAAATATCATACAGCAAATAGAAATATGTGTGCGTGAGTCAAACGTATCCATGTACTTCTTGCACATTTAAAATCTTATACGTCTTATCAATGTTATCAATTCTTATCAATGCAAACACAACTTCGCCCTAGACCGACCTTCTGTTTCTCACTTTTACTGCTTACAAGCACAAGACCTTGTAAAGTCCTTTAATGTTCTTTCTCGTCTGGGATCAGATTTCTGAAATCACTCCAGATAACACTGTAGGGTCCTTGCGATCTCGCAAACTGACCCTAGATCAGCTCAGCGATCCAATGGGTATCCACAGCACCGCCTTTACAAAACACCTCCGTATATAATTATATCATCATTGACTCTTCATTTTTATTATCATTATTTTATTAAAATTTCAACTATTACATTGTAATAAGTATTTATTAACTTAAATGTGAGGACAAGTATGTCAAATTATAAAATAAGAAAACAGGCAAACTCTATAAACCCCCAGCGGGCTGTGTCCTTTCCTCTCAGTGCTGGAGCGGTCCTGCTAGAGCTCGCTAACGAGACACGCTTAATCCATTTCTTTTTGTACATTTTTGGGAGATTTTATATCATCTCATTAATCACGATGCTGAGCACGGTCAGCCGGCAACTCAGAAACCACCCTGCCGTAAGTGAATGATGATTTCAGGGGGATTTTTCCCATGAAAGAAGGAGTTGTAGAAGCGCTACCGCTAGCCTGTTAGCGTCCCTGCTGCGGAATGCTAGACATGCCACCAGTCTAAATATTTATACCTCTGAATAAACATGAAATAATAATCACGTATTGATTAAACTACACGAAATTTTAAAATAGCGGTTCCCAGACCTGGAATATTAGTGGAAGTTATTAAAATAATACAATTTTATGGAAATATTTCCTCTAACGTTAAATATTTTCGTCGGCTAAAATCGCTCTTTTTAGTGCAATCTCAAAATTATTTAGTAAGGATATAGAAACTAGAATAAATGGCAATGAAATGCTTTGTGAAGCTAAAAAATGTGCATATTGAGTCATACCAGTCGCAGCTGGCATACTAGTAAGTTAAACAGCACACTTTACCATTGTATTGTGCGTGCCACATTTATTTATTGCGAAGCTTTAAGTAAGTAATTAGGTGAATTTTAAATCTGAAATGACTTTAAATCGAGTTTTGTTGTATGTGCGCAGTTAACACAGGGAGGCCTTCGTGTCACGTGACAGCCCTGGCTATCTGGAGCTCAAGGACGAGCGAGTTAAACTAAGGACAGCGAGCGCTGCCAAATACACTGACTTTTGAACTGTTACACCTCTTATCTTTGTTTTCTCAATATTTCTTTGGTAGTTGGCTCCATATTTTAATTTCATGGTCCACATCTGAACTCCTGAAGACATTTGCACGTGAAGTTTTGAAGCTGTGGGTTAGAGTTATTGAAGGCTTTTGTGTTTCATGAAGTTTTATGTAACAGTAATGTCAGTCATTACTGTATAATCTAGATTTGTGCTTCTCAACTGGAGGTCTGTGATATAGTTTTGTAAATGCTATTTGCTTATGTACAATAAATGACATTTTGGGTTGCCAGTTGATGTACAATAAAACTTACGTTCTGAAGCAAAACCAGTTGCGAACCACCGTACTAGATGGTCATCAACCATGATTGCAAAGTTTATTACATCTCCTTCAAGTCATTTGACTTGATTTATTTGTTTTTATTTTGTTTACCTCTCATCATAGCTGATCCCACTGTTTATTTTCATTGGCGGTGGATGCACCATGTCTCTGACATATCTGGCTCGCCTGGCCTTGCGTAACCCAGATGTCTGGTAAGCGTCTGTTCTACGGCAGATACAAATTCATTAATCATCTGTCTCTCACAATAGATAATAAAAGGCCTGGTGCCTTTTTTTAATTGAGGAATGATTGTTATTGAGATTGATGAATCTGATTTGTGATTCTTCATACCTTGACCCAAACAATTGGGAGAGAACAACAGTGCTGCTCAGACGTTCATGTCATGTATTTAGTTTTATCATGCATGCCTCATTCATTTCTACACTCATTTGCTTCATCCACAGCTGGGACAGAAAGAACAACCCAGAGCCCTGGAATAAACTGGGGCCCACTGATCAGTACAAGGTATGATACATGTGTAGGATCATGTAAAACAGGGATCCTAAATCTGGCCCACGAAATCCACTTTCCTGCAGTTTAGCTCTAACCCTAATCAAACACACCTGAGCATGCTAATTCGATGTCTTAAGGATGGTTAAGGCTAGATGGTATACAGCTTCGTCTACTGGGCATGCGTACATCAATATAGTGTAATTTTTTTTTCACACCGTACAACGACAATTATTGTTTTTGCATTATTGTAAGGGGAGGTAGGTTTAGGGTTGGGGTAGATGTAGACGTTAATAAAACACAATCTAATAGGTAGAAAATTTAATTTATTGTTAGCTGCCAGTTTTAGCTGTATCCCTTCTTGCCACAACCCTTAAGGCAGGGGTGTCAAACTCAGCTCCTGGAGGGCCGGAGCCCTGCAGAGTTTAGATGCAACCCTAATTAAACACACCTGATCCAGCTAATCAAGTCCTTCAGGCTTATTTGAAAACTACATGGTTTGTGTGTTGGAGCAGGGTTGGAACTAAACTCTGCAAGGCTGCGGCCCTCCAGGAACTGAATTTGACACCCCTGCATTAAGGAGTTTGATCTGGGTTTGCGCTAAACACTGCAGCACATTGGCCCTCCAGTGCAAGATTTAAGGAACCTTGATTTAAACCCTGTGTTCAGGATGTATATTGCTTCTAAGTGTATTAGATTCTCTGATTTATTTTGTTCCATGTATTTAAAGGATTGTTCTGGGTTCTATCCAAGTGCTGTCAACAGCATCTGTGGAATTGAAACATAAATCGGACTCGTCCTTCAGTTTGAAACAATTGCGTTTACACTAAAGTACTTTGAATGAAAGCTTATTGAACGAGCCACTGAAGGACTCTTTGTTTACAAATTTTTAAAGCGACAGAACGTGACTGTGCCGCAATAATAACATTCAAAAGTAGGCACGAGAAAACTGAGCTCTTCAATAATGACAGAATTCAGAAACGTGGTGTGTGCCTGTTGTTTTATGGAAAACATTTAACAAAGCTATACAGTAATACTCACTAGTATTATTGTTCATTTACAATTTTAAAGTGTCTACATTAGTATATACAAATATTGCTACTATAGCAATATTACTATTGTAATGTGAAATGTAGTAATAATGTGAATTTTTTTTATTTATTTATTTATTTTTTTTTATTACAACAGTACAATTACAATACTACTATTCATGGCTGTCTTAGTTTTTTTGCTTTCATTCGTTAAACCATTTTCTAAACGTTTCTAAATGATCTCCATTTACAAGATGGTTGGGCTGGCCTGACCTGAACTTAGAATAGATGCCAATGCACACATTTACTGTGAAATGAACGGCTATAAACAGATTTTATTTGCTGCTGCAGTTGACTTTGAAACACGCTCCTCGTTAGACTATAAATGCACATTATTAAATTGTGAGTTTTCATTTTGGATCCCGTATACAATTCATGATCTTCGATCAGGTCACTCACAACGTTGAGCCTAAATTTTTCACATTTGTGCACAGTAATTTGATTAGACTATAGAGCCATTGTCATAAAAAAAAAAACTTTTTAGCATGACCATAGCATGATAAACTTTCTGTTAAAAAACAAACTCTCTTACTCCTTATATGACCATGTAAAGCAGGTAAACCTGCTGAATGTATGTTTTAAACTATTTTACAGCTCAAACATGCAAGTTTTGTACAGAAAGACTATATTACTTTGGAATTCCTCACCTGGACCATTTTAACTTTAAGTATGATTTAGCTTGATTTTTATGAACTGAGGGACAAGTCAAAGTTATAGTTTGTGGTAACTGGTAAAATTTTTGCTTTGATTTAGTGATTTAGAACATTCTTTCAATATGATGATAAAGCACTCTTCAAGATTTTTAGCATCCAGCATGTAACAGTAGTTTTGAGATTGCAAGCTAACTGACCAGCGTATGCGGTGTTAGTACAGCGCTTAAACCCGTCATTGTTGCTGGAGAGCGCCTAAGGGGATCCTATTAAAAGATGTGACTGTAGGACCGTATCAAGACCTCATCTCAGATCTTAATGAGTTTAATTCATTAAGCACTATATAAGCTCATTTTATGTGATCTGTTAGTTGGCATAAATCTAATCATGCTTGTGTCTTAATGTAAATTTGATGTGGAGTTGAGTTCAAGTTCAATACTTAGGCAGTGGAGTTAATGGATTTTGCAGAGTGCATGTTGTTAAACTGCTTATTTTGTATTTTCAGTTTTCTGTTTTTCTTTTTCAAGTTCTACGCAGTGAGCGTGGACTACAGCAAGCTGAAGAAGGACCGTCCTGACTTCTAAACAAATCCAGGGAATCCAGACGCCCAGTGCTGGACCAAAGGTTTAAAAACAAACTAAAGATCAACAAGACGTCCGCACACTTGTCCTCAACAGTTCTTGTTCCTAATTTATGCAAAGAGACTAAATTGCACTTGTCTTTGCTTTCCTGGATCCCTTTTTAAAATTTATGATGTCTTGTATTTTCTCTCAATTCTTTGTAGTCAGAAACGATTAATAAAGGGTTTTCTCCCACATACAGTGAAAAACTGTTCATGTGTCATGATTATTTTGGTGTTTATACCAATGTTTCTGAAGACCAAGTCTTTGATCACACTGCGCACAAACCTGTCTTGAGTGTGTGGTTTAAGCATTTTAATTTGTATCATTTAAAAAAGTATGAATAATATTAGTTATATAGTTAATAAATATTCATACATATAAATCATCAGGTGGCTTCCTTTTGAAGGGTGCAGACTGGGGTGTCTTAATGTGCTTTATCTGGTTGGGCAACTATATATTCTATAGTTGCTCTAGTATTGATGTCAGTGTCAAGAAACTTTTTTTTTTTTTCTACACCTGGGACTAGTGGGGTGTTAACATGGAGAAAGTTGCCTTTGCACATATCTATCATAACATATAGCCATGTTACTAAACTCATGAGGCACATGCATCAGTTCTATGATGATGAAACTGATTTGAGTCATATTTCAGACTGCTGTCTTCCTGGACAAACTAAGCTTCATGACATTGTTTCACAGAATAATTTCAATTGTATGCTAAAGTAAATATTGGAGACAGTTGTTTAAGCTCCCTGAAAGCATAAGTAGAAAGTACTTATTTAAAACAATGTCTCCATCCTGCTTTCCCGCATGAAAAATCGGGTAGCTGCTTTCCACAAATAAACAAGAGTGTGAACTAGAATGAAAATCTTCAGTAAAACACCTCCAGAATTAAACATGGGAGGCCCCTGAGTGCTGCTGCAGCAGCTAATTGTGGAAAAAGGGTGAAAAAATCCAGACTTCCTCCTCTCCTCACTACGCTATACTGGACTTGAACGATGGTAATCAACACCTCTGGATTTTTCTGGCTGATGTCAAACAAGCCCTCTAGCGGATGATAGGAAGATAACAACTGTTCACTCACCAGTCAGAATCAAAAAAAAAAAAAAAAAAAAAGGTTACATGAGTTTATTAGCTTGGGATCCACACGGAAAATGTTAAAGAAGAAGAGTACATGTAAGAGGAAGTCTCTGATGAGGTCTGTGCTGTGTTATCCATGTTTTTCTTCATGTGAGGGGGAAGGTATGCGAAGAACCTCTAGGCAATATATAGGTGGATTGTGCTATGACTGGCCAGAGCTTCTATTTATATCTGATATGATGGACTGATCCAGAAAATTGAAATCTATAGAAATGCTATTCATCATAAATGTGATATTAATTTCCACCCTCTAAGTGTTTTACTGAAAATTTTAACTAAGAGTTTGAATTCTGCCATTCTACACTGTTCATTTAAAGGGTTAGTTCACCCAAAAATGAAAATTCTGTCATTAATTACTCACCCTCATGTCGTTCCAAACCCGTAAGATCTTCGTTCATCATCTGAACACAAATTATGATATTTTTGATGAAATCTGAGAGCTCTCTGAGTCTGACCCTCCATATAGACAGCAACGCAACTGAAATGTTCCCAGACCCAGAAACATAGTAAGGATGTTGATAAAATGGTCCATGCTCAACCACAATTTTGCGAAGCTACGAGAATACGTTTTGTGCGCAAAGAAAACAAAAATAACAATTTATTCGACAATTCTCCCCGAGTTAACGTCTTCTGCCATTTTAGAGAGTATCATGACGCATGCACGCACAATGCTACGTTGATTATGTTCTGGAGAAAGTGTTGCCAACTTAGCACTTTTGTTGCTAGATTTAGCAATTTTTCAGACTACCCTAGCAATTTTTTTTTTTTTTCCAAAAAGCACCTTGCAAAAAATTTAGCTATTTTTAAAATGTATTTAGCAACTTTTAGCAACTTTTGAAAATTGAATAAAATGATAAAAAGCATGCATTTTTCCTCTTAACCAAGCAGTTACTAAGCAGTGCCTAGCAGTACACACTTCACATGTGAATCAAGTTGCTAGTTGCACTTGTTAAATAATAATTGTTCATTTATGAAACACCTTAGTTGTTAGTTTGTTCCTATAGTTGTTAATCATTTAGGTACACTGTTGATCTATCTATCTATCTATCTATCTATCTATCTATCTATCTATCTATCTATCTAAATGCATTGTGTCATTTAAAATATGCTGGTGAAAAATTAATATAGAAAATTCCTTCATATTAACATATGAAGTACACTGTGTCCTATTTTATGGACTTTCCTTAGAGTGTAGCATTTAACTTACTACCTATTCACTGCTTAAAACTGTAATTGTTAATCATGTGTAGTTTTACTAGTTATATGGAGAACAAATAAAATGTAATTGTTCAAAAATGTGTAACTTTCTTATTAATCCAAAAATAAATGTGTTTTTATAATTTATAAATAAATGAACACATAAAAATGTGTTCATATTGCTTTTACAAATAATATATATTAAATGTTTATTTTTACAAAGAAATCTACATGAGCATATTTCTAATAATATTCTTTGCTAAGATTTGAGTAATTTCAATGTGTATTCTACGCAGTTTTGCATCCAATGACGTCACAACATCATTTAGCAACTTTTAGCAACAAATCGACCTGCCTTTAGCAACTTTTCTTGAAAATTAGTTGGCAAAACTGGAAAGCGTGCACATGCGTCGTGATACTGTCCAAAATGGCAGAAGACGGGGAGAAGGATTGTTGAATACATTTTGTTATTTTTGTTTTCTTTGCGTACAAAAAGTATTCTCGTAGCTTCGCAAAATTGAAGTTGAGCCACTGATGTCACATGGACTGTTTTACCGATGTCCTTGCTACGTTTCTGGACCTGGGAACATTTCAGTTGTGTTGCTGTCTATGTAGGGTCAGAGAGCTCTCAGATTTGATCAAAAATATCTTAATTTGTGCACCAAAAATGATTGAAGGTCTTACTGGTTTGGAAGGACATGAGGGTGAGTAATTAATGACAGAATTTTCATTTTTGGGTGAACTATCCCTTTAACAAGGTTTACTGTTCTGTACTTTGTTTATAATTTTGTTATTGGCTTCAGGAAACGTGTCTTAACATTTGGGAAAAATGTAAAGGGTGTATACGCTTTAAATGTGTAGGGTATGAATCTGTCAAACTGGAAGTATTTTGTTTTATTGGAAAACCAGCTGTGCTCTTTTGGGATCTTTATTTTACACTCGTTGATTGCTGCTGAAGTCCGGGATCAGTGGTGTTATGCAGTGAGGTGGTAGAGGAGAAAAAAATAAAATAGGCCCTTTTTTTCTCCGTCACACCAACCTAATCAAAAATAGTGTAACTTTAGTTTCAAATGCAAGCTTTGCAGTTGACTGGCTTAAACAGTATGTTCTAAATCCGGTCCCTGGAACGGAACAAGCTGCTTTTAGCTGTTTCTTCTTTGCTAATACCATTTTTCCCCGTTCTTGATGACTTTGGTAAATGTCATTGGGGCGTGCACACATCTCTTCCCTCAGACAGGAGAAAGCGTTCGAGAAGATGAGCAGCAAAATGTCAAGGAGACCTTCGCATGCCAGCAGCTTTAAAACTTCACCCGCCTTCGCAAAGGTTATTTCACATTTTCGCTGATAATGAAAGAATTGTTATGATGGCTGTTGAGATGGGAGACTGTTCCCACCTAGTGATTTCAAAGACGAGCTGAAAATCAGAAAAGTTAAAGGTGCTTTAAGCCATTTCAGCCATTTCCCCAACTTCCGCTGGACCCAATCGCGTAAATTTAAGGACTGATAGGCTTAGAGCATTTCTGATTGGCTAAAAAATGCGGGCCGCTCCCTTGAATTTGCAGTTTACAGAGTCTAGAGCTGATACTTATAGTGCATTCAAGTCATGTCGGATAGATTGTATTTACGAATTGTACACACACCACAAAGTCATTATTACGAGTGGGAAACTCAAAATTTTCTTTAAGCACCGAGTTTTGAGTTAGAGGAAAATCAGTGAGAAAACATGTCGGATGCAATGGATGCAGCCAAAGACTATAGATATGCAGCGTCTGTATTGACAGTAAATTTGTTGAAATGAATAAAATGATATTTTTTTTTGTCATGTACAATAAAACTATATAAGTTAATACAAAATATTACATTGTTGTATAATTACCATATATATAATGATTCAGTTTACATAAATTGAATAAAAACAGAAAAAAGCAAAAACACATTCTTTATTCATCATTTTGTAGGTGTAGAGTGAAAAAAATATGTAGAAAAGTTAAATCGACATCTTGTTCTGACCAAAGTGACTTGAACGCACCTAATGTCACGACTCGTCAACTCCTAAATATGAACTTTCCAGGAGGACTTGAATGCACCAAGAGACTAATATGATATTTCAAGACACCTTTAGGTGTGATATCTGTCAGGTAATGTGTTGTATTCATACAAACATTGCTTACAGCACCTTTAAGTTGTGATTAATTGAGATTACATTAGAAGTTTTGGCAAACTTGTAGAAACAGGTCATGCACTCATTAGGAGGAACTTTGTCAAAGAAAGTAAAGGATTTAGTTATTGGCACTTCAGAATCAGAATGAATAATGATTTCAGCTTTTGAGTGTGTGAGAGAAAACACATGAAGGAGGTCTGCAAAGGTATATTTCATTCCATGCTATTCCTGTATCTGTTTCCTGCAGAGACATGATTGGTCACAGTTGAGTGACAGCAGTGCTGTATTCAGTAGCGATGGCTTTAAAACAGACTTATGTTTGGTGGATAAGGCTGTCCGTCACCCCAGGGGTCAGTCTCACAAATCAGCCATCCATCTTCCTGACCTCTGACCTTCCCGTGGACATGGGCCTTTGTGTCAGATCGAACTGCAGGTAGAATATAATGAGTGTGTGAGGGGAGAAAGTGTCAGTGTGCTGAAGAAGATCTACTGCAGGTCAGACGATGGAGAAACAGTCACACACACTGAGAGAGAATTATTAGCTCTCTGTCGAAACCTCTCTTAAATGTTTTTCATGGTGCCACACACACACACACAAACACACACACACACACACACACTGGACTCTGTCATCAGAAGTGCTGTCTGCAATTTGCGATATCTAGAAATGGATGACATTTAGAGGAACCAAAAGAGCAGGTGTGTACAGTACTCCCTCACTGTGCATTAAATGGGAAATAAGTCATTCAGATTGCAAATAGAAGGGTTTGTGATCCCCATTTGTGGAGATGTTGATTTTTTTTTTAATCAGAAAATGAGTAATTTATTTATTTATTTACTTACTTTTGTGAAGTACTTTTTTTGAAGTCTGATATGATTAGTTTTGTATTTGTTCATGTAGTTTTGTTGGAAAGACGAATGCTGACTGAAGCAATCAAACTTGTCATTTTTGTCTTGCAGATGGTCAAGAATCAGGTGAAAAAATCTTATAGACTTGCTCTGAAGAAGGAACCTGAGCCAGATCAGAATATCATAAAAATTTCGACGTACACTTGGACCATTAAACAACCACCCATCCAGAATACCTTAAGAGCCACTCAAAACAATATTGCATCACATTTTGCACAGGTAAGCATCCTTCACATTTTCTTTAGAGATTGTAAAAACCTAATTATTATTTACTACGCAGACAGTAATATTAAAATGTTTTGAAGAATATGGACACAATTTACCCACAGACATTGGCAAACATATAGTACATAAAAGAAAAATGAAGGCTTTACCTCATGTCTTAAATCATATTTTTATACACTATAAATGTCAGCATTAACATGCATTTAACAAGTTAATGTCTTTCATTTCCAGTAATTTCAAGTATCAGAATTAGCCTACAGCTATTAACTTCAGCGATCAGCTGCACGCTGTGTTTTTGCTGTTCATTTTTAGAAAGAACACATCAGTCTCATTAAATGTTTGTTCACCATTTAGAAAAGTTTCACTTGAAGTTTTATGCCATTTTCTTCCTTAGCTTTTTATATTAGTCTGTACTTGTGTATTTATTGAGCTTAGGGCGAGTTTATTCTGATTCTCTTGATGAGAGACGGGAGGATTTCTGTGTAAATACTGAATGTTTAAAAACAGAAAACGTGGTGTATTTGCTTTCGTTTTCTCAGCTCACACTAGAACTTTTATTATATACTGCCTGGAACGTTATCTTAGAATAAACATCAGCTATAAGTGTAGCTAAAGTTGCTATCAATTTTTTTTTTTTTTTTTAAATCTGATTGATCAAATGACAAGGTTTAATAGACTTTGTATCCACCAAATGCTCATGAGCTTGCGAAGAACAGTTCTTTAAGCAAACATCGACATCAACTATGTTTACTATCCATAATTAGTTGTGAAAATGTTATTATCTCTTATCCATCCTAGGCTCATAGATGTGCATTTAATTAAGGCATACTCGGGCTGGATGTGTGCAGCGTTCAACTATATTAATTCCTCACAGCACTGGAAAACATTTAGGTTTCTCTCATATAAATTGTTTATATGAACAATAAAAACCCGAATGGTTAAAAAAGTAATATAATCAACACAATTTCCTTTTAGATTAGGGATGTTAAAACAGCTGTTCCTTAAAGAGACATTTAATAGGGTTTTGTCATTTTAACACAAGAGAGTCTTGGGGCAAGTTCCTCTACAATGTTCCGATGATTGGCACTATATTTATAATTAACCAGAACAAAACTGATTTATTTATACACTCATCACATCAGGGCTTTAGTAGAAAATGACTGCATGAGCCATGAGCAGAATATCAGAGTTTCATCATGGAAGGCCTCGAAATATCAGGGAATTTAAAAACTGTGATTTCAAGGCCTTTGTGGAAATGAATAAGTGTCATTTTAGAACTTTCAATACTATTTTTTTTCTAGTTCTGCTCATATCGAAAATATTAAAGTTAAAACTTCATGTTAGTGGGTGCAATATATATATATATATATATATATATATATATATATATATACATACATACAATTTATTTATTTAGGTCAGTATGTATAGGGAATCCTGAAATATTTCTTTAAAGATCAATTTTTCCCCCAGACATACATATAAAGGCATTTTTCAAAAAAGATACCAAAACATTGTCAGTATTTTTGCATTAAAAATCAGCCACTTGCTGGTTAAAAGATGTGTTTTTCCCCCTATTGTAGTTTACGTCACTGTGAGTTTGAATTTAATTTTATGTCATTACTTTTGACATGACCTTTCATGACCTAACCTGCTGTCCAATAGCTTTAGATTACTAAAGCCAATCAGATGCCATGCCTGACACATGCTCAGTGGTGCTGACAGGTGGAGTAGATTGTCGTCTGGGAATGGCCCTGTTTCGATTGGATTATGAGCTGAGTGTGCTTGTGACTGATTGGATTAAAGCGAGCACTTAAAGTTGATTGGGTTACAGTGATGGATGGCCTCAAATGCTGACAGCACCTATCTCTGCTTCAGGCACACAGTATTCTGCCTATGTGTATATCATTGAGAAGATATTGTATTAGAAAATAGGGGGATGGCTTGTCTGATGTGATATTTTGAGGGACAGCACTTCTTTGCTGGATGTAGACAACAGTATTTCATAGAAATGAGATTCTCGTTGTCCCCCTCTCTCCATCGTGTACACACACACTCCTACAAAGGTCAGCCGTGTCCCTGCAGTTTAGAGCAGTATTGGGTGCTGCGTGATCTCAGGATCAAATCCATATTAATAGCTGTGAGGTGGTGCAGTACATTAGCCTGCGGACATTAGGCTGAGAATGATATCAGAGTTCAGTGTGTGTGCGTGAAGGTGCTGGGAGCAAGCTGAACTTAAACAATGCACAGTCAAATAGAGAGTCTGAGTTTTCATAACTAGAGATTGAACAATGTTGTTGTTGTTTAAACAGACTTAATGTTTTTAGGTGTCTTATAATATGCAGGACTGTTTTTTTATTTTACTTTTTTGTCTGACTCAGTGATAACTAAATAATGATTAAGTTATGAAATATATATATATATATATGTAAGGATTAATGTAAGGATTAATAACAGTTATTATAAAACAATCCCAAAATTTAGGGAAACAACATATTTAATTAATTAGTAAACACTGTAATTTTCTGCTTCTGAACGCTGTGGTTTAATGATAATGGTGGTGTGTTATTCTTTAGAAACATACAAGATTAACATTATTTAGTGACCCACCAGAAATTTGCTGGACCTGTTATTTAAAAATCAAGAACTGAGTAAGTATATAGAGCCCCTAAGCAGGCATGTGTCACGAATGCTGGAGCCAGGAACGAGGAGACACGGAGAATTCAAAAACCGGGAGTCTTTAATCCATATAGGGAACATAGAACACATGAAGACATTCAAGACATTTAAAGACCGACAAACACTAACTGAAAGGACTGGGGCTTTAAAAGACGGGACAATCAAAGAACTAAGGAGACACACCTGGAGCAAATTAATACAATCAGACAGGGGAGAAACTGGGTCACAAGGAACACATGGGGAGCAAAAACTACAACAAAACAGTCCAGGGGCGTGACATTACTCCCCCCTCCCGGAAGGTGCGTCCTCGCACCGTGGAACAACAGAGGGGAGGGGGGGGACGGGTGGGAACAATGGCGGCGGCTCAGGAGGAGGACGGACAACCGGGAGGGGGCCGGCAGACAGAGACCAGGGAGGCGACGAAGGAGGGAGGAGCCAGGGAGGAGACAGGAGGGACTCGGAGCAGGAGGAGCCTGGCAGGACCCAGACCACAGCCATGATGATGGCCCACGGTGGAGCCGACGGAGGAAGGAGCCATGGAGGAGGAATAGCCGCCGACTCCAGGGGGCCGACCAACGGAGGCGGAGCAGGTGGAGGAGGAGCCCGAGGTGGAGACGGAGAGCCGACGAGCCAGGGTGACACCGAGGATCCGGGGGGCCAGGGTGGAGCCGAGAGCTCTGGCGACCGAGGCAGAGGCGGAGCTCCGGAGATCCGCGGCGGAGCCAGAGCGACTGAGGACCAAGGTGGAGCTGGAGGGAGGAAGGAGCCCAACGGAGCCGGTGGGATGGAATGACGAGGCGCAGCCAGAGGAGAGGAGTCCCGAGGCGATGGCGGGTCGACGCCCGACCAAGGCGGAGCCGGAGGGACGAGGGAGCCTGGTGGAGCTGGTGGATCGATGGATGACGGTGGAGGCGAGGGAGCTAGGAGCCGAGGTGGAGCCGCTGGGTCTACGGGCCGAGGTGGAGTCTGGGCCTCGGAGGCTGGAGGTGGAGGTGAGGGATTCTCCAGCCACGGCGATGGAGGATGGCAGACCCGCGGAGCTCGCACCGCATTGATGGAGGGCTGAGGGCGAGCAGAGGGACTGCCAGACGACAGCGGTGGAGGAGGCAGGAGCGGGTGGGAGGGTGGGCATTTGAGATCCCCCGGGCTTCCAGGGGTTAACTCAGGAATGGGAGCCGACACTGTGGGGCGCGGGTTCTGGAGGACGCTTTCGGGAAACGGGCACAGGGGGGTGCTCGGGAGGAGCGGAGCTGGCTGGAACCAGTGGAGACGGAGAGAGGATAGGGGAAGCGTCGAACTCCAGAACATGTTCCCAGTCCAACAGATCCCCTTCAAAGTTTAGCAGCCCCAGATGTATCATCAGCTCACCCTCAGCCGCGGTGCAGGGGGCGGAGCTCCACTCCGCGCTCACACCGTCCACGGCTGGCTCCCACGTGATCAGCTCTCGCACCTGATCTGACGTGTTGGGCTCAACTTCCGGGACGATCTTCCGCTCAGTCGCTCGGCTTGGCGCTGGCTCGTGGATCGTAGCGGGAAATGGCTCTCCGTCATCGGTGGGCTCGGGCTGGTGCTCCGCACTGCGGGGAGTTGGTGGGCTGGGCTCTGGGTCAGGAGTGGCACTGGCGAGATCCCCCTCGGCACAGACGGTGAACGGGGATCCGTGCCTCGCCAGTGTCCACTCCACGAAGGCGGCAAAATCCTCTCGAGGACCATCCTCGGACGACAGCGCTCTGCACGCGGTGTTCAAGCTTGCGTTATAGAATGTGCAGAGCGCGCCGTCCGGGTAGCTGGTGGCGTTAGCTAACAACAGGAAAAGTCGTGTATGGTCCTCGAGAGATCGGTCCTCTTGCTCCAGCAGGAGGAGGAGGAATTCGGGCCGGACGTAGGGATCCATGGGGCAACACAACGGAAACAAAAACACTGATAGAAAACGGAAAACAAAACGGAGGGTGGACACGGAGGTAACTGTTTTGGTCGGTCTTTCTGTCACGAATGCTGGAGCCAGGAACGAGGAGACACGGAGAATTCAAAAACCGGGAGTCTTTAATCCATATAGGGAACATAGAACACATGAAGACATTCAAGACATTTAAAGACCGACAAACACTAACTGAAAGGACTGGGGCTTTAAAAGACGGGACAATCAAAGAACTAAGGAGACACACCTGGAGCAAATTAATACAATCAGACAGGGGAGAAACTGGGTCACAAGGAACACATGGGGAGCAAAAACTACAACAAAACAGTCCAGGGGCGTGACAGCATGGTGATAGAAAAAAATTGAATTGGAAGGAAGGAATTATATTTAAATGATTTTGTGTTTCCCTGCATAAACGAAATATAGTTTTTCACCAGTCAGTGAACGCAAAGTTTCTCGGGGGAATGGAAATGTTTTTCAAACAAATGCAAAAGCATTAAAATGTACTTTTTTCCTTTCATCTAATTTCTCCCATCATTATGCCCTTTCAGGGGCTCGGTAAAGTATAAATCATGTTGTTGTGCATAATTCAGAATTGAAGAATTGGCTGAAATATGAAAGTGTCACACCCAATTTGAATTGGAATTTAAACTGAAATGACAGGAAGACAAATTTAATTATTTGCAGTTCAATAAGTCTTGGCATTCTGGTAAATGAAGTGTACTTTCAGCTGGCAAACATATTTTTCTTATAAAAAATGACACTTATTGGGGTTATTTGAATTTCTACTTCCATAAATTCCAATTTCGTTTCTGGTTTCCGTTTGCAATGTGGATTCAAATTCAGTTCAAATTAAGAAACTGAATTGGAATGTATAAAACATCCTCAGTCAACTCTCAATTGTGTGGAACTGCTATTTAAAAAGAGAAAAAAGCCTATAAAACCAATTGACAAAACAGTTTATCTTTATTGAAATACTATTTCAGTCTTTCTACTTCAAAATTTAATGTTTAATTCAATGTGTTAATTGTCGATTCTTTGTAGTTATTTGTGAAATCGACTAGCAATTTCTGAATGAAAACTGTTTCTACGCCACAAGCAGGTCAGATTTCAACTCAAACATTTCTCATTAAACTCTCCAAATTATCTGAGCTACACATTCATTTTATCGCTTAGTTCTCTTACTTTTTGTCTATTTTTATTTGTCCTAAGGGATTTTAGTATAAATGTAAAATGATACAATTGATGCCTAATTTAGAGCTCCAATAAGTCTCTGGAGCTATGAAAGAGCAAACTCTGAGCAATAAAAATCTACTCTGGGCTAATAACGTTGATTACTGATAAAATATGCTGTTCAATGATTCATGAAGGCGCGGGCGAGCAACAAACTAAACAGGTTTAAAATTGAATGTGAATAAACAAAACTCAATAAACTAATTAAAATATTAGGGCATGAGTGAACAAACACATTTATCAAGCAATTTCGGTGAATGGCTCTGTGTAATAAGATGCTTGTGTGTGCGTGAGACTCTTGAAAGCACTTCTCCACAGATGCCTGGACAGACTGACAAGTTAAACAGGGTTAAATTTCTCTGTGCTTTGTCAGTCTGTTCCCAGGTTAAAATCAACTGATTGTGTGGAAAAAAGGTGTAATAATCCACACCAGTATCTTTCCAACTAACTTGGCATCTATGCTGTTGTTGTTGATTGAAACCCCTCCATCTTTTTCTTCTTGTTCTTCATGAACAGAAGCAGGAAAAGCAGGTCAAAATTTAAATAGCTCAAAATAGAACATCTGGCTGGGGCTCTGTCGCTCAGCTGCGTGTAATGAAATATGGAAATAGGGGGGGGTTACTCTTCAAAGAGCGCTCGAGCCCCTCCGCGGCACACGGCCCCATCATGGGCTCGTGGCAGCCCCACCTCCCCGTCCGTGCTGCGGCGTGCCGAGCGTCCAGGTGCCTCTGTGCTGGCACTGCCAGATCGTTAGTGCCTCCAGGCTGGCAGAGCCGGCAGCTGGCATCATTAAACTTCAAACCGAGCACCACAGTCCTGGGGTACCGGCGTGCCAGACCCAGACCACCCGTTTGGCCAGTGCTGCCAGCCGCTGATTAGCGTCATGCTATAGCAGTCCCATCCCACCAGTGCTCACCTGAAACAAACTCACAGCTCACCTGATATTGGCATTAAAGAGTATTTGTGATGTTCAGATGGCCTGATCATATTTCATATAACTAGTGACCATCTCTGTTCCACTCACTCTCTCCATTCAGTATTACAGGGATAGTTCACCCAAAATGAAAATTCTGTCATCATTGTTCCAAACCAGTAGAACTTATTTTCATCTGTTGAAAATAAAATAAGATATTCTGTCCATACTCCATACAATGGAAATCAATGATCAACAAATCTATTTGGTTACCAACGTTCTTTAAAATATCTTATTTTGTTTCTTGCAGAAGTCGAATGACATGAGGGTGAGTAAATGTTGACAGAATTGCAATTTTTGAGTGAATCACCCCTTTAATAGGCTAGTTCACCCCAAAATTTTCTTCATTTTTTCACTCTTAATTCCAAACCCGTATGACTTCTAAGAAATTTTCAATCATGTAACTACAAAAAGTAGTTCACTACGTTTCAAGACTTTTTATGCAATACTGATAATCTTCCCTTCTAGAAAGCTGTTAAAATCCATTAAAAATGGATCGAGTCAGTTATCTGAACTTGAGAACTGAATCAGTTTGATTCATGAACGAATCATTCAGACCGGTTTATGAACTGGATTAGCCGATTCACTGAAAAGATTAGACTCAAAAGTTATGTTCATGAATTGGACATCGTTATTTTTCCCCTCACAGATGCCAGGATGTTTTGTAGGCCTACACAGTGACTTGTCTCCATTCAAAGCTACTTTGAACCAGACTTCAGAAGACCCATAATATACAGCATACAAGAAACGTTTTATGATGCTTGTAAGAGTTCAAACAGAACACGTTTTTGCATTTACCGTGCTGTTTTACCGTAGTGTTAAAACATGTTAGACGGACGTGTTGCGCTTGTGTCTTTCATGACAGGGTACTCTAAAAACACTGTTGAAAGATGTTCTACTTTAAAAGGGCTTCTGTGTGAAGCCCTTGTAAAGTAAAATGTGTTTTACTTTGTCATGTTCCTCATTCGCTATTATCATATTGAAAACAGCGACCAGAATATTCTCTAAAACCGCACCTTTTGTGTTCCACAGACAAAATAAAGTCACACAAGTTTAAAACAACGTGAGGGTGAGTAAATGATCACTGAATTGTATGTTTTTTTGGTTGAATTTATCTTAACTTGATTGACCCTCGTGCTTTTCCTGCACTTTCTGCATCCCTCTACTCTCTCTGTGCTGGCTGGCGCTCACGCTGACTTCATAGTTACTCCCTGAGCGTGTAATTAAGTCGTGAATGATAACGGTTCAATTATTTGCCCAAATGTGTCTCTATGGATTCATTACACACTCACTGATGATGGAGAGTCCCCTGACTCATTCCACAGAGAGGAAAGCAGGAAAAAAGAGAGATGATGATCTTGACAACGTGTCTTTGCAGGCTTTGTAATTATGCCATAATTTGCTTTTTCGAAATCAGATAGGTGTGATATTTATTGTGTGAGAACGGTGTGTCAATAGGATGACTGAACTATTGACATTTAAAATTAAAGTTTGATGAGGAGAAACTTAACGATTTAGATTTTTTAAATTTATTTTTAAATATTTTCCAAAGCATTAATATATTAATAATTGTATTAATAATTTTCCAAAGCTTCATACAACTGCAAAATTGTAAATTTCCCCCCACATTAATCGTTTACGCTAAATAAAAATATTTCCACCTTATTTTTCCTGTAAATTTTATGGGTCTGGTTTCTGGTCTCATCCGCATCCAGTTATTTTTATCTGTTCTAAACAGCTCGTTTTGCTGCTTGATATTGCAAATTGGTTTGTCTTACCATATTATTTTAATGTATTATCCTAATTATGAACACACCGGTTTGTAGTGCAAATAATTTGGTTTTCTGCACATGCGTCCCAAATCACATACTTATGCACTATTCAATGACGTTTTGTAGTATAAATAGTGCGAGTAGTGCGTTCACACTGAAAATTCCAAAAATAAAAAGTAGCATTTCTCAGAGGCATACCTCCTACGTCATCCACCCGGAACGACTTGCTCACATGACAGTCAGCGGAAGTGAGAAAAAAGTGTTTATAACATTTTAAATATGGATATTTTTCTTACAAAAATGCATCGATTCACTGCAGGAGGCCTTTATTCACCCCCCAGAGCCATGTGAGGCATGCTTTATTTGACTACTTTTGGACTGTTGAACAAAAACACCCGCCTACCCCCACTCTAACACTTGGAAGAGCCAGAATAATTTTTAATATAACTCCGATTGGATTCGTCTGAAAGAGGAAAGCCATATACACCTAGGATGCTTTGAGGGTGAGTAAAACATGGGCTAATTTTCATTTTTGGGTGAACTAACCCTTTAAATAACCGAAAAAATTAAGTGTGGAATGTTGAACACTTTATGCACTCAACTGTCACAGCTTTAATTATAATCTCGCGTAGCCAGACCTTCAGACTGACGGCTGAAGGTCTGGGAACTTTGGCCGCTTTGAATGGCCAAGGCCTGCCCAAGAGGCCATATGACTGACAGGTAAAGCAACCAATCATGTTTCGTTTTGTGCTACGTCATGTTTAGGGGTGTGGAAATGTCGCCACAATAACAGACTCTTGGACATATTTGAAAGATTCTATGCCACAAATTTTAAATTTTTCACATACTTTTGAAAATCCAGCGTTTATTTGATCCTGATAAGCGTTTGTCATCACAGTTGTAAACACGACGGCTTTCTTCTTTCGTGAGGGGATTTGGCGCTACGGAATTTTTGTTTCCAGGCAGAACGTTAAAGAACGCGACACACATGTCTCCCGGAAATCCTGTATATTCTAACCAATCCGATGACGACTTCGAAACTCCTGAAGTGTTTTCAGCTAAGTGTGCCATATGCATCAGACGTTTAGCCAACGTTCCGTGGGCGTGACGTCTGGGGCTGAGACTACTTTAATTATGTCGAGAAGGGGGAGGGGCTATCAGACTCTGATTATTAATGACAAAATAATCTTATATAATTCATACACTACATGGTTGAGTACATAGTACATAAGAAGTACATAGTGTATAAGTGCATAGTGTATAGTGCATCATTTGGGACGCAGTTGTTATTTCCCTATAGTGGCTAAGGACCCGGAAGTCTTGCCCATAAGCTTACTCCCGCATTGAAGAATAAGGTGGTTAAAACTTAATATAAAAAAACAGATTTTGATAGTTTTAATTGGAAAATTAAATGTTCAAAAAGCACATATGGATGTTCATATGTCCATATACGTTTAATCTTGTGGTGTAAGTTCATTGCGGTGTTCAAATCTACACTGTAAAAAAAATTCCGTAGTTTTTATAAAATAATTCTGGCAGCTGTGGTTGCCAGAATAATTTTGTAAAAAATACAGAAAAACTGTAAACACATTTACAGAATAAAACTGTAATTTACAAACAGGGAAATTTGAATGTAAACCACTAAATTCAACAACACACACTGCTATTAAAATCTGTTTTGTACCTTTAACATACTGACAACCACCATGATAATGCAGATGGTAAAAGAGAAAGCCACATGAAGAATCAAAGCTCATCACAGGTAGCTTCGCCACAAGCAGAAGTATATACTAACATATAGAAGGTGCACAGAGTCATTCATGCAAACACAAAACACCATCATGGTAACACACATGATACTTAAATAATGCAATAAACTTTCATTAAACAACAGAAGATGTAACATAAAGCCCAAATGTACGTAACTGATAACAAAAACTATTTAAAAACATGATTATTTAAAAAAAATACTTTCAAATGTGGAGTGTCACGCAGGGAATTCTGGGAATATCAGTTTACAGTTTTTGACTGTAAATTATACATTGATTTGTTATTTTTACTTCTAAAAACTGTATAATTAACAGCATTTTACTGTAAAATTGACATGAAATGTCTGGTTAGATCTTTTACAGTTTTTCCCTGTATATAGTACAGGAACTCGCTGTTAACATATTAACAGTTTTTTTCAGTAGCATTTTTACAAAATTTTACAGTTAAAATTACAGTTATTTTTTACAGTGTATGCGTAGTTAGTTGAAAACGAAGAACCCCTGAAAATGCATTTTCAAGTCTAGATTTTACAGGATTAATTTTAGCGTGTGGTACGTGAAAGCCTGGTCTCCAACTGTTTCTCTGGACCCCTGGGAAGAAGTCTGTTCCTGACCTCCCATCATGCCTTGCAATGCCTCTGACTGTTGTCATGGTGATACGGCCCTACTGCCGGGGCCAATGGTCATTCTGAGTCTCGCAGGCTGTCATTTTGCACAGCGGGAGACTTCGAGCTGCCTGAATCAGTCCATGCTCTAGAATCGTGAGTCCATTTTATCCAAAATGGCTGACTATCTGGTTTTATCGTCATAAAGGGGTTGAGGGTATTCTGCTTTTGGCTGCAAACCCACAGCACTTATGAAGAAAGTGTCTACTGTTGCAGCCAGGGCTGCATATGTCTATTTTATGGGACGGGTGAGGATTGCTTAATGTGCCATTGTGGATCCGGCGGGAGCCGTGCTGACGGACGCGAGGTGAAACGATGCAGTTTTGTGGCTGTTTCGGAAGATCGCCCCTTAGTCATAACTCAGACGTACTGGTAACGAGTGCGCGCTTGCGAACACGTGTGCAAAAAAACTGGAACAGGGCTGAACTGAGATACTTCCTGACAGGAAAGGAGACAGATGTAGGTCTCATGGACCCTTTAGAGATGCCTAGTTATTTATTTATTTATTTATTTTTGTGTTTATTAAGGGCTTTATATTGCCTCCTGTGTCTGCGCTTGTTTTCTCTCCACAGAGGCAGCAGTCATTGATGTTCATTTGGCTGTTGTTGAACACCCTCCCTCACACGCGTGGTGTTAGTCGACATGAACGCGATCGGTTAAAATGAACAAGTGGTACGGCTTGCAGTAAATTCAACAAATTAACATCATTAGGTCCTCTAGGACATCAATGCTCATGGCTTAGAGTCATTTACTGGAATTGTGACCATGAGCAGTACAGGAACCATCTCATCAGCTTGAGGAGTGTAGATGGAGTAGACCGTACTGCAGTGTAAAACACACACAGATTAATCCCAGGAGAACATAGGCCTTGGATACACTGACTGTTGTCTTTTTGAGCATACTAACACAAAGAAAAGAGCAAAAATATTCTTCAATTTAAGTTTTTATTTGTTTGTTCCATTGGAATCTTGCTCGTATGTTGCTCTTTCGTAGCTCCAAGGTTATAGGAGTTTCTATTTAGATTTATTTAGGTATCGACATTATCTCAGATGTTTCACATTCCAGGATATTGACAATACAGACAATAGTTGGGAACAAAACAGATACAGAGATATACAGTTCAAAAATTTGGGGTCAGTACTATTTTCATTTATTTATTTTTTTATTATTATTATTATTATTATTATTGAGAGAGAGAGAGAGAGAGAGAGAGAGAGAAATTAATACTTTTATTCAGCAATGTTGCATTAAATTGGTCAAAAGTGACAGTATAGACATTCTATTTTAAATAGATGCTGTTCTTATAAACTTTTATAAACTTTCTTATAAACTGAAAAAAAAAAAAACCCAGTATATCACAGATTCCACAAAAATATTAGGGAGCACTGTTTTCAGCATTGATAATAATAGACCGGAGTAATGGCAGCTTCACCATTACAGGAAGAAATTACATCTAAGAATATATTAAAATAGAAAAGTTATTTTAAATTAAGATTTCACAAAAATACGGTATTTACTGTAGTTTTGCTCAAATAAATGCAGCCTTGGTGAGGATTTAAAACATTTAAAAATGTTAGAAAAACTATAAATGAGTGAGACAGTTATAGACAAAGAATAGGGCTATACAACAAATGTTGATACGGTAGCTCAGAAAATCTGGTTTTGGGAGAATTTAATGAGAAATGAGTTTACATTGAAATCTGAATTTGGACTTTTGTATCTTGAGAAATCTCTGGGGAAGTTTGAGAGGAGACAAATGTGTATTTTTCTCAGGAGAAGCAGGAAACTTGAGCAAAAATCACAATTTACTCTGCTTTTAATATCTAGAAAAAACAATTCAGATATTACAAAGATGATTTCAGAGACTGGATGAACATAATTTTCATTTGTGGTTGAACTATTCCTTTAAAGAATGCCTTTATCCATGATTTCTATTGATCGGGTTTGACATTTCTTTTTTAAGACTGTCTGATTTCAAGGGTTTCACTTCCTTATGCTATTTGTGACTAGTACAGATCAATTTTACGCTTCTTAATTGCTCACATGAGGATCTCTGTTGTCATTCATTCGGTCTTGACCCTCTCTGTAAGCAGTTAACCTGTGCTACTGTGAAGAGTCCAAATGAGCAGGCCAGAATGGACCGAAGGGACAGACGGCGGGGAGGAGCGGTGAGAATACATCAGAACCTCTGGACTCCATCTGTCACCATGGAGACAGCAGAGAGGGTGGGGGTCGCAGGATGCCCAGAAGACAGGTGGACCCACCCCACCAGCTGCCATGACATCAAACACCTGTGCTGATGCTGTGGACAAACTTTCTTCTTCTCTTTCTGCAGCTCCATCAGTCCTTGAGGTCCGTAGTGTTTGTGTTTATTTAGTTTCTGTATGCAATATATATATATATTGCATGTAGCCATCATTTCTTCGTCTGTTCCACTGTGTTTCTGGAGTCAGAGTTCATATGATTGTTCGTTTCCCATTTGATTGCATTCAATAATAACGTCCATAGAGGGCGCTATTACACTGAGCGGGGAGTCTTCAAAGCCTCCAGTGGGACATTGAGACGTGTGGCTACTTCCATCGTTTTTTGCAGGGTTGTGGGGTATAATGCATTTTTATTCTTGACTGGTCCTCGCAGGAATCAAAGCGCAAGACCTTTTATATTTTTATACACTACCACCCCCTTAGTCCCCACGCTGGAACCAGCCCTGGACTCACGATTGCTGCTGACCCATAGTCATAGAGAAAGACAGAAAGAGAGAGAGAGAGGGATAGAGAGAGGCAGAAGGAGAGAAAGCCCACATTACTGATTCCAATGCACAGGCCTTTTCCATTTAGTTGCAAATTGATACAAGGACTGGAAGAGAATTTTAAAAAACAGGCAATCACCCGTGCTTGATTAGTCTTTGTGTTGCCAATTATCCATTACAATCTTGCTTCTGTGTTGTAAACAGTCATCATAGGCTTTGACTGCTTCATTCCCTTGTAGAAATGCGGTCTGTACGGTGACATGACCATGTTTCTGGATGAGGTTATTGGAGAAAATAAGTCGAATTATTGGCACTTCTTGGCTCCACACTGTACATTTTGCACATTTATTAATTTATTCATTCTCATGAACTCCTAATTAGTTCCTGAAAATTTTAAGAAAGTCTTAAAGATTCTTAGGTCATGTTAAGTGTTTAAAAACTTATTCGCACAGCTTAAATGAATAGTTCGCCCAAAAATGAAACTTTGCTGAAAAATTTACTCACCCACAAACCATCCAAGATGTACATGAGTTTGTTTCTTGATTGGAACAGATTTGGAGAAATTTAGCATTACATCACTTGCTCAACAGTAGACCCTCTGCAGTGAATGGGTGCCGTCAGAATAAGAGTCCAAACAGCTGATAAAAACATCACAATAATCCACAAGTAATCCACATGACTCCAGCCAATCAATAAACATCTTGTGAAGTGAAAAGCTGTATGTTTGTAATGAACAAATCCTTTGTTTAGATATTTTAACTTCAGCCTGTTGCTTTAACCATTGCTTTCAGCTAAAATTAGTGCTCTATAATATTGCTTTCTGCATTGAAAAAGTTGAGTTGTCACATGAATCAGGAGAGAAATCACAGATCAAGCACCATTTACAAGTGAAAACAGTTCTAAACAAATAGTATTTTGATGTGAGAGGACAACAAGGGATGGATGTTTCACTGGAGGAAGTGTTATTATGGATTATGCACTCGTATTTTGGCCAGAAGCGACAGTTTAAAGTTAAAACGCCTTAATGATTAATTTATTTGTTACAAAGACGCAGGTTTTCACTTTCACCAGAGTCATGTGGATTACTTGTGGATTATTGTGATGTTTTTACCAGTTGTTTGGACTCATATTCTGAAGGCACCCATTCACTGCAGAGGATTCTTTGGTGAGCAAATGATGTAATACTAAATTTCCCTAAATCTTTTTAGATGAAGAAACAAACTCATCTACATTTTAGATGGCCTGAGGGTTTAAATTAAATTACATATACTATGAAAAAAAACGATGTGTATAGTGAACAGATGCAAAATCTCTAGAAGACGCAGGCCAATGTGTTCCAACCAAATTTGATATAATCATGTGATTATTCACATGGCACAGCTGATTGGTTCTTTTTATGCATCAGCAACCAATGAGCTTGCTGCTCAGTATTCAAATACTTGGCTAGTGCTTGCTGTAGCAGTTGCAGTGCACTTCAGAAATCCTCCACCTTCCCCAGCTCCACCTGTATAGACTTGCTACAGGGTGATTTCATGCATGCTATATATGTTTTTTTTTCATGTATGTTACATGTGCAGCACCAGTATTGTTGTGGATGTATTGTCAGTAGCAAGTCTCGGTACTTGCTCTGCTGGCGTTCCAGCGTAGCAGATCTATTCCGCAAAGACCAAACACATTAACATTGCCATGTATATTACTATGCTAAAACTTGTCACACTGTAAAAAAAAAATAAGTTGAGCAAACTTAAAAGTTTAAGGCAACCAGCTTCAGTAGATTTTTTAGTTTTCTCAACTTATTTTTTTTTTAGGAGATTTTTGAGTTCTCTCAAATTTTAAGTTTTATAAACTTAAAACAACAAGTTGAGAAAACTCAAAAATCTGCTAAAGCTGGTTGCCTTAAACTTTTAAGTTTGCTCAACCTTTTTTTTTATTATTTATTTATTTTTTTTTTTTATAGTGCAAGACATAACTAATTTAAGAGGGTAATATGTATAATAAGTTGTTTTGAAATTGTCTTCCTATGTGTTTGTATTTAAAAATCACATCTAATTATTCTGGTCTTCAGTGTGTTTAACAAATAGAAAATATTGCTCCAAAAAAAAGAAACAAGAAATATAGCTTGTACGTACTTGTACTCTTGTTTCTTATCATTGGTGTGCAGGGGTGTGCAGAAAGACAGTCATGATGAGAGGCGAGGAATAATTCATTCAGGCCTGAAACTTAAGAACTCCAGCCGGATATAATGAGACGACACTGTTCATATTTGTGTTTAAGAGACAATTACGTGAAACCTTAGCATTGGAGCAGACAAGCCATTAGGCCTGAGTTTTGAGGCGGTAATAACGAGTCTTTTAAAAGCTCCCCCGATCACGTCACATTAATACATTGCAATTCTGTTCTCTCTTTCCTGTTTTTCTCTCGCCGGGGTGAGGATACGTGTTAAGATAAATATTAGATAGTCTTGGCAATTATCCACGCGTTCGTAGTGGAATAACAGCCTCACTGTGTTTATACATAAAATTTACCAAGACATCTGAGTCCAGGTGCATGCTGGGTAGGTGCCAGGGGAATGCAGAGTTTGAGCGTTTGCCTTTTGCATGTCTGTCTCCTCCTCCGCAATGCAAAATATCATGTGTTCCTTGGGTAAAGTGATAAAATAGTGTTAATGATGGCTGTATGAGAGATCTCATCACTTGCAAAGATAGAGCCCAGAATATACACATAAATGTGGTCAAAGCCCTGAAACTTTCAAAAGAAGTGAACATTACACTGACCAAGTTATTCAATGGTGCCGGTCATGTTTTGAGGCATTTGGAAATATGGTCAGGTAAATGGATTTCTTCCCAAATGTGTAAAACACAGAAATGAAACAAAGACAAAAATGTTCTAGGCTGTTGTATTATTTGAGGTAAAGGCTTTTTTGTGCTGCCAGATAGGTGAAGAAAGTGTTGCAGGTGGAAAAAGTATTGTTGGTGGGGAAATGTTCATTTTCCACCTCGACAGCTTGTAATGGGATGGGAGATACCTGTGAGAACAGGAACTAAACTCACAATCAGAGCCTGGAAATGGCCCTGGCCCAGTAACCGAGGCGATTACCACGGAACCTCTGACTTTCCACTCAGGGTTTGTAGTGAAACGTTGTGGTATAAATATCAATAGCCGTTCCATGCCATTTCAAGCGGCTAGCAGGAATCCCTCATCATTCATCTCAAGCGGCGGGGCGAACAAGGCGAGATTCCATTTTAACATTGGAGGAAAACAAGATTTAGGATCTTATTTTAAAATCATACAGTTCCTGGAGCTCTTTGATGACTCCCATGATCAAAAAAAACCCAGCTCATTCCAGAGTAAATTTCCTGTTTTTCAATGCTGGTTGGTGTTGGTTTGCATGAGGGTCAGCAAGGTTGGTTTACAAAGGTTTGCATTTACAGTTATCAATTTAGCAGACATTTTTTATCCAAAGCAATTTGCAAGCAGTCTGTCATATGAGCCAACATGTTCATAGTAAACAGCCAGGTTTAAAGTATAATTTTAAAGTATAAACTATTTAAAGTATTTTTTTTTATGATATATTATTTTCTATGAATGTTAATGTATAAAATTTTATATAGATTTAAAGCAGATTTTAATTAAATCTTGTTCTCTTTCTCATATTATTTGCATTTTATTTCTGTTCTAGCTTGTCTGCTGTTTATTTATTTAAACTCAAGTTTTGTGGACCCAAGGATTTTAAGGAATATTGTACCTTAAAGAAACAAAGGGGTTGAATTTTGCTTGTCTTGTTGATTTAGTAAAAAAGGAAGAAAATCAAAGGGTAAACTAAGTGGTTCCCCTCCTGTCAGGAAGTTATCCCTAAAATGAATCCATGGCGTGCCATTTCCAGGAGTTTTATCCTCTCATTCCCCAATAAGAACTTTGGCGCATCTGGTGCAATAGTCTTGACAAATGTTCAAATTCTCCCATATCCACGTTTTATACAAGTTTAATTCCATTTCCAGATATTACCTTCATTTGTCTTCCACATTGTCGTTACTTTAACGGCAATTGACATTCCCACAAGATTCCTTCTCAGCCTGCTCACCTTCCCCATCTGATTCACATCTAATATTCACGCTGGTGATGGACATTCTCCAATTGCGTGGGGACCATTATGCCTATCTTCTGATCATCTGTTATCTGTGCCTGAACATATTGGGTCATTGATTTTAGGAATTGTGGAGCCCCATGCCACGTGTCAGAAAAGTAGAAAGGGGAGAGAGAATGAGTGGGCTTTCTGAAATCACCTTCTCCTGTAACCTGTCATCCGTTACACCAGAGCAGCAAGTCTCATTCTGCTGTTTTATTCACGTCTCTGTTTAAGCTTAAAGGAATAATTCACTCAAAAATAAAAATTCTGTCATGCTTTACTCATTCTTATGTCGTTTCAAACCTGTGTGACTTTCTTTTTTACGCAGAACACTAAAGAAGATATCTTATAAAATGTCTGTTTTTTTTTGTTTTTTTTGTCTGTACTCTGGAAAAAATGATAGTTATTTAATGGTGCAAGTTCTGTTACTGTATATAGTGAAAACCTGTAATAAATCAAACAGGAGATTTACCATAAAATACTTTTAAAGTCACAGTTTTTGGAACCAAAAAAACGTCATCTTATAATGTACAGTGAAAAAAATAAAATTGATATCCACAGAAATCCCTAGATTAGAAATAGAAATAATATTGAGCTTCTTTTATCTTATTGGTTATATACATTAGGGTCATGTTATGTTACATCTAATGTTGTTAAATGAATGTTTATTGAATTATTACCATGATGGTGTTTTGTATTTGCATGGGAAAACTACATGTTTTTATAAAGGTATGAAACAGATTTTTGTACTTCAGTAGGTTGATATTTTAACATTTTATTACTTTTTAAAATATTACATTTAAACTGTAAATGTAAGTTCATTTGTGTATGTTGCTATTAGATTTTTAACAGTTCTGGCAACCACAGCTTCTGGTTCTAAACATCTTATATCTTCCATATGATGAATGCCAATGAGTTCCACACAACACTAGACCTCACTGACTTTCATTATATGGATGACAGTATAGTTGAAACATAATTCAAATTATCTTATTTTCTGTTACGCAGAAAGTGAAAAAAGTCATACAGATTTGGAATAACACAAAGGTGAGTAAATTATGACAATTTATGTTTGTGTGAACTATCCCTTTAAGACTTCCATGGAATTGATGCACATATACTTTATTATACATGATTTTTTTTTTTTTTTTTTTTTTTACAATTACTGTAGCAACCCTTACAGAAAGAAAATATATTTTATTATTTATGAATGATCAATATATTAAAGATTTTTCAGTATATTGGTCATTATATAGAATAATACATTGTGGTAATATATTACAGTATATTGAATAATACATCAGGAATTGCCGCTTTCCATATATAGGGGAATATATGTCAACATATACGGCGCTCATATAGTCACATTTATATGGGAATATGTATTAGCAATATATGGCCACAATTCAAGGTACATATTTATTTGAATATATTTTCATATATGGAATTATATATTTGTAAATATATAAATATTGGCTACACATATAATTTTACATATATGCAGTATAATGTCATATATATGTGAAAATGTATGCAAAATATATGTATCCAGATATGAACAAATTTATAGTGTCATGTATGTGTGAACATTATATATATATATATATATACAGTGGGGCAAAAAAGTATTTAGTCAGCCACCAATTGTGCAAGTTTTCCCACTTAAAAAGATGAGAGAGGCCTGTAATTTTCATCATAGGTATACCTCAACTATGAGAGACAAAATGAGAAAAAAAAAAAAAAAAAAAAAAAATCCAGAAAATCACATTGTAGGATTTTTAAAGAATTTATTTGCAAATTATGGTGGAAAATAAGTATTTAGTCAATAACAAAATTTCATCTCAATACTTTGTTATATACCCTTTGTTGGCAATGACAGAGGTCAAACGTTTTCTGTAAGTCTTCACAAGGTTTTCACACACTGTTACTGGTATTTTGGCCTCTAGAGCAGTAATGTTTTGGGGCTGTCGCTGGGCAACACGGACTTTCAACTCCCTCCAAAGATTTTCGATGGGGTTGAGATCTGGAGACTGGCTAGGCCACTCCAGGACCTTGAAATG